>UESW01002099.1:37190-53955 GCA_900491605.1 Calamus simplicifolius | reverse complement strand
TATGTGTCATCTTGAAACGGGATAGCTTTTCCAAATAAGAAGATAGGCGGCATCTTGAAACAAGAAAAAGACATCATGAGATAGCTTTTCCAATAAGGAGATAGACGATATCTTGAAATAAGGAAAAGATTAGGGAATGATGCCTTCCATAAGGAGTGGGCGATAAGTCACCTTACATAGGGGGCTTATTTGCTTTCTTTTATGGTGAGATGACTTCATAAAAATCTTGAAACATTCTAATTGAGTAGATGGTGCCTACTTTGACTGGGATTCCATGTGGGGGCTTATTTGCTTCCTTTTAAGGTCTTGGGTCATCAACTTCTTACAATTTTACTCAATAAATTTTGACTTGATTCAAATAAAATTACTGGACTCATACTTGACTAAAATTACTAGACTCATACTAACAAAACTTGATTACAGGACTTAAAGTCAAACCAACATAAAGTAAGAAATTCATAATGACTCTGGACTCAAATGAATTGACAGGAATGAAAAGTCTAACTATATCAATCAGAAATCCATAATGAGCTCAGTAACCTCTGTCTGATCCTGGTACCCGCACCACTTCCATAGTGGTATATGCTTGATCTAGGAGGAAGAAAAGCTGTCTAAGAAGTTACATCAGATCAGATTATCCTTTGTCTATCAATTGATTCAAAGGCCATGTCGGATATATTAAGTAGTATTTAACCCAATATTGGTTCAACATCCCCAAAACTTGCAATGGAGAACTTTGGGTGGCCCTTGCCTCTTAGTCCATAGAATTAAGGGATTATTTTATCAAAGGCAGAGTTTCTAAATTCACTAAAAATAAGAAATTTAAGCCATTTTATTCAAAATGAGTTTCAGTAAACAAAAAATAATAAAAAATATAGAAATATTTGGTTTAATGAAAACAAACACTTTAGGTGTGTGTGTGTGTATATATATATATATAGAGAGAGAGAAAGAGGAGGGGGAGAGAAAGGGAGGTGGTAAGGTTTAACTATATTCGAATGTAGCAAAGCTTAAATCCGGTTACCTTTTTCATTCTTGAATACATACGGTTCATATATCCCAAAAAAAAAAAAGTAGGGTGGCTTGAGATCTGTTTGAATCTAAGAATAGAGAAGGTGACCGAATCCCGTACTTAGCTACATTTGATATGGCTAAGCCTGAATATGGTCACCTATTCTATCATTAAATTCATACAGTTTATGAATTCTAAAATGAAAAAAGTAAAAAAAATAAGGTTGCTTTGGGATTTATGGATCTAAAGATAGAAAAGGTAACAAAATTCTAAATATGGCTATATTCTCGAAGCCATCCCATTTTTTTATATTTTTTATCTTTAAAATTCATAAACTATATAAATCAGAGAATGAGAAGATGACCAAATTTAGGTGTAACCAAGTCTAGCTTATATATATATACACACATAAATGCACGTGCTCACATATACATCATTACTTTTTAATTTATTACCTTTTTTAAGTTCATTCATCACAATATAAACAAACTATAAAACTTCTAAATAGTTGATACTTCTTGATTATTCTTTCGCAGCAAAATTTCTAAGAATTAATGGAAAACGGTCTCTGATTTCTTTTTAGTTATTTAAAAAATATTGTTAGTGGAGCCAAAAGCCATCCTACCTGATATATAGTTCTAGCTGGAGTCCGGCTCACATGCATCTTGGCTTCACCAACAATTAAGGGTTTCATCGATGCATGATTGTGGTAGTACAGCTGTCATAGGTTTTTATTTAACTAACCAATTGATCTTAGAAGCTTGTAATAATTTCAAGATAATAGAAAACACCCTGCAATGATTCATATAAGTCAATATGACAAACGCAAGAAGTAGAATAAATTAAGTTAATAGCTATATTAACTATATCTATGAAATCCATGCTTAAGAAAATATGAGATAATCTGAATATATGCTATGAAAAATCTTACTATCGTATATAGTGTGAATTTACAATAGTTGAGTTCAAATATTACTGATTGAAAAATATCATGAGTGGTGAACTTTGATGACTCTACAAATTTTTAGGTTGACAAATTGTAATAAACTAAGGTTGTAAGATTTAGCAATAGTTGTGACAAGGTTGAAGGAATTGAACCACATAATTGATCACATGTCACTCATATTAAAGTATCCATTGATTGAAATAACTGCTTTGCTGAAGAGAACATAACATATTAGTTAAGTTCAATCTAAAAATCTAACTAACCTCCAGCCACTTTTTGGGTTGAAATATTCAATGGATCATAAAATTTCAATCACATGTCACTTACATTAGAGCACCCATTAGTTGAAATGATTGTGTGATACCCCACATCTAGTTCTATATTGGATGGAAGAGGAATGTGTTATGTGCTTATAACTCAAGCACACTTGCTACCCATTAACTTTCACTCGAGTTTTTGGGCCACGTGGTTTCGGCCCGCTAATGGAGTTAATTGAGCTAATGAGTGAGCTTAGAACGTTACAGATTGCTTTACTGAAGAGAGTATAACATGTTAGCTAAGTCCAGTCCAGAAATGTAGTTGATCTCCAACTATATTTTAAGTTGAAACATTCAAAGAACTACAATATTTGATATTTCTTTCTCATGTCACTTACATTAGAATACCCATTGGTTGACATGATTGCTTCATTGCAGAGAGCATGACATATTAGCTAGGTCTCGTCCCAGAATGTAGCTAACCTTTAACCACACATTAGGTTAAAACATTAAAAGGATCACAACATTCATACCATGTGTCACTCACATTAAAGTCCCCATTGGTTGAAATAGCTACTTTGAAGAGAGCATGACATGTTACCTAAGTCCAATCTAGAAACATAACTGACATCTAGCCATATTTCATATTGAAATATTCAAGGGATCATAATGTTCCTATTTTATCACTCACATTAGAGTACCCATTGGTTAAAATGACTACCTAGCTGAAGAAAGCATGACATGTTAGCTAGGTCTGATCAAAAAATATAATTGACCTCCAACCACCTTTCAGATTAAAACATTCAAAGGATCATAAAATTTTCTGCACATATATCACTCTGAAACATTCAATGGTTCACAATATTCCTATTGCATGTCACTCTCATTAGAGTACCCATTGGTTGAAGAGAGCATGATATGTTAACTAAATTCACTCTAGAAATGTAACTAAATTCTAACCACATTTTAGGTTGAAACATTCAAAGGATCACAAAATTTCTATCACATGTCACTCACAGTAAATTGCCCATTGGTTGAACTGATTGATTTGCTGAAGAGAGCATGACATTAGCTCAGATGAGTCTAGACATGTAACTAATCTCCAATCACCTTTCAGCTTGAATGACAATTAGTCAAGTTTCCTGAGCGCCAAAGGGAATGGGGCCAATTATTTTATCAGCTAGTCAAGTTCCAGCTAGGCCTTGAAACTTCAAATTTCTAGAAGCTTTAAAGTCTAAAGTATTGAACTTAATCTGAATGCAGTTAGAAGTCATATCTGCCTGCAAGTCTAATGAGCATTAATGTGGAGAGGTAATTCTCCAATGGTCATTGACTTTAGCTGTTTGGTGGTTCGTTGGTCTGTTGAATTCTTTGAACCTGGAGTTGTCATGGTTCAGATATTCCTTTCGTCCATCAGACGGCGGCCATTTCAATGGATGGATGCATAAAATGAAGGCAACATCTAGTGGGCCAACATGCGCTCATGTCAAAGTTCGCATATTTTAATGCGGTGTCATCAAAACCGGGCACGTATTTCTAACCTAAACTGTTGAACTTTCTTGTGAATCCAGCAGTCTGTTAAGTGATCACCATCCATATGCATTAATAAATATAGCTTGATAATTTTTGAAAGAATAGTGTAACGATGACTCGCAAAAGATTTGTTGGACACTGTCGTGCCTAGCCCTTGTCTTGGAAAAATAATGTTGACTCCCAAAATAACTAAGAATTACTTGATAAAAGTAGCACTTCACTAGGTTTTAATCCTTAGAATTGGGCTACAACGTTTGGTCCCCGCATAATTTTATTCAGGCTATTTAAAAGAAGATGCAAAAATCAAAGAATAAAACCTAACGGTTTTAAATGTGATTATTTGATTATTTGAATCTAAAATTTTATTCAAGTTAAAGAGGAAGAAGTACCTAGAAAGTTTTTTTTTCCAAGTTTTCTTAAAAATTCTGAAGGTAACTTTCTTTTATCTTGCCTTTCTTCAGGTAGTGTTTGATAGCCTAAAAGCTATCCCTGCATAAATATACAGGATAGCATTTATCCATGGGATAGCTGAGGGAATAAGCACCTTTTTAAAATTACAAGTCTGCCATCAAGAGATAACTTTAGTTGTTCCTGGGTTTCCTAGGAAATAAGTTCTGGGGATAACCCATGGTTATCCCTCTGGTTAAACTTTTTTAGACCTATCCCTTCTAGCTATAGCATTTGGGAATAAGAGGGGATATCTTCCCTTATCCTCCATATCAAACACTGCCTCAGTACCAAAAAGGTTGTTTAGTAGGTTAAAGCTGGATAAGCAAATGCCATAGAAATTTATTTTCATTCATTCACCAGCATAAGAAGGCTATATAGTAGGAAGAATTTTTCAAGAGAGAAAGAAAAGGAACCGAACTAGAACAAAACTTACAAGCCCCACCAGCTTGGAATTTTTGAGCAAAAAGTACACATTGGCGAACAAAGAGAATATCTAATCCCAAAGAGTGATCTAGAATATCGAATTAGAGTAGGTTGAATATAATGACTGACTAACAATGTATTTTTCAAGTTATAGGTTGGGCTTCTACGGCTTCTCCTATTTACCCCTGTATAGAGTTGTTGTTAGGTCACGTTTGATGCCTTTTCACATGAAAAGTGTGGTTGTATTTGAACCATTTGTGATATTCCTGACCATTTCAAAGAACTTGTGATCTTGATACAACCTGGACTCATTCAAACTCACATAACCAATAAGAAGATGCATCTTATCTGGCGATATCATTAGACCAGGTCCATCTTTCTCTCTTTCCTAGATATGTGGATGAAAAGTTGAGTTTCTTTAAAGATGAGTTTTTCTCCCTTTTTTTGGCTTTTAATGATGCATTTATTTTTGTCAGGTACCCAATCAGGATGGGGATTGGAGTGGACTATGCTATATTCTTGTAAGCTGACAACAACCACTTGATAATAAGTTCATAGCCTATAGCAGCAATGGAGGATAGAGGCCGGCAATATATAACCGTAGATGGATGGCAATATAGTGTGCGGTGCAACAAGGCAGATGTGACGGTGGTTGAAATGACTCCATTAAAAGAGAGCATGACATGTTAGCTATAACTCTAGTTTACAAATGTAATTAACCTTCAACAACCTTTCAATTTCAGATTGAAACATTCAAGAGATCACAAAATTCATATCATCTGTCACTAATATTAGAATACCCATTAGATGAAATGTCCGTTTCATTTAAGAGAGCATGACATGCTAGCTAAATTTGATCTAGAAATGTAATTAACCTTCAATTACCTTTCAGTTTCATGTTGAAACATTCAAAGGGTCACAAAATTCTTATCATGTGTCACTCATCACTCACATTACTCGTTCGTTGAAATAAGAGCTTCACTAAAGAAAGCATGACATGTCAATTAAATTCAGTCCAAAAACATAATTGACATCCAATCACCTTTTAGATTGAAACATTCAAAATATCAGTAAATTCCTAACATGCATCACTCACATTAAACATCCAATGGAATATGCCTCTGCATGTTGGCTTTAAAAGGCCTCATGTCTCATCTTAACAACTACAAGAACCTCAAAGCATCCCGGACCTAGCTGAACTTCAGCTATGGAATCTATGTTATCTCAGAAATTTCTCTCCACCCTTCTTCTATTGTTAAATCTTTCATTTCTTCTTGTTGTAGAATCGGCTTCACTTGCATCGCAAGGGAGAGCCCTCCTCCAGTGGAAAGCAAGCCTTCAAAGCCAAAGATCGCTTGAATCTTGGAACCTCAATAGTAGTCCTTGCAACTGGACTGGAATCACATGCAACGCTACATGCCAAAGCCGATGTGTGATCAAAGAGATTAATCTGTCCAACGAGGGTGTAGAAGCGACGCTAGATGCTCTCAACTTCTCAGCCTTGTCATCACTTGTCAGTCTCAACCTCTCATTCAACAACCTCAGTGGAAGCATCCCTCCAACCATAGTTGCTCTCTCAAAGCTCACCTCCCTTGATCTATCCAATAATAACATTATAGGGACAATTCCATTACAGATCAGCTCTCTGACAAAGCTCAACTCCTTGGACCTTAGTGAGAATCAAATAAGTGGCTCGATCCCTCCTAGCATAGGAAATTTAACAAAGCTTAAAATCTTGTACCTTCATCATAATCAGATATCTGGATCAATTCCTTATGAAATAGGAAATCTAGTCAGCTTGATAGATTTAGCAATATGTACCAACCATCTACATGGTCAAATCCCTTCTAGTATAGGAAATTTGACCAAGCTTAACACCTTATATCTTTATGAGAATAACATATCTGGATCAATTCCTCATGAAATAACAAATCTAGTAAGCTTGACAATTTTAAGCATTGGTATCAACTATTTGAATGGTTCAATCCCTCCTAGTATAGGAAATTTGACAAAGCTTAAAATCTTCCAAAGTATCAAAGCTCCTTCATCAAATCAGATATCTGGATCAATTCCTCATGAAATAGGAAATCTAGTTAGCTTGATAGATTTAGGAATCAGTACTAACCATCTAGATGGTCAATCCCTTCTAGTATAGGAAATTTGACCAAGCTTAACCCTGGATCATTCCTCATGAAATAAAATCTAGTAGCTTGATAGATTTAGACCAACCATCTAATGGTCAATAGTATAGGAAATTTGACCAAGCTGAGAATAACATATCTGGATCAATTCCTCATGAAATAACAAATCTAGTAAGCTTGACAATTTTAAGCATTGGTATCAACTATTTGAATGGTTCAATCCCTCCTAGTATAGGAAATTTGACAAAGCTTAAAATCTTATACCTTCATCAAAATCAGATATCTGGATCAATTCCTCATGAAATAGGAAATCTAGTTAGCTTGATAGATTTAGGAATCAGTACTAACCATCTAGATGGTCCAATCCCTTCTAGTATAGGAAATTTGACCAAGCTTAATACCTTAATCCTTTATGAGAATAACATATCTGGATCAATTCCTCATGAAATAGGAAATCTAGCCAGCTTAACAGATTTAACAATCAGTATCAACCATCTATATGGTCCAATCCCTTCTAGTATAGGAAATTTGACTAAACTTAAAACTTTGTACCTTAATAAAAATAAGATATCCGGATGTATTCCTCATGAAATTGGAAATCTAGCCAGCTTGGTCAAGTTAGATATTAGTACCAACCATCTACATGGTCCAATCCCTTCTAGTATAGAAAAGTTAACCTAGCTTAATGGCTTGCACCTTTCTAAAAATCAAATATGTGGCTGTATCCCTCCATCTTTGGTAAGTGCTTGCATATATTCCTTTTTTGTAACTTGGGTTGAATCTTATCTTAGTAAAATATATTTTGTACTAAATCACACTCAATTATAATGCAAGATAAAAAAATTGCCCATCAAAACTCCTATATTTTTATCAGTGGTATCCCTATAGAATATAATAATAATAATAATAATAATAATAATAATAATAATAATAATAATAATTTGTGAGGGATCTATGAACTCAAATAGCAACATGTGACCTTATAAATAGAAAGAAATAAAGAAAAACATTCTTGGTGATATTTTGTTAGCAGTTAGCAGAATGTTTATTCTTTCAAAATGTAATTTCAAAGTAATCTATGATTCCATACTGTTCCAAGGCACACCAAAATTTTAGCATACTTTGAATTCTTTTATGAAAAAGAATAAGAATAGGATTAATTGCTTGTGATCCTTTAATTTTGAGAGAGACAAATAAAATAGATCAACCAACTATACCCATATATTTATATTGACTAACTCATTATCTGAACTTATATCTTGAATTTTTTATCACATCTGTTGAGGATCATGTGTAAATTTTAGTGGAAAGTGAATTGATTGATATAAATGGTTGGCCAAAAATTTGACAGCTTATATTATTAAGTTAAATTAGATTCGACTTCTAAAGGCCTTCTCCTAATTTGCTTTAAATTCCTCATTTCACCCTTGTAATGTCTGAACTAACTTTAAACCATATTTTCTTACAATAGAAAAAAGAATTCGTATTTCCCAAAAAAAAGTATTTGATAAACTGAAATATTCATAAAATTTCTATCTGAAATCAAATTAAGTAGAAGTCAACATAGGTCTCATTTGTTTTTGATGTTGCCAAATAATTTAACTGATGCTTCGTATTTGTCACCATGCAGTGTGGAAATTGATCTCCCCTATTGTAATGAGGGGCAAAGCCATCTATCACGAACAACTTGTGCAGAATGTTCAAGTATCTGTATGATGTCTAGATTAGTCCTAAACATGAACATGTTTCAGTAGACTTCAGTCTCAACTTGGCATTATAAATTCATTGCCATATATGTAATGTATTTCTTATTTCTCTCTCTCTCTCTCTCACACACACACACACACACACACATATATATATATAGACGCAAACACAATTTTCAAGTTTCACGTAATTATTTCATGCAGCATAAGAAGGGTGATGGAGACATCCTTATTCTACTCAAAGCCAAAGAAAACTAGAAGATTCATCTGGACTCCTTTTACCCAACATTTACCTGTTTCTTGATCTATGGTAATTTTTCTCTAGATTTCCTGTTCTCCCTCTCATGTTGGCTTTGTTGAAATTGCCTTTTTATATTAAATTAATCTTCTAATTTCCTTCTATTTGTTGTTTATATAGTTTTATTCTTTGCCAACTCCATCCCAAGCTTTTAGAATAACAACCATTGTAGGATTACAGCTATGTCTTTTAATTTCTCAAAAAATACTATAATTGTTTTACATGTCCCCTATTACAGTTCTGACATACTACCAAACTTTTGTTGCTGGGTCATAATGTCTCATGAATTTTTTTGACATCTTATTTTTAATCCATGGCAGCGAGAAAAGGTGAATCTTTTATTTGGTGAGAAATGAATTGAGTAAATATTTTCATTATTTTTTTTCTTTGTTACTTCTCATTGGATGGCTAACTAATAATGGTGGTTAGAATACATTTCTTGTTCCAATCAAATCCAGTCTAGAATGTCCTTTAAAAAAATAATAAAAAATATCCAGCCTAGAATGGAATTTGGAAAATAATCCATCTATCTTCTCACCCAATTCTCCTTTCCTGCGATTGGCTTCATCTCTTTGAAGAATGGGAAGCCCATCCCTAATGCCAATGGTGCGAACCCCACCGCACGCCCACGGGAACTCCGGCAGCTTTTCTGGCACCGGCTTCATCCATACCGCAAAGGGGCTACTGCCACATCCTACGTGCAAACCCAATTGGGCCCTGGTGGGCCGTTTGGACTTCGTTTGGAAACATCGCGATTATGATAAAGTCTTTGTACATCATCTCCGGTGCAGCAAATTCTACATGAGCTGCACCGCCTCTCTTTATTGATCCATGTGGATCCCATATAGCCTAACGCAGCGGAATGAGATAGCAGGGATACAATATAACATTTTGATCATGACATCCATTAAAAGCCATTCAGTCTTATTTTAAAATTGGTGTGCAACAAAAATATTCTTTTCCTCTAGCCTACTTCTCTTCTGCAGTTTTTGTAAGTAAGGCAAAGAATATTTTTGCCCTCCAAAAGTTTTCTTGGAGAAGGACAATTGGGCTGCTCTTCTTCTTCCAAGGCAGACAAGTGTTGTTTCTTCTGTTCCATGTGTCGTTTCTTCTATTTTTTGACACACCTACGACACCCTAGGTTAACGTTTATGACATCCATGTTACAAACCTACGACACCCCAACTGAACGGATATGCTTGACGGCATACTAGAAGAAAATC
Source organism: Calamus simplicifolius (assembly GCA_900491605.1). Classification (NCBI taxonomy): domain Eukaryota; kingdom Viridiplantae; phylum Streptophyta; class Magnoliopsida; order Arecales; family Arecaceae; genus Calamus; species Calamus simplicifolius. The sequence goes on along the minus strand of UESW01002099.1, from coordinate 43,966 downwards.
GCTCGAAAAAATATTTACGATACCCCAAATTTACTATTAAGACACCGTAGTTACAAACTTATGACACCCATGCTTAAAACGGATACTGAAGAAAAGCCCCGTGACATCCCAAGAAAAATCGGCTGAAAACCAGTTACGACACTCTAGCTGAAATATTAAGACACCACAGTTTTCACCTTACGATACCTTAGTTGAACGAATATGCTTGACGACATACCAGGAGAAAAATACTTTTCTGATATATCAGATGGGGCCTTCACTGAAAGATATGTGATACATTGCATATTCCGCTACGAAAACACTTTTCTGATGTAGGATATTTTAGTTGCTTTAAGATGGCAAATTGATATGTTTTAAAGATAAATCAAGAGTTTTTAATATTCAAGAAAATTTGATATTTAATATCATTAATATTAGATTTGATATTTAATATCATTAATAATGCAATGTTGATACTTGATACTATAAATCTTAAAGTACATATTAAATTAGAGATATGATCTTTTTTCTTAATCGTAATACCATCCTGCCAAGCCAACAACTATGAATGCTGCAAGGTTCAAAGGGTACAACTGCTTAAGAAATTTTCAATAATGTAGATATCATTACAATTAATCTAATCCTCTGACATCATCAAAGCCTTATACAATGCATAACATTTCCTTCCTCATTGGCTTCTCATCATGACAAATAACTGGGCTAGTATCATAATGAATTTATAAAACAAAAAACTCCAGCAATTAGCAATGAAAATATTGCATTGTATATTTGGATGGATATTTTTCTTGAACTATTGCCTTTTAATCTGAATGTTGTTCTTGTCTAGGATCATCAACATAAGACTTCCAGAATCCTCATTAGACATATGGCTATTTGAAAAGAATTGGAGCTCTAACCTTAAGCTTGAATTTTGGATAGCTACCGTTGCAGTTAGAATTGTTATTTTACTTGTTGACTATTTCCTATATATGCATGTGTGTTTTAGAAACGTGTTAAGAATTGGATTTGTTTAATTGGCTTAGAGTGCTTGACAAAATTAGTTTGCATCATCACAGTGAACCTCACAACAGATATTAGATATTTAGAGATCTTGTAAGACCTTCATTATTGCTTCCATTGCATTTTGCCTTGATCTAATCCTGTGCTGCTTGTGATCAACTCATCATGTAAATTTGAAGTAGCATCATTTACTTTGCTGTACCTCTCCTTTATGTCAACACTCTCCATGGTACTCAATAGGATCATTTCTCCTTTCCGATCCATAGTAAGTCACTGATTGCAAAATCACTGCTCAATTAGTCATGGGGACGGATGAGAAGTTTTATTTACAACTTCCATTTTTTGATTGTCAAGAAGGTGGAGAAAGAAGGAAATGTTTTCTTTTTATCAGATATTAAATGCCAAATTTAAAAACTTCTAGAGAAACAAACAAAAGCACAAAGCTCTAGCTAGACTTTGAACCCTTTTCTATAAATCAAAGCATCATTATCAGAAATTGTTCCTATGATGAAAGGAGATGGATATATATCTAATGATGAAGCTCAAAACTACTACAAAAGGAATGTCAAAATCTAACACTGATGACAACGCTATGAAATTTGGATGCATAGGTTTATATTTCATTGTAAATATGTGAGAGCATATAATTAAACAAGAGATTTGATCTATATTTCATTGTACTGGCTGCTATATCAATTTTATATAAAAAGAAAAAATTGGATATCAATTGATACTTCCATAATTTAGGTATATCAATATTTAAAGAAATTGTTAAATAAGGTAGTTAGTGAGGTGCATCATTGCTGGACACGGAATACGATTTGTGCTCAATCAATCTTTCTTTTGACCCTATGCTAATATATGATTCATTATCTGTACAAGTTTCATCACTCAGGATGTTAGTTGCAGTTAAGTAAATGTTTTATCTTTCAACTATTGAAATTTTCACTGAATGTAATAATTTTTTCTGTGATTCTTACCTTGTAGAGCTTTCTAATTGCTATCTGTGCAATTGTAATGGCAACTTTTTCAACTGGGATAGATACACAATCTTTTCAGGTGAATTTCTGTGAAGTATCTTTAGCTTAATTAACTATTTGATGGAGTTCTAACAATTCGTTGTTCAGTTTCTTAAGGATGGCATTCAATCAGAAGATGTGCCATACAAGATACTACATTTCAACGTTATCTTAATATGTACGAAGGCTGGTTTCACTTCATTTGGATTGTTGGCACCATTATCATCATATCAGATGGAGTATTGATGATTTGATGTTCATTGGGAGAGTACATGTCTGATACCCTGCGTTCCAAATCTTCTCACAAAAAAAAAAAAAAAACAAAACAAAACAAAAAAAAACAAAAAAAAACAAAAACAAAAACAAAAACAAAAAAAACAAAAACAAAAAAAAAAAAAAACAAAAACAAACTTCTCCGTCCCTCCATGGCCTCGCCGAGCTCCAGCGTCGCCGTTTTTTGATGCCGAACGTCGCCGTCTGCCTCCGCTCCTCCCTCTGCTCGCCGTCAGCCCCGGCTTCTCCTCCTTCCTCTCCCTTTCTTCCACCTGCGGACCCCCCCGCCCCCCGGTCTCTTCTCCCTTTCCTCCCTCTTCCTTCACCGTCGGCCGTCGCCTTCTCTTCCTTCACGGCCGTCACCGCAAACCTCACCGCCTTTCTCCTCCGTGATGCTGTCGCCGGATCCTCGGCAAACTTCGCCGCCGCCGCTGTCTCTCTCTCCCTCTTTATCCTTGCCGCCGCCGACAACATGCGGGTCCTCACGGCCCTCACTCTTCTCCGTCGCCGTCGGCTTCGTCTCCGTCTTCATCAACCCGCCGGTCCCTGCTCCCCAACTCGCGTCGCAGCAATCGAACTCGGCCTCTTCCTTCTCCTCTGTTTCTTTCTCGACGCCGCAGAGGCCGAGCCACCGGCGCCTTCTTTTCCTGTTTCCTGACGGCCTCTCCTCCTCTGTCTCCCCTGCATCCACGCCCAGCATCATCGGCCGCATCTTCTCCTTCGACGCCGTTCTTCGCTGCCGCCATGGCCTGGTAGTTGCCATCTCCCTCCACTGGTCCCTCCTTCGTGTGCGAATGCTTCCTCCGTCCCCGCTTCCCAGTCTTCCGTCAACCCTGTTGTCTTGGACGCCCGTAGCTCGCTGCCTCCTTTCTCCTCCCTCTCCTGCGCTGCCCCTCGTCTCCACCACTGCCGCCGTGGAGAAGACTGCATCGACCTCCTTCGCCGCAGCCTTCCTCTCCGACCCCGGCATCGATCTCTTTCGTTTATGGTATGCAGATTTTGTTCGCCTTTCTAACAGTTATGCATATATAATGATATTTTTGTTGTAATGTTGGTTATGATAAACTTTTTATTGGTATATTAATATTGATATACGCAGAAGTTCTACTAACTCTTTTGAATCCATTGGAATAAAATTTTGAAATGGTATATAGTGAAGATAGTGAGAGGTTTCTTGTTTTTTAATTTTTTGATTGATTAATTAAAACTATTGTAGTAGTTGATATATTTGAATTTTTAGTTTCTAAATTAATGTTTTATGATTTTTATGTGTTGAGACATTGTGTGCTATTGAAGTTCGCTTAAAAAGCACACAGCCAAATCACAATATTCTTGGACCAAATTCAGGATAAGAGTTGCGGCAACTTAGGTAAAAATTATCAGCAAATGATTGCAAGTGTTTTTTGTTTACTTAGGTTGAAACTTATCTTGATAAAACATATTTTGCACTAAACCGCACTCCATTATAATGCAAGGTAAGAACATTGCTTGTCAAAACTCTTGTATTTTCATTAGCGGTGTCCCCATAAAAAAAAAAAAAAAAAAGATAAAATAAATATGTGAGAGGTATATAACTCGATCAGATAGCAGCATATGACCTTATAAATAGAAAGAAATAAAGAAAAACATTCTTGGTGATATTTTGTTAGCACTTAGCAGAATGTTTATTTATTCAAAATGTAATTTCAAAGTAATCTGTGATTTCATGCTGCTCCAAGGCAGACCAAATTTTTAGACACTTTGAATTCTTTTATGAAAAGGCAGAAGGATGGAATTAGCTGCTTGTGATCCTTTAATTTTTAGAAAGACAAATAAAATATGTCAACCAACTATATACATATATTTTTATTTGCCAACCCATTATCTTCTAGTATATCTTGAATTTTTCAACCAAATCTATTGAGGATCATGTGTAAATTTTAATGGGAAGTAGATTGATTGATATAAATGATAATCCTGAAATTTAACAGCTTAAATTGTTGAATTAAATTGGGTTTTGACTTTTATATCAAGGCTTTTTCCTAATTTGCTTTAGGCTCCTCATTTCATCCTTGTAAAGTCTGAACTAACTTTAGGCCATATTTTCTTAGAATAGAAAAAAAGAATTGGTATCTCTCCAAAAAAAAAGATATTTGATAAACCAAAATTCATAAAATTTTTACCTAGAATCAAATTAAATAGAAGTCAACATCAGTCTCATTGTTTTTGGCACTAGAATTTGATTTCATTTTATGAGTGTTTGACAAGACAAATTCAGAATTTAAAGTTTCATTTCGTACCAGTGTTGTTGAATAACTTAAGTGATGCTTCATATTGTCACCGTGCAGTGTGGAAATTGATCTCCCCTGTTGTAATGAGGAGCAAAGCTATCGATCAGTAACAGCTTGTACAGAATGTTCAAGTGTCTGTATGATGTTCAGATCAGCCCAAAATATGTTATGTTCCAGTGGCCTTCAATCTCAACTTGGCATTGTAAATTTATTGCCGTGTTTAATGTATTTCTTATTTCTCATATATATATAATTACAATTTTCAAGCTCCTCACATAGCATAAAAGGGTGACAGAAACACACTTAAAAGCCGTAGAAACTGAATGGAGTTCATTGTAGGTAAATAGTGAGGTTTTGGAATATAATACAAGCTTATGATTGCAGTTTATCTGCTGCTATAAAAAGCTTTGAGTGTATGATAATATTAACAAGGATAAACAACAAATATATATTATCCGAGAACCCTACTGAAACTAGGGGATTCATTTGGATCCCTTTCCATCCAATATTTACCTGTTTCTTGATCTATGATAATTTTTCTCTGGATTTCTTGGTCTCCCTCTCATATTGGCTTTGTTGAAATTTCCTTTTTATATTAAATTAATCTTCTAATTTCCTTCTATTTGTTGTTTATATAGTTTTATTCTCTGTCAACTCCATCCCAAGCTTTTAGAATAACAGCCATTGTAGTATCATAACTACGATTTTAATTTCTCAAAAAAATACTATAATTGTTTAATTGAGAGAGAAAAAGAGAATTCAAAAAAAAAAATACTATTTTGTCATGGTATTTATTTTTCAGTAAAAGAGAGAAAACATACATGAGCCTCATACATAATTTTCTCTCTTTCTCTCTCCAACCAAACAAGGAAAAAAAAAAAAAAAAAAGGAAACCTTTCCTTCGATTTTCTCTTCAACCACCCTTAGTTGGCTTTTGAAGTTGTGGGTTTGTGGCATGGTTGGGTGGGATTTTCTCCTTTTTCTTTTCTTAGTTGTAATTGTGGCCCCAATGCATTTCCCATTGTTCAACTGAAGACTCACTTCATCGATCTCTTTCATTCAAATGACGACTATGACTTAACCAATCTCGATCAAAATGAGCCCTCCCGCAATTTTCCTACATGAGTTCCTTCATTTATCACTCCCCTTTTTGGCTCTGCTAAAAGCCATTGTTTTAAATATCAATCACTTCACAATTGTTGTCTCCGAAGAGTTAACCATGTTATCTCATAAAAATATTTGTTTCCAGAGAATCAATGGTGGCATTATTTTCACAGTTCATGCAAGCCCAAGTTGTGATTTTTTTTTTTAAACTCAAAACGGTGCCTCGGCTTATGGAGACATTGCGCATCAGAGCTCTGTGATAATCACTTGCGGTACTGCTATAAATTTTCCTTAAAGACTAAATGGGTTGGTGGAAAGTGGGATAAACAAATGACGTGGAAGCAAAGAGTCTAAACTCGTTTCATGGAGAACAAAATTTTAATAAAATCCCTGAAGTCACCAACTCAGCGACATTTTGCACACGGCTGTGCAGATGCATTGGAGACGTAGGTTGGAAAGAGAAGGCTGCACGAAGGATCCTCGCATGAAGTACACGTTGGGTTTTTTTTATGGAGAGAGAGAAGAACCTTATTTATTAAAAGGATGAATTACTAAAGAAGAATTAAAATCATATTACTAGACATATTAACCATCAACTAATAGCTATCCCCATATAGAGGACAAATTGTCCCAAAAGTAAAGGTAATTTTAACTTATAAAATAGGGATCCATCTCATCCCACTTTATTCGAAGCGGGGATTCTTCATCTTTTGTTGGATAAAGATGAAGACACGATTATATCACCTCACTCTATTTCCATGTCTTAATCTCATATTTAAATATTATAATACTTTATATATTTTCATATAAATATATATGTTTTAAGTTGTAATTATAAATTTTAAATATAAATATTAAATTTATTAATATATTTAGTGAGAACTTTTTAGTTATATTATTAATTTCATAATTTTTAATAAAAATTATATATGTTGGCAAGGTCAGGATGGAAGGGATAAGTCCGCAATGAGAATAGAACAGGAATAAACGGGGATGGAAATTTATCATTCTTTATAGGATGGAAAAAGAGATGAAAAAAAAATCCGTTTCAGGATGGAACAAAGAAAACTCTTTTCTTTTTCTTACTTTTTCTCTTTTTTTTTTTTTTTTG
>UESW01002099.1:0-25992 GCA_900491605.1 Calamus simplicifolius | reverse complement strand
ACGGTTGCGATCGATCCAAGCCCTGATTCGATCGGCCACGATCGATCTCGGACCGATCGCTATTTAATATAATTAATTTTTTTAAAAACATTGCGACGCAAGGGTTGCGTCGTGATTTTTTAATATGATAATTATATATAAAAAATTTTATTTAAAATAATTGCGATGCAACAAGTGCGTCGCTAAATTAAAACATAATTTTCCTAATTTTCTGGTTTATTGCATCGCTAATGCGTCGCTATTTAACATAATTAATTTTTTAAAAATATTGCGACGCACTGAATTGCATCGCAATATTTTTTTCTCATAATTATATTTTAAAAAATTATTTTATTTAAAATAATTGCGACGCAGTTATTGCGTCACTAAATTAAAAATAATTTTTCTAATTTTTTGATTTATTGCGTCGCTAATGCATCGCTATTTAATATAATTAATTTTTTTAAAAACATTACGATGCACTATGTTGCATCGCAATTTTTTTCTCATATTTATACTTTATAAAAATTAATTTTATTTAAAATAATTGCGATGCAGTTAATGCGTCGCTAAATTAAAAAATAATTTTTCTAATTTTTTGGTTTATTGCGTCGCTAATGCGTCGCTATTTAACATATTTAATTTTTAAAAACATTGCGACGCACTGAGTTGCATCGCAATATTTTTTCTAATATTTATATTTTATAAAAATTAATTTTATTTAAATTATTTACGACGCATTAGTGCGTCGCTAAATTAAAAATAATTTTTTAATTTTCTAGTTTATTGCGTCGCTAATGCTTCGTTATTTAACATATTTAAATCTTTTAAAAACATTGCGACGCACTGAGTTGCGTCGCAATATTTTTTTTCCATATTTATATTTATAAAAAATTAATTTAAAATATTACGATGCATTATTTGCGTCACTAAATAAAAAATTATTTTTTTTTATTTTCTTGTTATTGAGTCGCTAATGCGTCGCTAATTGCATCGCAATGTTTTGTTGTCACGGAGGCGTAACAAAGTGGTCGCAATTTAGCGACGCAATGATGCGTTGCTAAATTTGCGTCGCTATTTCAATATTTTCTTGTAGTGACAAGTCCGCGATGAGGATAGAACAAGGATAAATGGGGATAAAAAATTATCATTTTTTATAGGATGAAATAGAGGTGAAGAAAAAATCTGTTTTAGAATGGAACAAAGAAAACTCTTTTCTTTTCTTTCTTTTTTTTTTTTTGTGCAGTAATGTAGTGAATGTTAGGGTCCTTGAACACATCTCATCCCATTGCCATAAAAGTACAGCAAGAACGGATTGCCCCTATCAAGACAGCGTTACTTAATTTTTGATGTTTAAGAAATAAGCTATAGCATTACGTTTCATCCATATTTGCATACTAATTAGCGCTAAAACCAGCTAATCCCGGACCTTTCAGACTTCTTACCTTCTCCATGTGGTCCAGATGGAGAGCAGTATTGCGAGATATCCTTTAATTCTAAGTACAGCATTCAAAGAATTCCATTACCTTCTCTCCTAATGCTATTTGATGGACATATGGTTTACAAACTCAACACTCAATAGAATAAGCAAAGTTAGCCTACTTGCCAACCTTTCCTCACTAGCCATCTCTTAGAACGAAGTTAATCACGTAACACCAGCCATATGAAAATCCTAATTTTCTCTTGAGCATAAGCCTTCAATGGTGACCAGTGATAAGGTCAACATCAACCTCCATTGTTGATAAACTTGAAGAACAAAGTGACCGAAGATGAATTATTCTTAATAAGTTTTCATAGTGGTATATACTTGATCTAGGAGGAGAAAAAGTTGTCTAAGAAGTTTCATCAAACCAGATTATCCTTTGTCTACCAGTTGATTCAAAGGTCATGCCAGATATATTAAGTAGTATTTAATGCAACATTGGTTCAACATCCTCAAAACTTGCAATGGAGAACTTTGGTGGCCCTTGCCTCTTGGTCCATAGCATTAAGGAATTGTTTTGTTAGAGGGGAGTTTCTAAGTTCACTAAAAATGAGAACTTTAAGCCATTTTGTCTAAACTGAGTTTTAGTAAAATAAAAAAATAAAAATATATCGAAATTTGGGGAAGGCCTCTGATAGAAACCTTAATAGCAGTACTCCTTCCGATATTGATTTAGGAGTAGCATTTTCTTTTGAGGCTCAATTGGGCTTGATCGGAACTCAAGCATGGGCTACTTTTGGACCCGCACTCAAGTCACTTTTGTGCTTGGGCCGCTTTCTGAACTTGACTTGAGCTGTTGTGAAGTTGTTGAGACTTTGGAATAATGTTTTATTTGATTGAAACCAAAGGCCTACTTTGAAGGCCTTAGTCTCAGGTTGGAGAAATGCTAGGTGGCCATTTGCCTTGAGGATGGGCATAGGAGCCCATATTTGAGGATTTGAAATCTTCTTAAATGACTTAAGCCTGAGCTTGTGGAAGGTTTGGATCACTATAGGTTATTTCAAATTTAGAGACTGTCTAATAACTCATTTTGAGGAACGACCCATATTTTTTAAGGACTGAAACTACTTCATGGCTATTTGGATAGCATCATTGCTCAAGTTATTCAGGTTGACGATTGGTAGACAAGATTTGGACTGGCTCGAACATGTGTTGCTTGGAATGGAAGGGGGAGTCATCTGAGTGGAGGAAGCCTCTGTGTAGGAGTTTTTAGGCATGGTTATTAGGAAGGCTAATGTCATCAAACAAGGACAACTAGGATGTAAAAGCGGCATTTATTTTTATTGTGGCTCAAAGAGGAGGAACAGGGCAAGGGTTTTTAGGTTTAGAATTCAAAGTGTAAAAGTGCCTACCATAGGTTTGAGGGTTAGGCAAGTGTAAGAGGTGAAATGGAGCAGAGGTAAGACGTAAAGTGGACTAGAGCTTCTCTAGAAGAATTGAGATAATGTGCTTCAGAATTTCAGGATAATTTTCAGGATAATTGCTGGTTTTCTTTTTTTTATTGGGGCTCAGTCTTTCCTTAGGGGTTTTTATAGACCCTTGGGCTGGATCTGAGGCCTTAATCTTAGCCCTTCTAGTTGCCCAAATACTAGGGAATGGCTGAATTCGTTTTTTTTTTTTCAAAAAAGAAAAAAAAAAAGAAGGGCGCGTGATCATGGGCTAGCATTTTCTGAACATTCAGCTATGTGAGGTAAGGGCATGATCAATGCGATTATCATTGAATCCTTTACTAATTTATGATGGGATGTTGGATGCTATCGTTAACGCTGTGAGATGAGGTGTCTTTTTTTAAAAAATTTTGGTGAAAACATTCCTTCCTTTTAAATTTCTCTCGATCTTCTCTTTCTAGATGAGTGTGATGCTCTCTTTTGGATTACAAACACTCTTTTCTTCGTTTTTCTAAGAATGAGTGTGATGAAGATGACTTCTTTCCTTCTTAGTGTAATTTATGGGCGCTTTGGAGGTTTTCATTGGCTCGGACCGCAGGAGTTTTCATTAGCTAAGATTCGGGGGACTCCCAGTAGGTGCACTGCAATATCCCAAATATAGTTATTGGATGAAAAAGAAATACATGAAATATGCTATGTGCTTATAAAAGATCACATACTATCTTTTAACTTTTACTCAAATTTTGAGCCATATTTTGATTCACTAACAAAGTTAATTAATTGAACTAGCTAATGGACTTGAGGCACTACAAAGAGTATCAAAACAAACACGAAAATTGATGGGCATGAAGAAAGGGCTATTCCTATGGGATGATGGTAGAATCTCATAAAAAATGCGAAAGTTTGTGGGCATGAAGAAAGGGCTACCTTCATGGGACGTTGATAGAGTTCCTGCTTTGCAGCACCAACGACCCAGATAACTCAAGTCCGCTTGCTATCCACTTGAGTTTTTGGACCCATTAACAGAGTTAAATGGACTAGCAAGTAGGGTTGAAGCCTTACACGAGATCGTTGGATTTTTACTTTGCTTTCTTTAGATGGCAGGCGTCTCCTTCTTTAGATCCCATTCATGAACGCATTCAAACAGAGCGTAGGATTTTACGTTGTCTTCTTTAGAAGATATTCATAAGAGCGTTTCCTTCTTTCAATTCATGGGAGGGTCCCTTTAGATGGATGAGGCATCATTTTCTCAAGGCATTTGAGAGTGATTTGCAAGGCATTAGCTCTCCATTCCACACGGCAAGAAAAGGAAGGCATTAGCTCTCCATTCCACACGGCAAAAAAAGGAAGATGGGGCGTCCGATGGATGAGGCATCATTTTCTCGAGGCATTTGAGAGTGATTTGCAAGGCATTAGCTTTCCATTCCACACGGCAAAAAAAGGAAGATTCTCAGTTCTCATGGCATTGTCTGTTTGCCATAGGTTGAAGGAGTTAAACTAAATATTTGGTCACGTCACTCACATTAGAATACCCATTGATTGAAATGACTGCTTCATTGAAGAAAGCATCACATATCACATGTTAGCTAAGTCTAATATACAAATGTAACTGGCCTCCAATAATATTTTAGGTTGAAATATTCAAAGGATCACAAAATTTCCATAGCATGTCACTCACGTCAAAGTATCTATAGGTTGAAATGACTGTCTGGCTAAAGAGAAGATAAGTCTAATCCAAAAACAAAACTGACCTCTAACCATATTTCAAGTTGAAACATTCGAAGGTTTACAATATTCTTGTTACATGTCACTCTCATTAGATTACTTCTCATTGGTTGAAACAACTGCTTGCTTGAAAAAAGAATGACATATTAACTAAGTTCAATACAAAAATATAACCAAAATCTAATCATATTTTAGGTTGAAACATTTAAAGGATCACAAAATCCCTATCACGTCACCTACAGCCCATTGGTTCAAATTATTTCTTTGTTGAAGAAAGCATGATATGTTAGCTCAGATAAGTCCAAAAATGTAACTAATCACCAGTCATCTTTCAACTTGAATGACAATTAATCAAGTTTTGTGAGCTAGAGGGAATGGGACCAATTATTTTAGTCCAGTTTCCTGACCTAGAGGGAATGGGACCAGTTATCTAATCATCTAGTCAAGTTCCCTAGCTAATTTCAGCTAGGCCTTGAAACTCCAAATTTCTTGAAGCTTTTAAATCTAAAGAATTGAATTTAATCTGAATGCAGAATGGCTAACAAGCTATTTTTCAAGTTATAAATTGGGCTCCTACGGCTTCTCCTATTTCACCCTTGTATAGAGTTGTTAAGTCATGTTTGATGTCTTTTCGGATGAAAAGTGTGGTTGTATTTGAACTGTTTGTAATATGCTTGACCATTTCAAAGAAATTATGATCTAGGCATAACCTAGCTAGACTCGTTCAAACTCACATAACTAATAGGAAGATGCATCTTATATGGGCGATATCATCAGGCCAGGTCCATCTTTCTCTTTCCTAGATATGTGGATGAAAATATGAGGCTTTGTATAAATGAGTTTTTTTTTTCTTTTTTCACTAGCTTTTAATGATGCATCTATTTTTATCAGGTACTCAATCAGGATGGGAACCGAAGTGGACTGTGTTGTATTCTTGTAAGCTGACAACAACCACTAGAGAATAAGTTTCAGATCCCATGGCACCTCTGGAGGATAGAGGCTGGCAATATATAACCATTGATGGATGGCGATATAGTGACCCGTGACATAAGGCAGACATGCCAATGCCATTAGTTGAAATGACTCTGTATGGTTGTATTTGAACCATTTGTAATATTCCTGACCATTTCAAAGAACTTGTGACCTTGACACAACCTGGACTTATTCACATAACCAATAGGAAGATGCATCTTATATGGGCAATATCATCAGACCAGGTCCATCTTTCTCTTTCCTAGATATCATGTGGATGGAAAGATGAGTTTCTTAAAAGATTAGTTTTTTTTTTAATGATGCATCTATTTTTATTAGATACTTAATCAGGATGGAGACTGGAGTGAACTATGCTATATTCTTGTAAGCTGACAACAACCACTAGAGACTAAGTTCAGAGCCCATGGCACCTGTGGAGGGCAGATCTAGCAATACACAATCATATATGGATGGCAACATAGTGTCCAATGAAACAAGGCAGACATGCCAGTTTCATTTGTTAAAATGACTCGAGCATGGCATGTTAGCTAAGTCTGGTCCAAATATGTAATTAACCTCCAATCATCTTTCAGTTTCATGTTGAAATATTCAAAGGATTACAAAATTCGTATCAGTTGTCATTCATATTAGAGTAACCATTGGTTGAAATGACTGTTTCATTAAAGGATGCATGACATGTAGCTAAGTTTGATCTAGAAATGCAATTAACCTCCAACCACCTTTAAGTTTCATGTTCAAACATTCAAAGGATCACAAAATTCTTATTATATGTCACTCATATTAGAGTACTCACTGGTTGAAATGACTGCTTCAATAAAGAGAGCATGACATATTAGCTAAGTTTAGTCTAGAAATGTAATCGACCTCCAACCAAATATTAAGTTGAAACATTTAAAGGATCACAAAATCTGTATCATGTGTCACTCACATTAAGGTCCCCATTGTTTGAAATGACTACTTCTTTTAAGAGAGCATGACATGTTTCCTAGGTCTAGTCTAGAAAAGTGATTGACGTCTACCCATATTTCAGGTTGAAACATCCAAAAGATCATAATAATCCTATAACATATCACTCGCATTAGAGTACCCATTGATTGAAATGATTGCCAAGCTGAAGAGAGCATGACTTGTTAGCCAAGTCCAATCAAAAATGTAATTGACCTTCAAACACCTTTCAGGTTGAAACGTTCAAAGGATCACAAAATTTCCTTCAAATGTCATTCACATCAAAGTACCCATTGTCTAAAATAATTGCTTTGCTAAAGAAAGCATGATATGTCAACTAAGTCTAGTCCATAAATGTAATTGACCTTCAACAATATTTTAAGTTGAAATATTCAAAGGATCAAAAAATTCCATCACATATCACACATCAAAGTATCCACTGGTTGAAATGACTGCCTTGCTAAAGAGAAGCTAAGTCTAGTCCAAAAATAAAACTGGCCTCCAACCATATTTTAGGTTGAAATATTTAAAGGATTATAAAATTTCGATTACATGTCACTCACATCAGAGTTCCCATTAGTTGGAATGACTGCTTCACCAAAGAGAGCAAGACACGTTAGCTAAGTCTAGCTCAAAAATGTAATTGACCTCCAGCCATATTTTAAGAAGAAACATTCAAAGGATCACAATATTCCTTTCTCATGCTACTCACATTAGAGTACATATTGGTTGATATGACTACTCTATTGAAGAGAGCATGACATATTAGCTAAGTCTAGTCCAAATACGTAACTAACCTCCAACCACACATTAGGTTCAAACATTCAAAGGATTGTAAAATTCGTATCGTCTGTGACTCACATTAAAGTCCCTATTGGTTGAAATGGCTACTTTTCTGAAGAGAGCATGATATATTACCTAAGTCTAATTTAGAAACGTAACTGACATCTAGCCATATTTTAGGTTGAAACGTTCAAAGTATAACAATATTCCTATTATATATTACTCACATTAGAGTACACATTGATTGAAATGACTGCCTAGCTGAAGAGAGCATGACAGGTTAGCTAAGCCTGATCCAAAAATGTAATTGACCTATAATCACCTTTCAGGTTAAAACATTCAATGGGTTACAAAATTTCCTTCACATGTCACTTACACCAGAGTACCTATTCGTTAAAATGACTGCTTTGCTGAAGAAAGCATGACATGTTAGCTAAGTCTAGTTCAAAAATGTAAAGAAAGCATGATATGTTAGCTAAGTCTAGTCCAGAAATGTAACTAACCTCCAACCATATTTTAGGTTGAAATATTGAAAGAATAACAAAATTTCCATCACATGTTACTCACATCAAAGTATCCATTGGTTGAAATGATTGCTTTGCTTAAGAGAAGCTAAGTCTAATCTGAAAACAAAACTGACCTCCAACCATATTTAAGCTTGAAACATTCAAAGGTTCACAATATTCCTATTACATGTCTCCTGTTACATATCACTCTCATTAAAGAATCCATTGATTGAAACGACTGCTTGATTGATGAGAGCATGACATTTTTAACTAAGTTTAATTGAGAAACGTAACTAAATTCTAACCACATTTTAGGTTAAAACATTCAAAGAATTATAAAATTCCTATTGCATGTTACTCACGCTAGACTGCCTCCGTTGAAATGATTGCTTTGCTGAAAAGAGCATGACATGTTAGCTCAGATGAGTCCAAAAAAGTAACTGATCTCCACTCACCTTTCAGCTTGAATGTCAATTACTCAAGTGTCCTGAGCTAGAGGGAATGGGACCAATTATTTTAGTCAAGATTCCTGAGCTAGAGGGAATGAGACCGATTATTTTGATCAGCTAGTCAAGTTCCATAGCTAATTTCAGCTAGGCCTTGAAACTTCAAATTTTTTGAAGCTTGTAAGTTTAAAGAATTGAACGTAATCTGGATGCAGTTAGAAGTCACATTTGCCTGCAAGTCTAATGATGATTAACGTGGAGAGATAATTCTCCCATGGTCATAATTGACTTTAATTGTTTGGTTGTTCGTTGGGCTGTAGAATTATTTGAATCCGGAGTTGTCATGGTTCAGATATCTGTTTCGTCCATCAGATGGCGGCCATTTCAATGGATGGATGCAGAAAATGGAATCACCATATCCATACGCACTAATAAATATAGCTTGATAATTTATGAAGAATAGTATAATGATGACCGCAAGAGATTGGTTGGACATTGTCGTGCCTAGCCCTTGTCTCGGAAAAATAATGGTGACTCGCAAAATAGCTAACAATTACTTGATAAAAGTAGCACTTCACTAGGTTTTAATCCTTGGTATTGGGCTACAATGTTTGGTTCCAGCATAATTTTATTCAGGTTATTTAAAAGAAGATGCAAAAATCAAAGAATAAAGCTTAACAGCTTTGAATGAGATTATTTTATTATTTTAATCTAAAAATTTTATTCAAGTTAAAGAGGAAGAAGTATCTAGAAATTTTTTCCAAGTTTTCTTAAAAATTCTGAAGGTAACTTTCTTTTATTTTATTTTATTATTTTAGTGCCAAAAAGGTGGTTTGGTAAGTTAAAGCTGAATAAGCAAATGCCATACAAATTTATTTTCATTCATTCACTAGCTTAAGAAGATTATAGTAGATACAGAAAAGGAACCGGAACCAGAACAAAAGTTCCAGGCCTCACCAGCATGGTAATGCTCAAAAAGAGAAAAAATTAATCAATAATTTTAAGCAGAAAGTATGCATTGGCAAACAAAGAGAATATCCAATCCCAAAGAGTGATCTAGAGTATCGAATTGGAGCCGGTTGGCTATAATGACCTTCTTGCATGAACCTTGATTTATTGATGCAGAATGCCTAACAAGCTATTTTTCAAGTTATAATATTCCTGACCATTTCAAAGAACTTATGATCTTGACAGAGAATGGAGCCATTCAAACTCGCATAATCGATAGGAAGATGCCTCACATGGGCGATATCAATTAGAGACCAGGTGCATCTTTCTCTTTCCTAGATATGTGGATGCAGATGAGTTTTTTTTTTTTCTTTTTTTTCTTTGGCTTTTAATGATGCATCTATTTTTGTTAGGTACTCAATCAGGATGGTGACTGGAGTAGACTATGCTACATCTTGAAAGCTGACAACAACCACTGGATAGTAAGTCCAGAGCCCATAGCACCTATGGAGGCTCAGGCTAGCGATATTTAATTGTAGATGGAGGGCAACATAGTGCCCGATGAAACAAGGCAGACATGCCAGTGCCATTGGTTGAAATGACACCTTTGAGAGATAAAGAATGACATGTTAGCTAAGTCTAGTCTAAAAATGTAATTAACCTTCAATCATCTTTCATTTTCACGTTGAAGCATTCAAAGAATCATAAAATATCTTTCTTTTTTTCTTTGGCTTTAAAAGGCCCCATATCTCATCTTAATAACTACAAGAACATCAAAGCATCTCGGACCTAGCTGAACTTCAGCTATGGAATCTGTGTCATCTCAGAAATTCCTCTCCACCCTTTTTCTATTGCTAATCCCTTCACTTCTTCTTGTTGTAGCATCGGCTTCACTTGCATCGCAAGGGAGAGCCCTCCTCCAATGGAAAGCCAGCCTTCAAAGCCAAGGATCGCTTGAATCTTGGAACCTGAATAGCAGTCCATGCAACTGGACTGGAATCACATGCAATGTTACACGTCGAGGCCAATGCGTGATCAGAGAGATTAATCTGTCCGATATGGGTATGGAAGCAATGCTAGATGCTCTCAACTTCTCAACCTTGTCATCACTTGTCAATCTCAACCTCTCGTTCAACAACCTCAGTGGAAGCATCCCTCCGACCATAGCTGCTCTCTCCAAGCTCACCTCTCTTGATCTCTCCCAAAATAACTTCACAGGGATAATTCCATTACAGATTTGCTCTCTGACAAAGCTCAGCTCCTTGGAACCTTAGTGAGAATGAGATAAGTGGCTCAATCCCTCCGAGTATAGGAAATTTGACCAAGCTTAAAATCTTGTACCTTCATCATAATCAGATATCTGGATCAATTCCTTATGAATTAGGAAATCTAGTAAGCTTGATAGATTTAGAAATCAATACCAACTATCTAGATGGTCCAATCCCTCCTAGTATAGGAAATTTGACTGAGCTTAACACCTTGTACCTTTTTAAAATAACATATCCGGATCAATTCCTCATGAAATAGGAAATCTAGTATGTTTGACAGATTTAGAAATCAGTCACAACCTTCTAGATGGTCCAATCCCTCTAGTATAGGAAATTTGACCAAGCTTAAATTTACCTTCATCATAATCAGATATCTGGATCAATTCCTTATGACTTAGGAAATTTAGTAAGCTTACAAGTTTAGAAATCAATACCAACCATCTAATGGTCCAATCCCTTCTAGTATAGGAAATTTGACCAAGCTTAACACCTTGTACCTTTTTAAAAATAACATATCCGGATCAATTCCTCATGAAATAGGAAATCTAGTATGTTTGACAGATTTAGAAATCAGTCACAACCTTCTAGATGGTCCAATCCCTCCTAGTATAGGAAATTTGACCAAGCTTAAAATTTTATACCTTCATCAAATCAGATATCTGGATCAATTCCTTATGAATTAGGAAATTTAGTAAGCTTAACAATTTAGAAATCAATACCAACCTCTAGATAGTCCAATCCCTTCTAGTATAGGAAATTTGACTAAGCTTAACATCTTGTACCTTCATGAAAATCATATCTCTGGATCAATTCCTTATGAGTTGGGAAATCTTGCGAACTTGATGGAATTGTCACTAAGCATTAACCAAATCTCTGGATCAATCCCTCCATCTTTTGGTAGATTAACCAACCTTGCTAAGTTTACTTATTCGACAATCGATTATCTGGTTCTTTGCCTCAGGAATTTAACAATCTTACAAATTTGGAACGGCTCCAATTGATGAACAACAACTTTTCTGGCCATTTACCCCTGACATATGCAAAGGAGGAGTTCTATGTTATCTTGTTTTGAGCAACAACCATTTTGAAGGTCCGATTCCTAGAACCTTGAAAAATTGTACAAGCCTGCTTACAGTTCGGCTTCAACAGAACCAGCTAAGTGGAGATATATCTAAAGATCTTGGAATGTATCCACATATGTGGTATATTGATTTAAGCTTCAACAGATTGTCCGGGAAGCTCTCACCAAATTGGGGAGAATGTCGTAATTTGTCACTCCTAAGAATCTCCAACAACAAATTAACAGGAATCATACCATCAGAACTTGGAAAGTTAACTCGACTGCAAATACTTGACCTTTCTTCAAACTATCTGTCAGGAGAGATTCCAAAGGAGTTGAGCATGTTAACTAATCTATATAACTTGAGTTTGAGCAACAACCAACTTATCGGAGAGATGCGACCAGAACTTGGAGAACTATCTAATTTGGAGATTCTTGATCTATCAGCAAATCAATTAAGTGGAAGGGTACCATATCAATTAGGTAACTGCATTAAACTTCTCTCGCTGAAGCTTGGCAACAATCATTTAAATGGAGGTATTCCCTTTCAAATTGGAAATCTAGTAAACCTATTTGACTTCCTAGATCTAAGCTACAACTCATTCATCGGAGAGATACCATCACAATTTAGGAAATTGGTTAAGCTACAAATTTTGAATCTATCACACAATGAGCTAACCGGTCAAGTCCCGCCTTCTTTTCATGATATGATAAGCTTGTCATCTATCGATTTATCATACAATAAATTAGAAGGTCCATTACCCAACAGCAAAATTTTTCAGATTGCTCCAATAGAGTGGTTTATCCACAATAATGGTTTGTGCGGTGAAGTGAAAGGTTTGCCTTCATGTGGCTCATTAACTATAAGAAAAGATGATTCAACTAAACACCACCAACTTATCTTGTTGGCCAGTCTGGGCACCATATTGCTCTTATTTTTATTTGTTGTGCTTGCCTTGCTAATTTTGAAGAGGAAGAAATATACAAAAAATGATGCTAGTCAAAAGTTTGAAGGTGAGTTCTCTATTTTGAACTTTGAAGGAAAAGAAGCATACAAAGGCATCATTCAAGCAACAGAGGACTTTGATGATAAATACCTCATTGGCATTGGTGGAAATAGCAGTGTTTATAAGGCGGTGTTGCAAAATGACAAGTTGTTAGCTGTTAAGAAATTTCATTCGCTAGAGATTGAAAACTCAATAAGCGAGCAAACATTTTGGAATGAAATACAAGCACTAACTCGGATTCAACACCGGAATATTGTGAAGCTTTATGGTTTTTGTTCTAGTGGTCAACATAAATTTCTTGTATATGAATACATGGAGAGAGGAAGTTTGGCTAAAATTCTCAAAAGTGAAGGTGCCATTGAATTGGACTGGTCCAAGAGAATAGATGTTGTGAAACATGTTGCTTATGCTTTATCATACATGCACCATGGTTGTTCTCCACCAATAGTACACCGAGACATAACAAGTAACAATATTCTACTTGATTCTCAATACAAGGCTTGTGTCTCCGACTTTGGCATTGCAAAACTTCTGAAGCTTGATTCATCTAATTGGAGTATGCTTGCAGGGACACGAGGATATATAGCCCCGGGTATGCTGCAAATATGTTCATATATTTTATTACATTTTTATGATACAAAATAGTATATTTAGGTCTATCTCTATATTTTACACCGATGAGATATTATAAAATACTCTCTCTCTCTCTCTCATACACACTCACACACACACACACACACACACACATTCTTTCAAACACTATCCAATCTCTTTAGTTCATTTTTATGTTTCTTTGAAATAAATGCATTTTATCTTTCTCAAAAAGATGCAAACGTATTTTATCCTAGCTCTCTAGTGGAAAAGGTTAAAAAAGTAAGACTATAGTATACTTATTAGTTATGCATTGAACACTTCCGTTCTCATCAAAGAAACATAATTATTCTGTTCTCAAAAAGAGTTATATGTTTCTTTCTTCTTACTATTGGAATTAACAAATTGCATGTTATTCTTCATGATTTTCATGTGACTAATAAGTTGATATATAGATATGTTTGTTTAATTTTAGTGCTAATTAAAGTTTTAAAATTATAAATTCTACCATAGCATGTAATACATAATAAACTATTAATTACATGCCTACTTGCTTTTTTGAGAGACGAATACAATTAAAAATGCTTTGAACTTGTATCTTAAACTAGTACCTTATGTTGTAGTTACAAGTGCATAGTAGAGCTAATTAAATCCATGAACTAGCTCTAATAGAAGTGGTTGACTATAAAAATCTGATTATATGTATTTCCTTGTCTATTGCAGAGCTTGCATACACAATGAGGGTTAATGAGAAATGTGATGTATATAGTTTTGGAGTAGTAACTCTTGAGATTCTACTAGGAAAACATCCAGAAGAACTGATCTCCACATTACCTTCTTTGATCGATGAAAATATTCTTCTGAAGAATATATTAGACCCGCGACTATTGCATCCTACAACTCAAGTTTCAAATGAGCTAGTTACAGTCATTACTATAGCATGTCAATGTTTGGATAACAATCCACAATCTCGTCCAACAATGCGAAATGTATCTCAACAGCTATCCAT
Source organism: Calamus simplicifolius (assembly GCA_900491605.1). Taxonomy (NCBI): domain Eukaryota; kingdom Viridiplantae; phylum Streptophyta; class Magnoliopsida; order Arecales; family Arecaceae; genus Calamus; species Calamus simplicifolius. Next base: position 11,861 of record UESW01002099.1, on the reverse strand, counting down.
TATTGAAGTATGACCAAACTGCCAATCTTTGCACATAATTAAGTTATGCCACCTGATTGATATCAAGGTATGAAAAAAAAAAAATAAAGATTTTGGCAAAAAAATTGCCATCATGCAATATACAATTTATGTTTTTTTATTGGTTCAAGAAAGGTAACTAAACCTTGATTTCTCTTGTTTATATGTTATCCAGGTAAATTCTTTATATAGTAGATTATTATACCGACCAGTAGATAGGCCTCATGGTGTGATAGTCAATGGATGCCAGATTTACAATCAAAACAATGGTAGTACATCATCCCCAGAAGCACAACAATGCATTTTACTTTTTTCCTCTTTATATTTATAATTATCAAGGTTATGCAATTTTATTGACAACGTCAAAGTACTAACACTAAGTACTAGATTTTAAAATATTTGCTATCGGAAATAGATGCCTTAGATACTGTTGTTGAACACTAAAAGAACTATTTTTGTTCATGCATATGGAAAAATAGGGTATTACAAAGAAGGCCCGATGCATTGTTATCCTATTTCTTGAATGATATATAGTTACAAAATTTGTATGTAAACCAGGAAATTATTACGAAGGACAAGCCAACATTTCCTGATACATGTCAAGTAGTAGAATTTTGTATAAGGAGAAGCAAAGGAGGGATAACAACATTATCGGTCAGTTCCTCCAAGAGGCATGCTTTATTATCTAACCAACAAATAGCCTCCTTTAATGCTTGGCATTCCAGGTCTAATAGATCAAGGGAATGGCTGTAGAACGTATTGAAATTATAAAGTCTGTACTGGTCCTTTTGGGCTTTTTTGATTATGAACAATTAGTGTAGATGACAATTTTCAGTTGCAGCATTTAGCTGAATGACTTCTAGACAATATCTAAGCCCTGAAATAAGGATTTTCAGCTTTATTCCTTTCCACAGAAAGCCATGAGGCTCCCTGATAAGTCTTCATATACCTGCATGGTCTCGAGGCCAACCAAACTGCAAATTATAAACCAACCGAAATTGGCACTAACTGCTGGCTTTCTTTTTTTTTTTTTTTTTTTTCTTCGAACTCACTGATGAGTATTGTCTTATACCAGAATTTAAGTACCAGATAGTATCACTAAGGTACCTTTCAAAGCCCCTACCAGTACCATACGAACAGAAGTGGTATTGGTAACTATAAACCTAGCTTGGACCTATATCTAAAGAAAATCAGCTGAGCCCAGTCATGGTTACTGCCTTAAAGAAGCCATATATTTGCTTCAACACATTAGGATCACGCTTGCTTATTCCATTTCGATATTTCATTATTCCACTCCAAACACGATATTCATGAGCTTGATGTTTGCAGCCATTGGATAGGCTGCTTTGTCCACTAAATAGATGAGGCAATTTAATCTGGTCCATATACGAATCAGTGCGGCATTTTGTCACTTTTAAGATCATCGGTTGCTTTCTTTGATAAGTTTATTTAGTTGGAAAGCCTTTGTAACCATTGAATCATTGGCTTTATCTACTAATATAGACCAGATGTGCTGCTATAATCCATTCCTTTATCAGAAAATCTTTTTGCAACAACTGGATGGTTGGTTCTGTCCATTAAATAGATGAGACAGGCCAATCTGGCCCATCTATCTATTAGCCATCGGATGATCAATGCTGTCCATTGGACTTGTTGCCATAGGCTGATCTGGTCCATCTACTCATTACTAGATGCATTTCAGCTGTTAAATTGTAAGTTTCATAGGAAGAAAGGAATGGATTAAATCCATCTATAAGAAACTACTAGAAAGACTTATTACCATTAGATTTCTGGCTTGTTTATGTTTTTTGGGGATCAAGTCACATGAAACACACATATATACTGCTATGACATATAGTTACATTTATTATATTTATATCCAACATGAGAAGGTCATGTCTCAATTATCTATGTTTAGGATTATTGGATCTTTTAAGTGAATTATTTAATTTTTTTACACCTTAACTAACCTTGCAATATTTAAATTCCATGATGTCACGATGTTGGATCATCTTCCCAAAATCTCCGCAACAACTCTGGAGAGTAAACATATCCTCCCTATGGTGTAGCTTGAATCTCATTTTTCATTTTAATGTAGATCCTTTCACATCTCGGACCATTTTTTAATATCTTCTCATAATAATTAAAAAGCATATCCATAAAACAAATTTTGAAATGAAACGCTGCATAGTGTGATTGATAAAAATGACTTTTCAGGCATATATTCCAACATTGACATATAAATTTGATTAAATGAATAAAACTGCATTGGAAATTGCTATGGATCATGTTCCTTTATATAACATTATTCAACATTTTATGTGGTAAATAAAATTGAGGTCCATGTAACCCAAATATTTATGGTATAATTTGTGATAAATGATATTTTGTCATATTTATGCAATTTAAGTCCTAAGATTTTTTAATGGAAATTATTTTGTCATTTTAGATTTTTTTTTTTGGCATGTAAAAATGAGCTTATTTTATTTAAATTCTAGAGATTGATACTAACTATATTGATCTTTTTATTACCTCCAGTGGCTTATTTGGGTTGTTCTTGCCGATCATTTTCTACCTTGGTTCCTTTTTGGGATTGTTCTCTTGTACATCATATATGTTATGGATACATCTTGCTTTATCAACATATTGTTCATCACATAGACTGCAATCTTGGTTAAAATAATGATGATTATATTACTATATTCCAAGGTATGCACCATTGAAATTTTTCAATAGCACTATTTTCTATATTTATGTTGAAATGCTATTGTTTTTTTAATGATGAGGCACCTTTAATCCCTTACTTTCCTCAAGAGCATTCTTGATTTAAATTTGTATTAATTTAAAATTTATTTAAAATGAATTAATCTCAATCTAGATATGAAATTACGGGCTTCGAACTTAGGTAAGAATTTCCTTAATATCTTTGTAGGCATTTGATCTTTCACATGACATAAATGTTAGGCGAATGGTAAATGAACATCAATAAACTTTTTTAGCTCTAGTTATATATGTTTTACAAATATTGTCATAATCATTTCATTTATATGGATTATAGTAGGAATTATTCTTTTACTATTAACAACCCAAAGATCAAACATGCTTACCATTTGTTCACTAGCTAAATGAGATTTTCAGTATGTCTAATAGTTGTTCTCTCTCCCAAACCATGTCACCAGACTTTAATATAGGAAAGATATTGAAATAACCATATTCTTAATTATTAAAGGGTTGCAATATTGCCCTTTAGTACAACATAGCATTCAATACTAAGGGGCACAAGAGTCAAATTATAGTTTATTGCTCTCAAAATAACAATATTAGCTGAAGCATATCACCACCCTTATGCTTGTCCACACCATTCAACTGCTTTCATAGAATGAGACAGGAACACTAAAACGCTTGCATTCTCCTATGCATATGAGAACACATAGATTCACACAGAAAAGCTACATAATGATTAGTAAATCTGAACGATAAAAATTAATGATCTAAAATAAATATGGGTCATCATATTTGGAGATTACACTGCATCTATGCTACTAGAGATACCTATAAACTAAAAATATGTAAATATGTACAAATGCATCAAGTGGCTACAGAAATGGATTATTCCAGCTATAACGTTGTTCTAAAATGCACAATAAGACATCTAAATTGAATGTCCAAGCGGTTGCTTATGGTCTATGCATTTTAAAATAAATATATCTAAATATGTACATATGTATGCTTGTATGCATGAATTTTAGTCATTCAAACAAATAGTTCTTTGTAGATATAGTCATAATAAACAAAATAAGGTTTTCTCAACTTTTTTAGTTATAGCCAAAATAAATATAATAGAGTTTATTGAATTTCAAGCATTGCGTATTCCAATAAAATCTTCATGTACTAATTATGCTTAATTTACTCAATATATTCTAAACAAAATGAAGAAAACTACAACACCCACAAAATGGAAGCATGATGTAGGGATGCTGTTGGCCCAGATGGCAACCCAAGAGGGGGGGGATGAATTGGGTTCTTAAAAATTTAAGACTTTTTAACTTTAGTTGATTAGTTAGCAAGATGTGCAAGTGAGAGGCTAACTAAAAGCAATAACAAGCAAATAAAGAGAGATAGAGAAAGAGAAATATGGCACGGCAAACACAAGATAATTTTATAGTGGTTCGGTGCAACCAACACCTACGTCCACTCCCAAGATTCACTTGGGTCCACACTATAATCTCTCTAGATTACAGCCGAGTTGTTTTCAAGCTCACAACTCAAACTTGTTGTTTTCCGGGTGCACAACGAACCCAGCTGGTTTTAACTCGGGCTTACCAGCACAAAACCCTACACGTTGTTTTTCACGGGCTCACAACTAACCCAACACAAGCACTCCGGCTTGTAACGAGGTATACCAACCTCCACTGATTCAATCCACTGATTGAATCAGCAAACAATTAAATAAAGAGTGTTTGAATAATGAAATGCTCCCCTTGAGCAAATATACAAATGAAGTACAAAATAAAGAGTTAGAAAAGCCTGATTGTATTGCAGATGGTAGTGGCTTTGGCTTTCTTCCTTCTTCTCTTTAACTCCTCTTGAAGTGTTGAATCAGCCTCAGCAAGATTCTTGACCGTTGAAGACTTTGGAGTTGAGATGAAGCTTTTTCTCCTTTTGAAAATCCTTCGATTTGACCTTTGAAATGCTTTGGATTTTCTTTGACTCTTGTGGATTGATGAGAAGGAGCAGACGAAACTTCCTCTTGGATTTCACTCCTTTTGAATCACTCTCCTTTGAGCTAGAAGATTTTTCCAATATGCTCTGTTTTTCCCTCTTTTCAAAAGATATTCTTTTCTCTCTTTGATTTTCTCTTCTTTGATTTGAAAAGAGCTCCTCTATTTATAGAATCTGCAAAAATATATCCGTTAGAGACAAAGAAAAATAGCCGTTATTCAAAAATCTTACCGTTGGGGATGTGTCATCGTTAAAAATCGCGCCCAGATTTCGCGGAGTCGACTCGAGCTTTGTGGGAGTCGGCTCGAGTCGATTACCAAAAATAGAAACATTTTAAAATTAGGGTCGACTCGCGAAAACTAAAGTGTCGGCTCCTGAAAGTCGGGAGTCGACTCGAGGAAAATGGGGAGTCGACTCGAGAAGTGCTCAAAAAACATGGTTTCTGTTGTTTGAGCGGAGTCGGCTCGCACAGACAGGAGTCGGCTCGCACAGAATCAGGGGTCGACTCTTGAAAACCAAGGGTCGACTCGAGAAAATCTCTGTGGGGAGTCGACTCGGAAACTCTTGAGTCGGCTCGGGACGATACAAAAATCAGAAAAATGTTCTGATTGACTTTAAAACTTGTCCCAATAAATTTAAAATATAAATTTGACTTGAATACATTAAATATGACATTAAGCATGGATTCAAGACATGTTTCAAGAATTCAGATTAAATATAATGTGTAAAAATTCCTTTTTGAAATCTTTTAAGCATAGAGCTTGAAACTCCTTTTTCAAAGGATTCAAACTCATTAAATTAACATTGATAGTCCATTCTTTCAATTTGAATAAGCTCAAGGTTTTTGATAAATAAACACATTGTTTCTTTAATACTCATGGCTTTTGGAAATCATCAAAATCAATAAAGTTGGGGCAATTATGTTTCAATAATTTCTCAACAATCTCCCCCTTTTTGATGATGACAAAAACATTGAGTATATGCATTATAAAATTAAAAAAATTTGATTCCAAAATCAACTTTGTGTTCATGGAAAGGCTCCCCCTCAATGAGGTAGCTCCCCCTATGAACCTTAATTTTATAAATCATTCAAAAAATCAAAACTTAAGCATTTTCTTTATGAAATTCAATTTATCTCTTCCCCTTATAATTAAACTCATATACGATTAATAAAACTCTCCCCCTTTTTTGTAATCAACAAAAAGGTTAGAAGAAATCAATAACATTCATCTTTTTCATTTAATTATAATTGAGATAATCATTCAAAGTATTCAAGGATACTTACAATTGAAATAGACAAAAGTAATGCATCAAACTTTCTCATTACTTCAAAATGAAAGTACATGAAAATGTAAACTTGTCATTGCATTGAAAGTAAAGATTACATCAAAAGAGATTACATAAAAACTTAAAATTTCTTCTAGTAATTCTATTCAAGTGATCAACAATTGCTTCATTCCTTCACATTGAAGTCTAACATAGTCTTTGAGTTTTTCAACAAAAGTACAAGCAGATGTAATTTTATCTTGAAGCTCGGCGTTGCATTGGGAGTATGTCTCGATCACCGCAGATATCCTTAAGTTCTTCAAAGATATTCTTTAAGTCTCACTTAAGGAGAGATGAACTGAGAGTAGACTCAATCTGCAACCCGATCACTGAGTGAATATAAGGCTTCTTTTAAATTCATAAACTTTTCATTAAATTCTTCTTTCAATCTTTTTCATGATCACTATCTCAGATTTGAATAAGATCTAAGTTGATCTAACTGAATCAGAAAAACTAGCAGATGAAATGTGGAAGACTGAGCAGGAGCAAAGAGGAGCAGGGGTAGGAAGCAGGAGCTGGAAAGATCTGGAACAGATGATGAGGAGGCTCAGGTGATGAATGTCTCAAGAAGGTCTGGGGGCCTCAGCATCTATATCTCTGTCCTCTGTAACATTCTTTCTCTCCCAATTCCATTTTCTTAACAAACCCCATTCGATGAATAGTGGCCAAAGATAAAAATCAGTATGTCTTAATTCCTTTTTGGCTCACTATCACTAAATACAATCCCTTGGCTTTGAAATAACTTAGTTAAAATCATGCCATAGGGAAACTTGATTTCTTCTTCCCCACAATCTGCAATGTACCATAAATCATCCGAGGTAATTGATGGGCTTCCCAGAAACAACAGCATCCATAACAAAAATATCTCTCTCAGAACATAGTCAAACTGCCTGTCTTGGGAAAAAAATCTGCTGCAGATGTTGTGAGAATCTTAATTCCAAAGGCAGTTGACTTGCAAAACTTCTTCAAATCCCTCAAAATTTCTGTTCAATAATCTTGAGGGCAGGAGATCTATCTTCTGGGGCAAAGGTGGAGGTCCAGACAAGGGTAAATTCAACAATCTAGAAGAATGAGGAAGTGATGTTCAACCAATGCCTCTAACATTGCTACTAAGCCATCATCTCTAGTCAAATTCTTGTAAAACTCTTTAACTAAGCAGGGTAGGTGGGACAGTCCAAGAACAATTTTCTCAAATCCCATCTCAATCAGTTGTCTACCTATGAATCCCTCATTCTCAAACAATTCAAAATCAACCTTTCCTTCCTGTGTACAACCCTACTGCAAGAGATCTACCTGAGAGTAGGAGCTGGAGCAGGAGAATCACTCGAGAGGGGTAGAGAAGAATCCGAGACGGCTCGCGGACGGGTCGTCGAACGGTCCTTTCCTCTTCATCCGGCGCCACTACTAGCTCCACGGGTTTTGGGTGCCATTGATCTTGAAGGATGTTAATCAGAGGTTTTTGAGGTTTGGAGGGTTTTGGGAAAGTTTGGAGAGGATTTGGAAGATTTGGAAGATGAAATGTCCGTGGGTCGACTCGTGCCCTAAATAAAGACTGGGACCACGTCGAGTCGACTCGCGCAAAGGGAGTCGGCTCGCGACTAGTCACAGAGCACGGACACGATCTCGAGTCGACTCGCTCAGAGAGGGGTCGACTCCTGAGTTTCAGCAGAAACTCGAGTCGACTCCGATACTCTCGAGTCGGCTCCGACATTTCAGAGAAAAAACAGAAATTCAGAAATCCGAAATGTCCGGAATTTGATCTTTGAGTATGATTAAAAATCATGGATTTTGAGAGATCAAATTGATATGAGTTCTAGATAAAATTTCCTTAAGATTTTGAGAATTTGAAAGAACTCTAGATATATTTCCTTAGAGGTTTCAAAATTTATTCAAAAGGATTACAAATTCCTAACTCTCCTCTAAGATAACAAAATCTTTCTTCACTTAAAGGTTTTGTAAATATGTCAGCTAATTGTTCTTCAGTGTTTACATAATCTAAACAAATTTCATCATTAGCTACATGTTCTCTTATAAAATGATATCTAATTTCTATGTGTTTTGTTCTTGAATGTTGAATTGGATTTTTAGTTAAATTGATTGCGCTAGTGTTATCACATCTTATGGGTGTTTTATCAAGTGTGATACCATAGTCTTCAAGTTGTCGCTTAATCCATAGGATTTGCGCACAGCAACTTCCAGCTGCTACATATTCAGCTTCAGTAGTTGATAATGCAACTGAATTTTGCTTTTTGCTAAACCATGTGATTAAGTTACTTCCTAAGAAATTGGCATGCACCACTTGTGCTTTTTCTATCTAATTTACATCCAGCATAATCAGAATCTGAATATGCAATTAGGTTTAATGTGGAGTCTCTAGAATACCATAAACCTACATTTTTTGTTCCATTAGATATCTTAAATTCTTTTAACAGCTATTAAATGTGATTCTTTAGGTTCAGATTGAAATCTAGCACATAAACATACTGAAAACATAATATCTGGTCTACTTGCTGTTAAATAAAGAAGGGATCCGATAATACCTCGATAATACTTTTGATCAACCTTTTTACCTTCTTCATCTTTGTCCAGCTTGCATGAAGGACTCATTGGAGTTCCGAGGGGTTTCATTGTTTCCATACCAAACTTTTTGAGTAGTTCTCTTGTGTATTTGGTTTGGTTGATAAAGATTCCCTCTTTGCTTTGTTTGATTTGGAGTCCAAGGAAGAAGTTGAGTTCTCCCATCATGCTCATCTCGAATTCTCCCTGCATCAACTTTGCAAATTCTTGACAAAGAGAATCGTTAGTAGCACCAAAAATAATGTCATCTACGTATATTTGTACTACAAGTAAATCTTTACTTTTTCTTTTCAAAAATAAAGTTTTATCAACATTTCCTCTTGTAAAATCATTTTCTATTAAGAATTTACTTAACCTATCATACCAAGCTCTAGGTGCTTGTTTCAAACCATATAAAGCTTTGTGCAATTTAAAAACGTGATTTGAAAATTCGTGATCTTCAAAACCTGGTGGTTGTTCTACATAAACTTCTTCATTTATAAATCCATTTAAAAATGCGCTTTTTACATCCATTTGAAATAAGTTAAAATTCATATGACATGCAAATGCAAGTAATAGCTAATGGCTTCTAATCTAGCTACAGGTGCAAAGGTTTCATCAAAATCAATACCTTCTTCTTGATTATATCCTTTAGCAACCAATCTAGCTTTGTTTCTAATTACTATGCCATTTTCATCTAGTTTATTTCTAAAAACCCATTTTGATCCTATTACTGAATGATTTTTAGGTCTTTCAACTAAAGTCCAAACATTATTTCTAGTAAATTGATTTAATTCTTCTTGCATTGCTAACATCCAATTATTATCTTTTTCAGCTTCTTCAATAGTTTTAGGTTCAATTTGTGATACAAATGCAAGATGATTACTAATATTTCTCATGTATGATCTAGTTCTTATTCCTTGAGATGGATCACCTATAATCAATTCCTTAGGATGACTATGAGCATATCTCCAGTCTCTTGGAAGATCTATATCATTATGATCAATATTGACATCATCGTCCTTATGTGAATCATCATCTTTAGCTTCTTGTTCATGATCAGAAGATACTTCAATATTAAGTTTTTCAAGATCTTTTTCAATTATGTTTGTATCTTCCTCATCATCAATCTTTTCAGAACCAGTTGCTAAAGATTCATCAAAACTACATGAATGGATTCTTCAACTACTAAGGTTTTCTTGTTAAAGATTCTATATGCTTTACTAGTTGTTGAATAACCTAGAAAAATTCCTTCATCAGATTTAGCATCAAATTTTCCTAAGTTGTTTTTACCATTATTATGAATGAAACATTTACATCCAAATGCATGAAAGTATTTTATATTTGGTTTTCTTTCATTCCATAATTCATAAGGTGTTTTCTTTAATATTGGTCTTATTAAAGCTCTATTTAAGATGTAACATGCTGTGTTAATTGCTTCCGCCCAAAAATACTTTGGTAAGTTGCTTTCACATAGCATGGTACGGGCCATGTCTTCTAGAGTCCTATTTTTCTTTCAACTACACCATTTTGTTGTGGAGTCCTAGGGGCTGAAAAATTATGATTAATTCCATTTTCAGTGCAAAAATTTTCAAATAAGTGATTTTCAAATTCTGTTCCATGATCACTTCTTAGAGATACTATAGTAGTGTTTTTCTCATTTGTGACTTTCTTGAAGAATTTCAGGAATATCGAGAAAGTCTCATCTTTGTGAGCTAAAAACATTACCCAAGTATATCTAGAATAATCATCTACAATCACTAGACCATATTTCTTTCCTCCTAGACTTGTGGTTCTAGTTGGTCCAAAAGATCCATGTGAAGTAGCTCTAGTGCCCTAGAAGTTGAAACAATGTTTTTAGATTTGAAAGAACTTCTAGTTTGTTTTCCAAATTGACATGCATCACATATTTTATTATTTTCAAAATCTAGTTTAGGTAATCCTTTAACTAAATCCATTTTAATTAGTTTTGAAATAAGGTGTGTGCTTGCATGACCTAATCTACGATGCCACAACCAACTAATTTCATTTATGTTAGCATTGTCAGCAATTAAGCAATGATCACTCAAAGATAATTTTTCTAAGTCAACTAAGTAAACATTGCCATGTCTATAACCAGTAAATACAATGCTATCATCAATAGAATTAGTTACAGTGCATAAGAAGATTTAAATGAAACATTAAAGTTTTTATCACATAATTGGCTTATACTAATTAGATTATGCTTCAAACCATCAACATAAAGTACATTATCAATAAATATAGATGGAGTTATGCGAACTTTACCAAGGCCCATAATTTGACCTTTACCGTTATCGCCAAACGTCACAACTCCACCTTTCTTTTCTTCTAGGGTGATGAATTCATCTTTGTCACCCGTCATATGTCTTGAGCAGCCACTATCAAGGTACCACTTTTTCTTTGATCTTTTGGCTACAAGACATTCCTGCAACATAATTTAAACTTTATGTTTAGGTACCCAAGCTTTCTTGGGTCCTTCATGGTTAGTAGCAACAAAAATTGTTCCTTTCGGAACCCATATTTTCTTTGCTTTAACATTTAACTTGTTGTTATTATTTAAGTTTTGCATTCAAAGATTTATGACCTTTTTCATTACATTTAAAACAAGTTATATTACTTTGGTTGGCTTTTACAAAAATATTCTTTAAGATTTTTGTTTCCTTAATGTGTTATATCCTAAACCTGCTTTGTCAAAAACAGCTTTTTGACTATCTAAATCATGTTTAGTTTAGTTGAGCTTAAGTAAATTTCTCAACAATGTCTTTATATTTTTTAACATCTTTCTTAAGAAGTCATTTTCTTTAGCTTGCTGTTCTTTTCTAAAGCTAAAGTTTTTTTGATCTTTTAAATCTTTGTTGAGTTTTTAGTTTCAGATTTTAACAAATCTATTTCTTGATTAAGATTATCTCTTTCTTTCTAAGTTCTTCTTTTCATTAGTTAAGTTCTTAACTTCTAAAGCTAATTCATTTTTCTTTTTAGCTAAACTAATTTTCATTTTTCAAAAACTTATACTTCTTTTTCAAAGATTTAAAATCAATCATAATTCATTGAAAGCTTCAAACATTTCATCAATGTAAATTCATCATCGAGGGTTTCGAACTTTACCTCATTGTCGTTGTCGTCGTCGTTGGCCATGAAGCAGATATTGCAACTTCTTTTTGTTCTTCTTCTTCGGAAGAAGATTCACTCAGTCCATGTTGCCATGTATGCTTTCTTCT
>UESW01002098.1:200114-284663 GCA_900491605.1 Calamus simplicifolius | reverse complement strand
TCAATTGATAACTTAGATGCTGAATGAATTCGAATGAATTTAATCAAGTTGATGCTCTGATGCATCTCAACCTTTTTGTTGATTACAAAAAAGGGGGAGAGATTTATATGATTTAATCGTATATGCATCATCATAGTTAAGAGGAAGAGATTTGTTTAAACCTTATCTTTTAATTGCCCTAATTAAATAAGGGGGAGAGAATTAAATAAGAAAAAGAAATATATGTTTCATATAAGGGGAAGAGATAATTTGAATTTCATAAGAAAAAGGTTTATTTGCTTAAGTTTTTTGAATTTTAAAAATTTTGAATGAATTATAAAATTGAGGTTCATAGGGGGAGCTACCTCATTGAGGGAGAGCCTTTCCATGAACACAAAAGTTGATTTTGGTATCATAAATTTTTCAATTTTATAATGCATATACTCAATGTTTTTGTCATCATCAAAAAGGGGAAGATTGTTGAGAAATTATTGAAACATAATTGCCCCAACTCTATTGATTTTGATGATTTCCAAAAGCCATGAAATATATTAATAGAAACAATGAATTATTTATCAATACCATGAGTTATTTAAAAATGAAAATATAAACTACCAATGTTTATTCAATGAGTTCTTGAATCAATTAAAACAAAAAGAATTTATACTTGAGCTTGAGATTTCATGAATTAAACTTGAGATTTCAAAAAGAATTCTTATACTACTCATTTGATAATCAATAACTTAATGGAAAATGTCTTGATGATCAAATCAATTCTATTCAAGTCACATTTATATTTAAATTTATTTGGGACAAGTTTTAAAGTCTATCAGAATATTTTTCTGATTTTTGTATCGCTCCGAGCCGACTCAGGGTTTCCGAGTCGACTCCCCAAATATCTGTTTTTCAATGTTGTCCTGAGTCGACACTTGAGTTTTCAAAAGTCGACCCCTGAACCTTCGCGAGCGACTCATGGACTGTGCGAGCCGACTCGACTCAGACGGCAGAGAAAGGCTCATTTTTGAGCACTTCTCGAGTTGACTCTCCGCATATCTCGAGTCGACCCCTGAAAGTTAGGTGTTTCTGGATGGACTGTTCGAGTCGACTCCTACAAAGCTCGAGCCGACTCATGGAATCTGGACGCGATTTTTCACGATGACACATCAGCTCCAACGGTAAGATTTTCAAATAACGGCTATATTTCTGTGTCTCTAACTGATATATTTTTGCAGAATCTATAAATAGAGGAGCTCTTTTCAAATCAAATGAAAAAATTGAATATCAAAAAGAGAGAAAAGAATATCTTTCAAAAAGAGGGAAAAACAGAGCTTTGTTGGAAAAATCTTCTAGTTCAAAATAGAGTGATTCAAAAGGAATGAAATCAAAGAGGAAGTTTCGTCTGCTCCAGATCATCAATCCACAAGAGTCAAAAGAAAATCCAAAAGCTTTTCAAAGATCAAATCGAAGGATTTTCACTTTCAACAAAGGAGAAAAAGCTTCATCTCAACACCAAAGTTTTAAATGGTCAAGAATCTTGCTGAGGCCTGATTCTATATTCAAGAGGAGTTAAAGAGGAAAGGAAGAAAGCCAAAGCCACAACCATCTGCAATCTTATCAGGCTTTTCTAACCCTTTTAACTTTATTTGTATATTTGCTCAAGGGGAGCGTTTCTATATTTAAACTCTGTTATTTTGGTTGTTTGCTGATTCAATCAGTGAATTAAATCAGTGGAGGTGATTATACCTCGTTGCAAGCCGGAGTGCTTGTGTTGGGTTAGTTGTGAGCCTGTGAAAAACAACGTGTAGGGTTTTGTGCTGGTGAGCCTATGTAAAACCGGCTGAGTTCGTTGTGATCCCAGAAAACAACAAGTTTGAGTTTGTGAACTTGTAAAACAACTCGGCTGTAATCGAAGAGATTATAGTGTGGACCCAAGTAAATCTTGGGAGTGGACGTAGGTGTTGGTTGCACCGAACCACTATAAAATTATCTTGTGTTTGCCGTGCTATATTTCTCTCTCTCTATCTCTTTTATTATTTGCTTGTGTATTGATTAAAGTTAGCCTTTCACTTGCACATTTTGCTAACTAATTAACTAAAGTTAAAAAGACTTAAATTTTTAAGAACCCAATTCACCTCCCCCTCTTGGGTTGCCATCTGGGCCAACATGACGCCTTCTCGAAAATCATGCGCAGAGGGAAGACTTTCCCTTCCCATGGGATTCATGAATGAATCCCACACGATCCACAAGGTTTACATCCTCCTTTTCTTATAAAATATCGGCCCTCGAAATTGATGCACATTTAATAACACTTGGAATCCAAAGTTTTGAATCATCCTTCCAATGTCATCCTAGTGTCTCACCTAGAGTCAATCAAGTATTTATCTCTAAGGCCAAACCTAGGCTCTAATACCATAAAAGCTATCATGCCCCGGACCCGATGGTGTGGCCTAGGGGTGGCAATCCGCCGCATGCTTGGTATGCAAGGCATTCTGTAGCAATCCAATTTATACAAGGAAGGATAATACCTCTATATCATTCAAAATTATTTCCATAGAAATCCGTTCTCCGATTTGGGTGTGGCTCGCTCCAAGATCCGGGTTGCGATCTCCCATCTGGGTGAACTTGCAAGACAGTCTCCATGTAGGAAGCACTAGGGGTGGCCTCTGCAGAAGACCCTCCGATGCCTAAGTCAGTGGCATTCTTAGCAATCAAATATGAGGAGAAGCCTCTCGCAGAAGAGTCCTTCAAGAATGGCCTCTCGATAGCTTAGGATTCTGCTTGAGCTTTTTCAATTTAGAGTGAGCATGGAAGCATAGAGCATACCTAAAAAGGTCTTAGGATAGGGTATTTATAGACTGTTGGAATGATGGCGGGTTGATACCTGACTTCTCGATGTGCTCTAAAAAGTTGAAAGCCGGTACGATTTGAATCTGATTCGAATTTGGTTGGTTACAAGTTGGTAGGATTCAAATCCTGTTAGCTAGAGGATCGACGGTTAGGAAAGCTGATAGGTGCTTTGAGATTTGGTGATTTATGGACACTAGGCTATATTTGGCATTATTGGCTTTATTCCTTCTTGAGATGATCGGGAACCAACGTGGTTGGAATCCTGCCAAATAATCAAGGATTTGAACTTTTGTTAATTTTCATCAGAGAGTCATGCTCAGCTCTTATTTTTATTTTAAGAGAATCACTTTGGAAATTAGGCGATCGGAGCTATTTATCATGCAGAGGATTTGGCGTAACGCCAGATAGCAAGGACACTTGAGCTAAATAAGGAGGTAGCTCGGTCCTGTCGAGGTATAAGGATAGCTTGGTCTTGCCGAGGTATGAGAATAGCTTGGTCCTACCGAGATATAAGGATGGCTAAGTATGTCCGAGGCATATGAGTTTTGTCTTTTTTTGGATGCAATAGTTGACGAGTCAGGAATTGAAGGTAATCCTAGCCTTTTTGTCAAATGTACGGATATTAGCGTAATGATGATTTTATCCCTTATCACATGTCCCCCACTCCCTAGTCCAAAGAACATGTTCGAGCTTAAGAAGTAAAGTTCCAGATGGCCTAATTTGATTGGGAGGATTTGAATTCGAAAAGGCATGCAATGATTGCTTCATAAATGCTATGTCACCGACCCATCATCCTTCTCGGGCGGATGAGGCGTAACCACTCGTTTCTCGCAAACGATGGTTGGGGGAATGACATGCGGCAAATTTTGTGCTTGCAACATCCGTGTTGGCATCCTGGACATTTGGGAATCCTTGCCGGTGATATCTTGCCTTTCTGCCAGGGTGGTTTAAAAAGGGGTTTGGGCAGTGCTATCCCCTATCACGCTGTCTCCTTGCTTCTTCTCCGAAGACTCATCTCTCAGAACCCTTGTGATCCTAGTTAAAGTTTCTTCTTCTCAGCTTAGAAATATGAAATGCGTGAGTGATATCACTTCCTCGTTGACCTCAGAAGATTTGGAGAGAGTCCACCGAAGGTATGGGATTTCTCAGAACATTAGTTTACATGTACTGACACCTGAGAAGAGGGTCACAGAGCAATTGGAGTCCGGGGTCTTCTTTTATGAAGAGAGTTTGAGAGCGGGTCTTCGGTTTTCCATCCATACATTAGTGAAAGAAATAATGAGGTTTTATAGAATCTGCCCAACGATGGTGGCTGTGAACAGTTGGCGCAATATCATCGGATTTATATCGATGTGTAGACGCGTTGGTGTGACGACAATGCTCCCCATGTTTCAGGTTTGCTACAGTCTTGTCTTCGAGAAGAACTCTGAGTGGCCCTATATTGGGCCTCGGAAGTCATTCAAAATGATATCGGAGACCCCGTCTTCCATAAAGGAGTGGAAGTCCTGATTCCTCATCACCGAAGGGAACATTGGTTTAGATTTCCCACGAGTATGGATGAACTATGTTAAAGATTCATATGCACATCCAAAGTTATCGTAATGAGAAGAGGAGGATTTGATCATCCTTCGCAGTGGTTAGATATTCTCAGCCAGTGTTCTCTTGGCCGAAGATGCCCTTTTCACTACTGGGCTTAGCCCCGTTGATCCTCGAGGTAAGTTCTTATGCCCTTTTCACTGTAGCTAATAGGTCGGAGTTTGTGTCCCAGATGAAGGAGGAGCTAGGCAAGCGCCAGAGGAAACTTGGTTCTAGGAAAAGGCTCAGGCCCGAGAAGAAACCCCGCCTTCCTAAATCATGTCCAAGAGAGGCAAAGCAAATCAAAATGGGTCGACAGTCTTCTATGCTGACAAAGAGGAAGAAGGGAGTGTCAGCGTCGAAGGAAGAGTCCACTCCATCAAAGGAAAAACCGATGGTAGAAGAAGGATAGGTAGCCGAACATAAATTGATGGCCAAAAAGAACTTAGGAGAAAAGACTGGCAAAGCTCCCCATTCGCGAGTAATGGTGATATTAGTTGACTCTGATGGAACGTCGCCAACTGGTCTTGTAGTTACTCTGTCCAAGGACAAAGAGTTGTGCTCTGAGGGGGTTAGTAGCCCAAAAGAACCTCCAACCTGCGAAGAAGAACCCTTAGTTCCAACTAAGGAGATGAGGGGAGTTGGTATAGATACGAAGGTGCGGAAGGAGCCTTCTGTTGAAGAACTCCCTTCCGAAGAATCAAGGGAGATTGAGAGAGGTGCCACAGGGGAAGCCGAGGAAAGTTGGACGGATGTTCATGGATCAAGAGGAGTCCTCGGATGAGGAGGAGGTTTGGAATGAGGTTCCCCCAATCGAGGCACTGGGAAAAAGGGGCAAGCAGGCCAAAACTTCTCGGACTAAGGCTACCCAGGCCAAAGCTTTGGTTGAAGAGGCTAGGCTAGTTGGGGTTCCTCAGATCGAGACCCCTTAGATCAGTTCCTTAGCCGTGAATTTACTTTTGCCCGATCCAGACATTGAGGAAATGCTGGCTACTTTGACGTGGTCCATCTTGTGTAAAGGGGAAGGCTCCTCAACCGAAGAGGACCTTATTGTTACAGCGTTCGAACGGGCTGGCGTACCGAGGGATATCAACCTTCTACCCAAAATTAACAATTATCCTCTCACCAGGATTGCATCAGCATATACTTTTCAGGTGATTAGGAATATTAAGGCATCATATTTTTATAGAATAATCTAACCGAAACTTACCACCAGAGTTCTATTTGCAGAGTCCTCTCATAAGTCATAACAAGGTTGTTGTATTTGAAGGAAAAATTGCTTTTCCTATGCACAGGATCTCAAGGTGGAAAGCATGTAATTCAATTTTAATATTCACATTGAACATAAATTAAAGCATATTAAAAGATCTAAAATTTAAGAGTATGTAAAAATAAGTTTAAAACAATACCTCTCGATGCGGAAGCTGTAGACAACGAACGTAGCAAATCTGATCTACAGGGAGAAGTTCCTCCTCGTGCATTGCAAGAGCCGCATGCGCCGCTCCTCTATATCACACACACGCGTGATGTATGTAGACAGGAGGTGAAATTCTAGAACAATGGAAGGAGAACTATTCTTCCTAAGAAGAGACAATCTCTTCTTGATTGAATTTCTCTTTTACTTTCTGTGATTGCAGACAATCAGCTTTCACAGAAAAAACTCTACAAATTTTCTTCTCTGTTATTTTTTTTCTGCTTCGTATTTTATATCCACAGTAACATTTACGATCGTATTCTCCTAAAAATCTTTTCTCACCATAATCCTTTAGTAAAGGATCCGATCAGATAAGATAGGGATCTTATCCTTTCGTAAAACAACTTTCAAAATTAATTTTGGAAATTGATTTTTATGTAAACTTGAAGAGTTCGTCGAGAGCTTTTCAACGTACTTAACCGATTTGAAATCGGAGTTCAAACGGAGAAGATATTAGCAGATAAAGATTAGAAGCAAAAAAAACACCATTGCACAGATTTTGATGCACAAGTGGCGCGCGCCGGTTACCACGTGTCGCAATTAAGATAAGGCACTGACATTAGAGGGAGGCGCACGTTAGCCCTCTGCTAACGTGCACCACGAATACTTTAATTAAATTTTTTTTTAAAAAAAATACAGAACTGATCCAATCAATTCCGTTTGAAGTCCAAATTCAAATCCGAAAGAAGCTACTCGTAGCTCTTGAACCATACTTTGCATTGGGCCTATCCGAGCTCCAATCCGAAGTGATTTATGAATTCAAAATTTATAAATAAACTTTCAGAGGCTTATTGGAAATCCTGATCTAACCACTTTGAACCCGGATCCAAACCACTCTGTTGTCAGACCAACCATTGGTCATGGTTCAAATTAACTTCATACAGATTCATATCATGTCCCAAAATTCTATTTGAGTTATTGACTAACTCAAATTACCCTCGAAGTAGGTGCTGCCACTAATGCCTAGTGCTAGCTAGACATAGCCAGAACAAACCCCGTATGACCCATCTGATTTAGTCCCACTCAAATCAGTGATCACGCCTGCGTACAAGTCATCCGACTATGTGCGTGACTCCATAGGTTCGAACCTAAGCCGGTAGCATAGGAACGCTTCCTATACTAATCGATGTGTTCATCTAGCCATGGTTTTCGACGTCCGGATAGATCGAATTTGCACAAGGCAATATTAGGAACCCAGGCTATGGTTGCCGCATAATTCATCCCCTTATCCTAGTACTCAGGGTGAATACGGAGTTAACTGCCAACTCCGAGTAAATCACCCAAGTATGTTTCAATGCAATGAATCTTGTGGCACCTCACAAAGATTACCTTGGCCAAGGTTTTGCTAAATTGAAACATAGTTCGAGCACTCTCTCTAACACTTAGAGTGGACAATCCCATCTTGACTCATCACTGACCCAATAAGTACTTGACTGCACCCAGCAACCTTCCGTCACCGGATTAGAAATCGGGTGGTCCAGTGCCTAAGTACAGTGAGTTGCTTATCAAGTCAACATGATAGTCTCATGTCAAAGGGACACTTATACCCATTGCCTTTCTGTGAGTTGCTCCAGGCAGTTGAGCACTCAGCAGAGGTGAGTCACTGTTCAGTGAATGTACTCCTACACTCACCCGCATGTCATACCAGTGTTATACACTCCTTGGTTTAAGAGAACAAACCAACCCATATGGCACATAACGACCTACACTTGATTACGTCGTCGTCCTAGGTAACAACGTATCATTTGGCCGCGAACAAATTTAAGAGTTACTCAACAATTCCTCCATTGTCGAATACATGTAACTCTAAGGACTACAACATATTGGAATTCTACTGGAAGATGTAAACTATATGCTGTACTGCCAAAATAGACTTTTATTTATTGAATAAATCATGTACATTCACATCAACTCATAACCGTCTACAAGCTAGACGATTGGCTGTAGGACACATTTCCTAACAACTCCCACTTGAACTATAGCCAATCGGAACAGTATCTAATACCCATCTTCCACTTGTGTTCATTGAACTCCTTGATTCCGAGTGCTTTAGTCATTGGGTCAGCTAGGTTTTCCTTTCCGTCGATCTTCTGAAGGTAGATGTCACCTCGTTCCACGATCTCTCGTACAAGGTGGTAGCGGTGCAACACATGCTTGGTTCGTTGATGCGACTTTGGCTCCTTGGCTTGGGCAATTGCTCCCGTGCTGTCACAGTATACTAGGACGGGACTCTCCAGGGCAGGTACCACTCCCAGCTCGCCCAAGAACTTTCGTAGCCATACAGCTTCCTTTGCTGCATCTGATGCTGCAATGTATTCAGCCTCGCATACTGAATCCGCCACTGTGTTCTGCTTGGAACTTTTCTAGCAGATCGCTCCTCCATTGAGGGTAAAGATAAATCCGGATATGCTTTTGCTGTCATCTCTATCTGACTGAAAATTGGAGTCAGTGTACCCCACTAGTTTTAAGTCAGGTTCTCCATAAATGAGCCATTGGTCCTTAGTATTTCTCAAATACTTAAGGATGGTTTTTACCACCTTCCAATGTGCTTCACCTGGGTTAGACTGGTACCTACTCACTATCCCTAGTGAGTGTGCCACGTCTGGTCTTGTACATGTCATAGCATACATGATAGAACCCACTGCTGAGGCATACAAAATTCTACTCATGTACTCTCCTCCTCAGGAGTTGTCGCACAATCCTTCTTGGAGAGAGTAATTCCATGGCCTATCGGAAGATAGCCCTTTTTGAATTATCCATGCTGAACCTCTTCAGCACAGTCTCAATGTACATGGACTAGGACAATCCCAGCAGCTTCTTAGATCTATCCCTATAGATCTTCATCCCTAGGATGTAAGAAGCTTCTCCCAGGTCTTTCATGGAGAACTGAGACAGCAACCAAACCTTTATTCCCTGTAGTGCAGGGATGTCATTCCCAATCAAGAGAATGTCATCCATATAGTACAAGAAATACAACTATGGAACCATTTGCCCACTTATACACGCAGGGTTCTTCTCCATTCTTAATGAAGCCATAAGTCTTGATACATTTATCAAAACATTTATTCCAACTCCGAGAAGCTTGCTTGAGTCCATAGATGGACTTATGAAGCCTGCATACTTTTGACTAGTCTGTGGATGTGAACCCTTCAGGCTGTATCATATACACCTCTTCGAGCTCTCCATTTAGAAAAGCCGTTCGGACATCCATTTGCCAGATCTCATAGTCAAAATGTGCAGCTAGAGCAAGCATAATCCGAATGGACTTGAGCATTGCTACAGGGAAAAAGTCTCGTCATAGTCAATACCATAACTGACGATACCCCTTAGCAACCAGACGGGCTTTATAGGTCTCCACCTTCCCATCTGCACCTCGTTTCCTCTTGAAAATCCATTTACACCCTATGGGTTTTACCCCTTCAGGTGGATCAACTAGTGTCCATACACTATTAATCTCCATGGATTCCATTTCGGACTTCATGGCCTCTAGCCATTTCTCAGAGTCAGATCTCTGCAGTGCATCCATATAGGTGATTGGGTCCTCATCGTTCTCATCGAGTTCGATGGGATCCCCATCATGGACCAAGAAACCAAAGTATCTATCCGGCTGACGTGGTACTCTACCAGATCTCCTTAATGGTACCTCAATGGGCTCCGGGTTTGAACCAATCAAAGCCGGTTCCATAGCGGTTTCTGAGTGTAAAGGTACTTCTCCTTGTCGAACTTCATTAAGTTCAACATTAGCCTTAGCACTTCCAGTAAGATACTCCTTTTCTAAAAAGGTGGCTCTCATACTGACGAACAACTTTTGCTCTTCAGTATGGTAGAAGTAGTATCCTTTAGACTCCTTAGGATATCCAACAAAGAGGTCAGACCTTGGTGTCAGACCTTGGTCCTAGCTTGTCTGTCAACAATCTCTTGACATAAGCTGGACACCCCCAGACCCTAAGGTGTGTGAGCATCGGCTTACGCCCGTCCATATCTCATATGGAGTTTTAGCAACAGATTTACTAGGGACCCTGTTAAGAATGTAACAGGCCGACTCAAGTGCGTAGTCCCAAAAGGAGATAGGCAAACTAGCAAAGCCCATCATGGACCGAACCATATCTAATAGGGTTCGATTCCTCCTTTCAGACACACCATTTAACTGGGGTGTCCCTGGAGGTGTCCATTGAGAGAGAATCTCATTCTCCTTTAGATATGTCAAAAACTCATTAGAAAGATATTCACCTCCTCGATCTGACCGAAGGATTTTAATATTCTTTCCAGTTTGTTTTTCTACCTCACTACGATATTGTTTGAACATTTCAAACGATTCAGATTTATGTCTCATTAGGAAGACATAACGAACCTGGAGTGGTCGTCTGTAAATGTAATGAAATAGCTAAACCCTCTCATAGAGGCAGTATTCATAGGTCCACAAACATCCGTATGTATGAGGCCTAGAATCTCTTTGGCTCTTTCACCTTTTCCAGTAAAAGGTGACTTGGTCATTTTCCAAGAAGACAGGATTCACAAGTTTTAATTGATTCACAATCAATGTCATTGAGGATGCCCCTTCTGACTAACCTGCTTATCCTGTTCTTGTTTATATGACCTAACCTACAGTGCCAAAGGTATGAGTCATCGACATCATCTATTTTGGGGCGTTTGTTTGGAGTGCATAATACATTAACAGGCTGTGATAGAAGGTAAATTCCATTGCTCAATTGTCCACACATCACAGATACATCATTCACAATGATATTTAAAATATCTTTCTTTATTGAAAAATCATATCCTTCAATAGCCAACTGGCCTACAGAAATGACATTTAATAAAAATGCAGGACAATAGTGACATTCACTAAGCAATATTTTATTAAATTCAAAATAAAGCTCCACGACTCCCAATGCCAGTACTGGAACTCGGCTTCCATCACCCACGTTTAGGAATCTTTCACCTTCTTTGAATCTTCTACTAATTCGAAGCCCCTGCAAAGAATTGCAAATATGAATTGGACTCCCGGTATCTAATACCCAATTAGTAGTATCACAGATAAAAAATTACAAGGTATTATCATATAAATACCTTGTCTAGCAACTCCTTGCTGGTTTTTCTTTTTAGGCCTGTTTGGATCTAGGGTTGCTATGTACTGGGAACAGTTCCTTTTCCAGTGACCCAGCTTCTTGCAGTAGAAGCACTCTGCCTGACTTTTATCAGCCCTCTTCTTTTTGGTCTGACTAGGCCCAGCATTGCACCTTCTTTCTTTTATTTTTCTTCTTCATCCCTTTCTTAAGGTGATGACGACCTGCCCCCGAACCTCCCACCAAGTTCACTGACTTCTTTTGAAGCTGGTGATCTTTCTCAAAAGTCTGCAGTAGACCCAGCAAACCATGATAGTTTACTGCAGGCTTCGTCATTCTATAATGACTGAGAAAGTCCAGGTAGGAGCTAGGCAGGGAGTTCAGTATGACATCCTTCCCAAGTTGCTCATGCAAAGGAAATCCAAGTTTGCCCAGACATTCTATCATCTCGATCATGTACAGTACATGATCGGTGACAGAAGTCCCATCACGCATACGTGCATTGAAGATGGCACTAGACATTTTGTACCTTTCAACGTCGTCTGGCATCCCAAAAGATTCCTTCAACATTTAGAGTATTTGTTCCGGTTGGGCCTCCTCAAATTTCCTACTGAACTCATCATTCATAGAAGCCAGCATTCTGCAGCGCACTGTGGTGCGGTCATTGGTCCACTTCAGATAAATGTCCCTGACCACACCCCGCACATTAGGGGCTGGCTGCTCAGGTGCAGGATCCATTATCACATAAAGGATCCTCTTATGCTCTAAGGACTATCCTAAGCCTTCGATACCAGCTATCGAAGTTTGGACCTGTCAGTATATCACTGTCCAACAGTGACCGAAGTGACAGATTTGTAGACATTTCTGAAAGGAAAACCAAAAACTTATTAGTGTACATGATTTATTTAAACCTATAGACTTGAACTTATAGTCTAAGGCCCTCCCACTATTTTATTCAGGTTGGTAGCCCCTACCTCCAACCCAAGAAATTACTCCTAATTTCTTAGTGGGTACTAGAACCCAATAGACTACATATGAGCCCGACTTTGGCTGGCCCACCCACATGTATCTAAAGGTAGGTTCATAACCAATTGGTTCTCCAAACAATTTCTAGTAATTTGTTTTGCCCCAGGTTGCACGCCAATCGGCCTTTGGGCCTCCTATTGGGTGTCCTGGTTAGGTCCAACCATTAACATAACATGTTCAAGCTTCTAACCAAGGAATTGGTCAAGCCCGACTTTGGCCGGCCCACCTGACCATCGTTGAGAGAGTTGCATTGAACCATCATAATATGAATGATAATTCCAAAAACCAGATGAGTACCAGGCCTTTGGGCCTCCAATAATCATCTTAGCCATTGGACTCATTATCAATCTCTTAATGGGAGGCTATGACCGAATTATCCCCATAATTTAGTCACTTTAGGGACCTAATAATTTTAGAGGGTTTGATTAATTTGTGACACATGAATGACATGGACCAATTTAAGTATTCTCCCACTAAACCATTTAGTTGGGTTCATTAATTTGGTCCATGGGTACCTAAATCAGTCAAACTGATTTTCCTTAGGAAGCATGGGTTAGCTCAAGTCAATAGGTTAGTCTAATCAAGTGCTGGGACCACTTAGCCAGGCCGGCTTGATCAAAAGGCCGAGTTGCGCCATTAACCATCTTGCCTAGACACCAGCTGATAATCAACTAGCCAGGTGAGAGGTAGCCGCGACCTTGATCAGAACCTTTCTAGTCACTAAGTGGTTGACCAGACCCAATTAAATTTGCCTAAAGACTTGGGTGTCCACTGAGCCCCAAATCAAGTCCATTTAGATGTATGGACTGATCAATCTAATCTAATTAGATGGATCTAAAGAAAAACCTAACTCAACATTTGATTAGATTCAATTTTCTAATTTAGTCCAATTCATCTAACCTTAGGTCTAACCCAATTAGAGAACCTGATTCATGCTAATCCAATTAGCCCATGATTTATGATCATGTCTTAAGGTCTTTAATTCATAATTCTAGATCTTAAGTTAACCCCTTTTCAAATTTGAACCAATTTCAATTTTGAGTTCTGATTTTGAAACATTTTCAAAATTTTTCCGTAAAACATTTTTACTTTCTTTCTTTTTTTTTCTTTGATCTGACTTTTACGTAAAATAATTTTACTGTCATTTATAATTAAGATTTCATCAATTAAGATGTCTTAATGTTAATCTTATTAACATATCATCTTTAATTAATTTTGGATCTAATCAAAATTATCACAGAAATAAATTAATTCGATTAAAACATATTTTAATCTTTCTTTCTTCTGTTCTGTACATCCGTTCATGGGTTCTTTCACAGTGGCACCCCTACTCGTCATAGGAAACCTTTCTTGAATAAGAAACAGAGGCTATGAAACCTCCCTATGACCGGACGGCCTGGTAAATATACCCAATCCAAGATATAATAGAATACAGCATGCAAGATCTACATTAGATCTATTTCTAAAACATATATTTAATCATCATTAAATAACTTTAACATGCTCTCATCATGCAAAACATTTAAATCTACTATAGATCTAAACTAATCATAATAAGATCTACTTTAGATCTGCATTAGATTATTTATGCATAATAATATCAGATCTACTATGCTTATACATGCATTCCTAAGCCTTAACTTGACTCTGATACCATTTGAAGGAAAAATTGCTTTTCCTATGCATAGGATCTCAAGGTGGAAAGCATGTAATTCAATTTTAATATTCACATTGAACATAAATTAAAGCATATTAGCATATCTGAAATTTAAGAGTAGTAAAAATAAGTTTAAAATAATACCTCTCGATGCGGAAGCTGTAGATGACGAACGTAGCATATCTGATCTGCAGGGAGAAGTTCCTCCTCGTGCATTGCAAGAGCCGCACGCGCCGCTCCTCTATATCACACGCACACTTGATGTATGTAGACAGGAGGTGGAATTCTACAACAATGGAAGGAGAACTATTCTCCCTAAGAAGAGACAATCTCTTCTTGATTGGATTTCTCTTTTACTTTCTGTGATTGCAGACAATCAGCTTTCATAGAAAAAACTCTGCCAATTTTTTTCTCTGTTATTTTTTTTTCTGCTTCGTATTTTATATCCACCGTAACATTTACGACCATATTCTCCTAAAAATCTTTTCTCACCGTAATCCTTTCGCAAAGATCGATCAGATAAGATAGGGATCTTATCCTTTCGTAAAACTACTTTCAAAACTAATTTTGAATTTGATTTTTATGTAAACTTGAAGAGTTCGTCGAGAGCTTTTCAACGCACTTAACCGATTTGAAATCGGAGTTCAAACGGAGAAGATATGAGCAGATAAAGATCAGAAGCAAAAACACCATCCCACAGATTTTGATGCACACATGGCGCGCACACGATGTGCCACGTGTCGCAATTAAGATTAGGCGTTGACAGCATAGGGCGGCGCATGTTAGCCCCCTGCTAAAGTGCGCCACAGACACTTTAATTAAAATTTTTTTAACACAGAACTGATCCAATCAATTTCGTTTGAAGTCCAAATTCAAATCCGAAAGAAGATACTCGTAGCTCTTGAACCATACTTCGCATTGGGCCTATCCGAGCTCCAATCCAAAGTGATTTATGAATTCAAAATTCATAAATAAACTTTTAGAGGCTATATTGGAAATCTTGATCAAACCACTTTGAATCCGGATCTAAACACTCTTTGTCAAACCAACCATTGGTCCATGGTTCAAATTAACTTCATACCAAATTCATATCATGTCCCAAAATTCTATTTGAGTTACTGACTAACTCAAATCACCCTCGAAGTAGGTGCTGCTGCTAATGCCTAGTGCTAGCTAGACATAGCCAGAACAAACCCTGTATGACCCATCTGATTTAGTCCCACTCAAATCAGTGATCACGCCTGCATACAAGTCATCCGACTATGTGCGTGACTCCATAGGTTCGAACCTAAGCCGGTAGCATAGGAACGCTTCCTATACTAATCGATGTGACCATCTAGCCATGGTTCCCGACGTCCGGATAGATCGAATTTGCACAAGGCAATATTCAGGAACCCAGGCTATGGTTGCCGCATAATTCATCCCCTTGTCCTAGTACTCAGAGCGAATACGGAGTTAACTGCCAACTCCGAGTAAATCACCCAAGTATGTTTCAATGCAATGAATCTTGTGACACCTCACAAAGATTACCTTGGCTAAGGTTTTGCTAAATTGAAACATGGTTCGAGCACTCTCTCTAACACTTAGAGTGGACAATCCCATCTTGACTCATCACTGACCCAATAAGTACTTGACTGCACCCAGCAACCTTCCGTCACCGGATTAGAAATCCGGGTGGTCCAGTGCCTAAGTACAGTGAGTTGCTTATCAAGTTAACATGATAGTCTTATGTCAAAGGGACACTTATACCCATTGCCTTTCTGTGAGTTGCTCCAGGCAGTTGAGCACTCAGCAGAGGTGAGTCACTGTTCAGTGAATGTACTCCTACACTCACCCGCATGTCATACCAGTATTATACACTCCTTGGTTTAAGAGAACAAACTAACCCATATGGCACACAATGACCTACACTTGATTACGTCGTCGTCCTAGGTAACAACGTATCATTTGGCCGCGAACAGATTTAAGAGTTACTCAACAATTCCTCCATTGTCGAATACATGTAACTCTAAGGACTATAACATATTGAATTCTACTGGAAGATGTAAACTATATACTGTACTGCCAAAATAGACTTTTATTTATTAAATAAATCATGTACATTCACATCAACTCATAACCGTCTACAAGCTAGATGATTGGCTGTAGGACACATTTCCTAACAGTATTGTCGTTTAAACCTGGTTGCGGGAGCCTATGCCCAAGCCGGAAGGGAGGTCGTTGTCCTTCAGGAGAGGGTAGCATCAGCCGATAAGCTAAGGCCTCGGGATAAGCTTAGGAGAAACTTGAGAAATTAGAGAGATCGGAGGTAGCTGCTCTAGAATGAGCATCCAGATTTCGGGCTGAAGTTGATGAACTTAAAGGAGCTCATGAATTAGTCGATAAGGCCCAGTCAAAATTATTACAGTGAAGATCTGAGCATGCTCAAGAAATAGAGGCTTCAAAGAAGCTCTTTTCTAAGAGGTAGAACGATTTAAATAGGCGCTTCACTGAGAAAAGAAATATTTTAAATAAAAGGCTTGCTGAGGATGATGATAAATCCAGATGGCGTCGAGAGCGGATTGCCAGACTTACCGCTGACTTGGCTCAGTCTCAATAAGTGGTCGGGGAGAGATAGTTGAAGATTGATGATATCAAGAGGAAGATGCACCAGTATAAGGAGAATAAATTAAAGGCTCGTGATAAAATCAAGGAGGTGAAGGCAAAAATGGCTTGGCGAGATGAAGAAGTATGGCATTTTCTTACTTCTTTTTATGTTTTTCCTCTAATTACCATTAGTTTGATTGACCTTACACTTTTAGGTGAGCAAGATTACATCCGATGTCAATAATTAGTTAAAGGCTTTGAGAGGGGAGCTGGCCTTGAGTCATCATAGGTGCTCCAACTTGAGGATCAAGTAGCTAAAGCCAATAGGCAGGCTACTCTGACGGTTGAAGAGTACAAAAACTCTACCCAATTTTTGGATGAGCGAAGGGTAGCTTACGCTGATGCATATCAGATTGGAGAGGAGGAAACACGAGCAAGGGTATACCAGGAATACCCAGAGTTACACCTCTCTTTTTAGAAGTAACATTCGCTGGGGGTTGAACTATCTATCGAAGCTGAATATGAGGAGATTCCAGATGTCGATTTTGAAGTTGTTTCGGATGCAAACCTGGCCGAGGATTTAGTGAAGGCTATTCAAGGGAGAGAGAGTCCTCATCGTGCTGCCGAAGAACTTGAAGCTCCTCACCCAGCTACATTCAAAGTGGGAGAACCAAGTCAGCCTCCCCGAATGTTATTGAAGTTGCCCCCAAGGCCGAGCATAGGTCTTAAGGACTATTCCTGTAATTTTCTTTTTTTTATAATTGAGGAGGCTTAGCATAGCCTCATTTTGTAATATCAATATGAATGAATCTTCTGTTTTTCTTTATGTTTTTCATTGTTTAGGCATCGCGCGTTAAACGACTTTTTTAACTTATCCATGACTTGCCTAAACTTAGTTTATTGTTGAGCCAAGTAGGTAGATCAGCTCTATTAGAGCTTAGAAAATATTTAATAATTTTGTTGAGATAGGAGAGATCGCTCGGCCTTGCTGAGGCTAACTCGATCAGACCCGTTGAAGTAGAGAATAGCTCAGCTTTGCCAAAGTAAAGGAGATAGCTCGGCCCTACCGAACAGCGTTTTATTTTTCTCAAGGCATTTACTTCGCTGTCAATGCGTTAGCTTTTTCGATGCGGTTTTGCTTTTCATATACGTCAAGTAATCGATTGCCATTGGACCGCACATCTTTCCACAGAGGGCTCCCCATACTTATTCGTATCTTGGGGAGTCGAAAATAGCTCTTTGCATTTAAGTCCTCTGATCCGAGATCAAGAGGAAATCTTTCGCTTTTTATCGTTGTGTGAGGGGAGACTTCTAGTATACCCTGTAGAGTCCAACGAGATGCTGACACATGGTTCCAATGGACTTAATGTGCCACCATCGTCATGCTTCGAGTCTTGGGGCCCTCTCTTTGTTGATGACAACTATTCCCTGCTTAATGCCTATAAAAAGGGAAGAGCAAAAGTGTTGAGAAATTATTGAAACATAATTGCCCCAACTTATTGATTTTGATGATTTCCAAAAGACATTACTTTACTTTCTAAAAGGCTATGAACATGTTAAGTCAATCAATGAAATATTCTTACTATGAGCAATTTCAAATTGGAAACTATGAACTGTTAATGTGTAATGAGTTTCTTGAATCAATTGAATATATGTTTCAGTGAGCTATACTTATGAATTCAAAAATGATTTCTATACCAATCTTTTAAAGATCAATGACTTAATGAAAATGCTTTGAAATTGAGCATTACTGTTAAATCAACATTATTCAAGTCATATTTATATTTCAAAATTGGTTGGGATGATTTTCAAAGCAAATCAGAATGTTTTCTGATTTTTGTATCAGTCCCGAGCCGACTCGAGAGTTTCCGAGTCGACTCCTGAACTGATTCTCGAGTCGACGACTCGACCCCTGACCTGAGCCGACTCGCGACTCGAGCCGACTCGACTCAGACGGCAGAAAGACTCATTTTTGAGTGCCTCTCGAGTCGACTCCCAGCTTTTCGCGAGTCGACCCCTGAAAGTCAAGAGTCGACTCCCAGATTTTCGCGAGTCGACCCCTGAAATTCACTTTTTGGTGCGTTTCTGGATTCGCGTGTTCGAGCCGACTCGCACAGTACTCGAGCCGACTCCCCGAAATCTGGGCGATAATTTTTGAGTTGACACATCAGCACCAACGGTAATATTTTGAATCAACGGCTATATTTTACTGTGTCTAACGGCTATATCTTTTCAGGATCTATAAATAGAGGAGCCAGATTCAAATAGAAAGAAGAGAGAGAAGAGAAATAGAAGAGCAAGAGAGAAAAATAGAGAGAGCCTATTGAATATCAAAAAAGGGAAAACTGAGAGTATTGTAGAATCATTTGATTCAAGGAGAGATTCAATCTTTGCATTTGAGAGAGAGATTCGTGTGCATCATTAATCGACTCTCAAAGCTCAAGAGGAAGGCAAAAAGCAATCCAACGTGCAAAATCTTCAGCCATTCCCAAGTTCAAAAAGAGGCAACACATTCTCCAAAGCTTTTCAACGATTGAGGAATCTTGCTGAGGCATCGATTCAACTTTTCAAGGAGAAAAGGGAGAAAGCCATCGCTGCAATCATCCGGAAAACCATCAGGCGTTTCTAACCCTAGTTTTATTTATTCTTAAATTTGTATATCTGCTCAAGAAGGAGCATTTTGTTACAAATACTTTGATTTCACTTGGTTACTGGTTCAATCAGTGGATTGAATCAGTGGAGGTAGGTTTACCTCGTTACAAGCCGGAGTGCTTGTGTTGGGTTCGTTGTGATCCCGTGAAAACAACGAGTAGGTTTGTTGTTAGCCCGCAAAACAACGTGTAGGGTTTTGTGCTGGTAAGCCCGCAAAACCAGCTGGGTTCGTTGTGATCCCGGAAAACAACAAGTTTGAGTTGTGATCTTGTAAAACAACTCGGCTGTAATCTAGAGAGATTATAGTGTGGACCCAAGTGAGTCTTGGGAGTGGACGTAGGTGTTGGATTGCACCGAACCACTATAAAATTTTGTGTTTGCCGTGTTATTTTCTCTCTATCTCTATATCTCTTGTTTTGCTTGCTTTGCTTATTAGTTAATCTCACTTGCACATCTCATAATAAATTGTTTAAAAGTCTTAAATTTTTAAGAACCCAATTCACCCCCCCCTCTTGGGTTGCCATCTGGGCCAACAATTGGTATCAGAGCATAGTGCTCATTTAGAGTTTGATCTCACGATCAAGAGCTAAAGGTCATTATGGCAACACAAAGTGGTTCTAGTTTTGCTGAAGGTCATTCTACGAATAGACCTCCACTTTTTAATGGCTCAAACTATTCTTATTGGAAAGCTAGAATGAGGATATTCATTCAAGCTTCTGATTATGAGCTTTGGGGTGTTATATTAAATGGACCTAGTACACCCACACACCTTATTGATGGCACTATTGTTCCAAAGCCCGAAAGGGATTGGAATGATAATGATAGGAGAATGGCTCAACTTAATGCCAAAGCCATTAATATCTTATATTGTTCCTTAGATTCAAATGAATTCAACCGCATCTCTACTTGTAATTCCGCTAAAGAAATATGGGATAGGTTGGAAATTACACATGAAGGAACAAACCAAGTAAAAGAATCAAAGATAAATATTTTGGTTCATAAATATGAATTGTTCACAATGGAACAAACTGAAACCATCACATGCATGTTCACTAGATTCACCGATATTGTGAATGGTTTGAAAAGTTTAGGAAAAGTTTATACTAATGCTGATCTTGTTCGCAAAATACTCAGGTCATTGCCAAGATCGTGGGAAGCAAAAGTCACAGCAATCCAAGAAGCCAAAGACCTCAATGCACTACCCTTAGAGGAGCTTCTAGGATCTCTCATGACCCACGAATTGACAATGAGGCAGCATATTGAGGAGGAAACTAAAAAGAAGAAAACCATTGCTCTAAAGGCTGCAAAAGAAGTGGAAGAGAGCAGCAGTGATGATAGTGATGAAGATGATGAAACTGCTCTCTTGGCCAAGAAGTTCAGAAGATTTTTGAGGAAAAAACCCTTCCAAAAACGAAATTTGGAAAAAATGGAAGGAGAAAAGGAAAAGAAAAAGGACAAGGACAAGGACAAAGAGAAAGACCCCTTGATCTGTTATGAGTGTAAGAAACCGGGGCATTATCGATATGATTGTCCACAATTGAAAAAGACCTTCAAGAAAAAGAAGAAGCATATGGCAACATGGTCTGATGAGTCTTCTTCCGAAGAAGAAGAGCAAAAGGAAGTTGCCAACATTTGCTTCATGGCCAACGACGACGACGACAATGAGGTAAGTTCCGAAACTCAAATGATGATTTTACATTTGATGAAATGTTTGAAGCTTTTAATGAACTTATGATAGATTTTAAATTGTTGAAAAAGAAATTTAAATCTGTGAAAAATGATAACTTAGTTTAGCTAAAAGTAAAAATGAATTAGCTTTAGAAGTTAAAAACTTAACTAATGAAAAAGAAGAACTTAGGAAAGAAAGAGATAATCTTAATCAAGAAAAGATTTATTAAAATCTGAAACTAAAAACTCAACTAAAGATTTAAAAGATCAAATAGAAACTTTAGCTTTAGATAAAGAACAGCAAGCTAAAGAAATTGACTCTCTTAAGAAAGATGTTAAAAAATATAAGGACATTGTTGAGAAATTTACTTTAAGCTCAACTAAATTAAACATGATTCTAGATAGTCAAAAGGCTGTTTTTGACAAAGCTGGGCTAGGATATAACACATTAAGAAAACAGAAATCACTAAAGAATATTTTTGTAAAAGCCAACCAAGTAATATAACTTGTTTTAAATGTAATGAAAAAGGACACAAATCCTTTGAATGTAAAACCTTAATGAACAACAAGAAATTAAAAATTAAAGCTAAGAAAATATGGGTTCCGAAAGGAACAATTTTTGTGCTACTAACCATGAAGGACCCAAGAAAGCTTGGGTACCTAAACATAAAGTTTGATGATATTGCAGGAATGTCTTGTGCCAAAAGATCAAAGAAGAAGTGGTATCTTGATAGCGGCTGCTCAAGACATATGACGGGTGACAAAGAGGAATTCATCACCCTAGAAGAAAATGTTGGTGGAGTTGTGACATTTGGCGATAACGGTAAAGGTCAAATTTGGGCCTTGGTAAAGTTCGCATAACTCCATCTATAGTAATTGATAATGTACTTTATGTTAATGGTTTGAAGCATAATCTAATTAGCATAAGTCAATTATGTGATAAAACTTTAATGTTTCTTTTAAATCTTCTTTATGCACTGTAACTAATTCTATTGATGATAGCATTGTTTTTACTGGTTATAGATTTGGCAATATATACTTAGTTGACACAGACAAAACTTCTAAGAGTAGTCATTGCCTAATTACTGATAATGCTAACATTAATGATATTAGTTGGTTGTGGCATCGTAGATTAGGTCATGCAAGCACACACCTTATTTCAAAACTAATTAAAATGGATTTAGTCAAAGGTTTACCTAAATTAGATTTTGAAAATAATAAAATCTGTGATGCATGTCAATTTGGAAAACAAACTAGAAGTTCATTTAAATCTAAAAACTTTGTTTCAACTTCTAGGGGACTAGAGCTACTTCACATGGACCTATTTGGACCAACTAGAACCACAAGTCTAGGAGGAAAGAAATATGGTCTAGTGATTGTAGATGATTATTCTAGATATACTTGGGTAATGTTTTTAGCTCACAAAGATGAGACTTTCTCGATGTTCCTGAAATTTTTCAAGAAAGTCACAAATGAGAAAAACACTACTATAGTATCTCTAAGAAGTGATCATGGAACAGAATTTGAAAATCACTTATTTGAAAATTTCTGCACTGAAAATGGAATTAATCATAATTTTTCAGCCCCTAGGACTCCACAACAAAACGGTGTAGTTGAAAGAAAGAATAGAACTTTAGAAGACATGGCCCGTACCATGCTATGTGAAAGCAACTTACCAAAGTATTTTTGGGCGGAAGCAATTAACACAGCATGTTACATCTTAAATAGAGCTTTAATAAGACCAATATTAAAGAAAACACCTTATGAATTATGGAATGAAAGAAAACCAAATATAAAATACTTTCATGCATTTGGATGTAAATGCTTCATTCATAATAATGGTAAAAACAACTTAGGAAAATTTGATGCTAAATCAGATGAAGGAATTTTTCTAGGTTATTCAACAACTAGTAAGGCATATAGAATCTTTAACAAGAAAACCTTAGTAGTTGAAGAATCCATTCATGTAGTTTTGATGAATCTTTAGCAACTGGATCTGAAAAGATTAATGATGAGGAAGATACAAACATAATTGAAAAAGATCTTGAAAAACTTAATATTGAAGTATCTTCTGATCATGAACAACAGGCTAAAGATAATGATTCACATAAGGATGATGATGTTAATAATGATCATAATGATGTAGATCTTCCAAGAGACTGGAGATATGCTTATAGTCATCCTAAGGAATTGATTATAGGTGATCCATCTCAAGGAATAAGGACTAGATCATACATGAGAAATATTAGTAATCATCTTGCATTTGTATCACAAATAGAACCTAAAACTATAGAAGAAGCTGAAAAAGATAATAATTGGATGTTAGCTATGCAAGAAGAACTTAATCAATTCACTAGAAATAATGTTTGGACTTTAGTGGAAAGACCTAAAAACCATTCAATCATAGGAACTAAATGGGTTTTTAGAAATAAATTAGATGAAAATGGCATAGTAATTAGAAACAAAGCTAGATTGGTTGCTAAAGGATATAGTCAAGAAGAAGGTATTGATTTTGATGAAACCTTTGCACCTGTAGCTAGACTAGAAGCCATTAGACTTTTACTTGCATTTGCATGTCATATGAACATTAACCTATTTCAAATGGATGTAAAAAGCGCATTTTTAAATGGACTTATTAATGAAGAAGTTTATGTAGAACAACCACCAGGTTTTGAAGATCACGAGTTTTCAAATCACGTTTTTAAATTGCACAAAGCTTTATATGGTTTGAAACAAGCACCTAGAGCTTGGTATGATAGGTTAAGTAAATTTCTAATAGAAAATGATTTTACAAGAGGAAATGTTGATAAAACCTTGTTTTTAAAAAGAAAAAGTAAAGATTTACTAGTAGTACAAATATACGTAGATGACATTATTTTTGGTGCTACTAACGAATCTCTCTGTCAAGAATTTGCAAAGTTAATGCAGGGAGAATTCGAGATGAGCATGATGGGAGAACTCAACTTCTTCCTTGGACTCCAGATCAAACAATGCAAGGAGGGAATTTTTATCAACCAAACCAAGTACACAAGAGAACTACTCAAAAAGTTTGGTATGGAAACAATGAAACCCCTTGGAACACCAATGAGTCCTTCATGCAAGCTAGACAAAGACGAAGAAGGTAAGAAGGTTGATCAGAAGTATTATCGAGGTATTATCGGATCCCTTCTCTATTTAACAGCAAGTAGACCTGATATAATGTTTGCAGTATGTTTGTGTGCTAGATTTCAAGCTGAACCTAAAGAATCACATTTAATAGCTGTTAAAAGAATATTAAGATATCTAAATGGAACAAAAATGTAGGTTTATGGTATTCTAGAGACTCCACATTAAACCTAATTGCATATTCAGATTCTGATTATGCCGGATGTAAAATTGATAGAAAAAGCACAAGTGGTGCATGCCATTTCTTAGGCAGTAACTTAATCACATGGTTTAGCAAAAAGCAAAATTCAGTTGCATTATCAACTACTGAAGCTGAATATGTAGCAGCTGGAAGTTGCTGTGCGCAAATCCTATGGATTAAGCGACAACTTGAAGACTATGGTATCAAACTTAATAAGACACCCATAAAATGTGATAATACTAGTGCAATCAATTTAACAAAAATCCAATTCAACACTCAAGAACAAAACACATAGAAATTAGATATCATTTTATAAGAGAACATGTAGCTAATGATGAAATTTGTTTAGATTATGTAAACACTGAAGAACAATTAGCTGACATCTTACAAAACCCCTAAGTGAAGAAAGGTTTGAATATCTTAGAGGAGAATTAGGAATTTGTAATCCTTTTGAATAAATTTTGANTTAGGAATTTGTAATCCTTTTGAATGAATTTTGAAATACTTAAGGAAATGCATCTAGAATTCTTTCAATCCCTCAAAATCTTAAGGAAATATTATCTAGAATTCATATCAAAATGATTTATCAAGACTCAATGATTATGAATCATACTCAAAATCAAATCCGGAATCATTTCAAACATTCAGAAAATTTTCAATCTTCTTTGTTCTGAAATGGTCTCCGAGCCGACTCGGTGTGTACCGGAGTCGACTCGAGTTTCTCTGAAACTCGGGAGCCGACTCCTGGTATGAGCGAGTCGACTCGAGTTCGGGATTTCTCTCTGTGATTTAGGCGAGCCGACTCGAGGTTATGCGCGAGTCGACTCGACGTGGTCCCAGGTTGATTATCTAGGGCACGAGTCGACCCGACGGTCATTCCTATCTTTTCTAATCTTTCGTTTCTCTCTACAAAAATCTCCCAAACCCTCCAAATCTTCCAAATACTTCCGATTAATCACTCCACTCTCACCTATGGCACCCAAAACTCGTGGAGCTAGCAGTAGAGGCGCCGGGATGAAGAGGAAAAGGACTGTGCGACGACCGTCCGCGAGCCGTCCGTGGATTCTACGTCTTCTTCCTCCAGTGATTCCCCTGCTCCAGCTTCCAACCCTCAGGTAGACCTCCTTGCTAGTAGAGTTGTGACAACGGGGAGGAAGGTCAATTTTGAGCTTTTTGAAAATGAGGGATTCATTATAGGAAGACAGTTATTAGAAGTGGGACTTGAGAAAATTTGTTCATTGGATTGTCCTACTTACCCAGCCTTGGTAAAAGAATTTTATAAGAATTTGACTAGAGGAGACAATGGGTTAATAAGCATAGTGAGAGGCAAAAGTATAAACATTACTGACACCATCTTATCTAGACTTTTAGACCTACCATTGTCTGGACCATGCTCATTTGCCCCAGAGATAGGTCCCTGCTCTTAATCGTCTTTTGAACCGGAACTTTGAGGGATTTGAGGAAGTCCTTGCAAGTCAACTACCATTGGAGCTAAGGCTTTTACATAATATCTGCAGTAGGATCTTATTTCCCAAGACAGGCGGTTTGACTATGTTTCAGAAAGGGACATTTTTATTATGGATGCTATAGTATCAGGAAAGCCTTTTAATCTGCCTAAAATGATTTTATGGTATATAGCGGATTGTGGAAGTAAGAGGAAATCATGTCTTCCCTATGGTATGATCTTGACTCAGTTGTTCAGAAGCCAAGGGATTATGTTTAGTGACAGTGAGCCCAAGAAGGAATTGAGACACACAGACTATTATACCTTGGCCACTATCAACAGAATGGGATTTATCAAAAGGAATGGAATTTGGGAAAGGAAGAACAGTTCAGAGGATAGAGCTGAGGCACCTAGACATTCATCTCCAGAGCCACCTCAGACTTCATTCATACCAGACCCAGTTCCAGCTCCATCAGATATTCCAGTTCCTGCTTCTGCTTCTACATCTGCTCCAGTTCAGATCTCTGCTTCTACATCTGTAGTTTTTCAGACACTCAGTTAGAGCAGCTTAGGTCTCTATTCAAATCAGAGTTAATTGAGCATGAGACTAGATTGAAGACTGAATTTGATGAAAAATTTATGAACTTGAAGGAAGCACTTTATTCTATTAATGATCGAGTATCTTCTATTGAAGCCAATGTTAGCTCATCCACCTCCTCTCTAAATAAAGATTTGAAGAATATATTTGAAGAATTGAAGGATATTTGTGGAGATGGTGAGACTTATGCAAAAAGTAATGCAGAGCTTCAAGACAAAATTTCAAGTGCATGCAAGTTTGTTGATGAAAAACTAAAAGATTATGTCAAGATTCAATGTGAAGGAATGCATAAGATTATAGAACACTTAACTAGAATTACTAGGCAACATTTTGATTTCTCTTTATGTATTTAAGTTTGATGTAATGAATGTGAAATTTGCAGTTATGTAATTTGCAGTTATTTGTAGTAATTGAACTTTGATGTAATGCTTTTTGATGTTAATGAAATTCAGTTCATTTCAATGTTGTGTACATTTGAGATATGATGTTTAATATTAAATAAGTTGAAATATACCTTGAATACATTAATGTATTTCTTAACCTTTTTGCTGATTACAAAAAAGGGGGAGAAATATTTAAATCGTATATGCTTTCAATTCAATTTGATTCAAGTTTGTTAAGTTTGTTAAGAGGAAGAAATCATTAAAAGGGAGAAAATGTATTTAATCGTATATGCAATTTAAGACTCTGAAAGGGGGAGAGAAAATTTTAAGTATTATTAAGGAAAGAGATAACTTAAGTATCATTTGCTCAAAGCTTAAAATTTAAAAATTTTTTGAATGAATTATAAAACTGAGTTTCATAGAGGGAGCTACCTCATTGAGGGGGAGCCTTTCCATGAACATAAATTTTTGATTATAGAATCACAAATTTTTTTTCAAGTTTAACTCGCATATACTTAATGTTTTTGTCATCATCAAAAAGGGGGAGATTGTTGAGAAATTATTGAAACATAATTGCCCCAACTTATTGATTTTGATGATTTCCAAAAGACATTACTTTACTTTCTAAAAGGCTATGAATATGTTAAGACAATCAATGAAATATTCTTACTATGAGCAATTTCAAATTGGAAACTATGAACTGTTAATGTGTAATGAGTTTTCTTTCAATTGAATATATGTTTCAGTGAGCTATACTTATGAATTCAAAAATGATTTCTATACCACTCTTTTAAAGATCAATGAATTAATGAAAATGTTTTGAAATTGAGCATTACTGTTAAATCAACATTATTCAAGTCATATTTATATTTCAAAATTGGTTGGGATGATTTTCAAAGCAAATCAGAATGTTTTTTGATTTTTGTATCAGTCCCGAGCCGACTCGAGAGTTTCCGAGTCGACTCCTGTGATATCTGATTTTTTAATGCTGTCTCGAGTCGACACTTGAGTTTTCAAGAGTCGACCCCTGAACCTTCTCGAGCCGACTCGCACAGTACTCGAGCCGACTCGCTCAGACGGCAGAAAGACTCATTTTTGAGTGCCTCTCGAGTCGACTCCCAGCTTTTCGCGAGTCGACCCCTGAAAGTCACGAGTCGACTCCCAGCTTTTCGCGAGTCGACCCCTGAAGATTCACTTTTTGGTGCGTTTCTAGATTCGCGTGTTCGAGCCGACTCGCACAGTACTCGAGCCGACTCGACGGAATCTGGGCGATAATTTTTGAGTTGACACATCAGCTCCAACGGTAATATTTTGAATCAACGACTACATTTTACTGTGTCTAACGGCTATATCTTTTCAGGATCTATAAATAGAAGAGCCAGATTCAAATAGAATGGGGGAAAAGAGAGGATTGAAAAAGAAAAGAGGAATAGAAGAGCAAGAGAGAAAAATAGAGAGAGCCTATTGAATATCAAAAAAAGGGAAAACTGAGAGTATTGTAGAATCATTTGATTCAAGGAGAGATTCAATCTTTGCATTTGAGAGAGAGATTCGTGTGCATCATTTAATCAACTCTCAAAGCTCAAGAGGAAGGCAAAAAGCAATCCAACGTGCAAAATCTTCAGCCATTCCCAAGTTCAAAAAGAGGCAACACATTCTCCAAAGCTTTTCAACGATTGAGGAATCTTGCTGAGGCATCGATTCAACTTTTCAAGGAGAAAAGGGAGAAAGCCATCGCTGCAATCATCCGGAAAACCATCAGGCGTTTCTAACCCTAGTTTTTATTTATTCTTAAATTTGTATATCTGCTCAAGAAGGAGCATTATTGTTACAAATACTTTGATTTCACTTGGTTACTGGTTCAATCAGTGGATTGAATCAGTGGAGGTAGGTTTACCTCGTTACAAGCCGGAGTGCTTGTGTTGGGTTCGTTGTGATCCCGTGAAAACAACGAGTTAGGTTTGTTGTTAGCCCGCAAAACAACGTGTAGGGTTTTGTGCTGGTAAGCCCGCAAAACCAGCTGGGTTCGTTGTGATCCCGGTGAAAACAACAAGTTAGAGTTGTGATCTTGTAAAACAACTCAGCTGTAATCGTGTGATTATAGTGGACCCAAGTGATCCTTGGGAGTGGATGTAGGTGTTGGATACACCGAACCACTATAAAACTTTTGTGTTTGCCGTGTTCATTTTCTCTCACTTTATATCTCTTGTTATTTGCTTGGATATTGTTTTAAGTTATTCTCTCTTGCATATATTGATAATACATCTATTGAAGTTAAAAAGGACTTAAATTTTTAAGAACCCAATTCACCCCCCCCTCTTGGGTTACCATCTGGGCCAACAACTGTAATCTTTGCAAGTTTACTGTATACAAAGCATACCCTACAAAAGCCTTAAAAGCCTTAAAAGCCTCGCTTGGAATTGGATATAATTATGATTCTGAATTAATCACTGTAATTATCTTTCCAAGTTTACTGTATACAAAACATCCCTTACAAATTTGATCCGATTAGGCTCTATGGACCAAAAACTTAATTGGTTCAAATTCTGTTCCACAATCTTAGAAAATACCATGCCTTCTTAGCTCGCTCCTAAACCCTTAAAAGCTTCGCTTGGAATTGGATCGCCAGGTCCCGCACCTCTATTTTCCGCTGGATTATCTCTCGTGTGAATAAGAAACCAAAAACAAAAAAAGGAAAGGGGATGGAGCATGGCTGAAATTAATGAGCAACAAACTGATAGCATACGATTAAGATATCTTCAACCATAAGTAATCGTTCCATATCACGATTCCTCGCCCTACTTCAGGAAAGAGGACCGTTCCATATCCAGTAATACGATTCCTTGCCCCAGGACCGTTCCATATCCAGTAATACGATTCTCGCCCCACTTCACGGAGAGAAGATGAAGCATTACTGGAATTAATGAGCAACAAACTGTTAGTACAATTAAGATATCTTCAGCCATAAGTAACCCTTCCCATATCCAATAATAAAGTTGAACTTTTAAAGGGAAAAGAGAAACTTTTGTTTATTAATTTTTAAATGGAAAACATCTCCATATTCATCGTTCTTAATGGCCCATAACTTGAAAAATATGGTAGGATTTTAATTGTAAATATGAATCATCGCCGCCGCTTTCCTTCATACCCTCACCTTCTCCTCCCTCTCGACGACATTAAAAGCGAGAGAAAAATTCATTCCATCTACTTAAGCTAATCGGTCTTTTTGGAAGATATTTCTGTGCCTCATATCAGGTTTCAAATATGAGGTGGTTCTTGAAGTGGTTTTTTAATTTATTTATATCTTCAGCATCCGATAGCACGAGCAGCAACCCAACGTCTACACTATCTTCCAGCAAGGGGAAGCACCATCTCCAGGCGAATCTTCCAGCCAGGGGAAGGCACCATCTCCATGCAAATCTTCCAGCAAAGGGAAGGCACCATCCAGCAAGGGGAAGGCACCATCTCCAGGCGAAATGAGTCAGGATGGCTCTCAAATGCCCGACAGCACGAGCAGCAACCCAACGTCTACAGCTCCTCTATCTTCCAGCAAGGGGAAGGCACCATCTCCAGGCGAAATGAGTCAGGATGGCTCTCAAATACCCGAGGATTTATTGACAGTGTAAGTTGTTTTATTATCTCTTTCACGAATAAGAATTCTTTTATTGAGTTAAATTCATTACACTTTATCTCTAGTTGTTTTATTATCTCTCTCTCTCTATAGGTCCTCAGCCAAAGTGAAATGGGCTAAGTTAAAACTAGAAATTAGAACTAGGATTAGAACTAGGAGGATGGTAGAGCAGAACAATAAACTGAGATCAAGTTTAGAGAAAGAACTAGACATTCGAACTAGGAGGATGGTAGAGCAGATGGTAGAGCAGAACAATGAACTAAAATCAAGTTTAGAGAAAGAACTAGACATTCGAACTTGGAGGATGGTAGAGCAGATGGTAGAGCATAACAATGAACTGAGATCAAGTTTAGAGAAAGAACTAGACATTTGAACTTGGAGGATGGTAGAGCAGAACAATGAACTAAGATCAAGTTTAGAGAAAGAAATGGACAGAATGAACAGGGAGGAGCAGAGGCTTCGGGAACGGGCGAGAGATCTTGCAGAGCAACATATATCTCTTCAAAGGAAACTAGTTTCGGTTAAAGGACATGAATTAGAACATGAAGTACTGCAAGAGAAGCTATTCTCTAAAGAACTGGAACTTGATCAACTACATGCAGACTTGGCTTCTTCCATAAGGGTTCATGATAGCTTGCAAACTAAGATTCAAAGGCTGCAGGACGAACTATCCTGTCTCACCCACAAGATGAAGGATATGGAGCGTTGTCCGCTCAATATAGCATCCACTAGTATTTTTCCTCCCCCGCAGCCGCCATCACCATCGCCAAGCTCACCCACCTCCTCTGCTTCGCCACCTGCTGAGGCGCCGCCCTCTGGGTCACCTTCATCAGCGGCGCCCACCTCCTCTGCTTCGCCATCTGCTAGGGCGCCGCCCTCTGGGTCACCTTCATCAGCGGCGCCCACCTCCTCTGCTTCGCCACCTACTGGAGCGCCACCCTCTGGGCCACCTTCATCAGCGGCACCCACCTCCTCTGCTTCGCCACCTGCTGGGGCGCTGCCTTCTGGGCCACCTTCATCGGCGGCGCCCACCTCCTCTGCTTCACCACTGCTGGGGCGCTGCCTTCTGGGTCACCTTCATCAGCGGCGCCCACCTCCTCTGCTTCGCCACCTGCTGGGGCGCCGCCCTCTGGGTCACCTTCATCAGCGGCGCCCACCTCCTCTGCTTCGCCACCTGCTGGGGCGCCGCCCTCTGGGTCACCTTCATCAGCGGCGCCCACCTCCTCTTTTTCGCCACCTGCTGGGGCGCCGCCCTCTGGGTCACCTTTATCAGCGGCAACATCATCATGTTCAGGTACCCCTCCCAATTCTTAAAAAATCTGTTTTATTTGGGGGGGGGAGGGGGGATTTTTGAAAAAAATGGGAAGATTTTGAGCGAATTTTGATTCTTTTTCTTCGTTTATGTTATTTGTGTTTTCTGAAGTAAAACAATGGAAAAAGAAGTATTTTTTGGAGTAATTTTGTTGTACGTTGTTCTCTTCGTATTTTGATTAATTTTTCCCCAAAATTGAAGGAATTTGGCAAGGCACCCGTTTGGGACTCTATAGAAGAAGATGTTTTCGGCGTACTTCATATTGATATCGGTGTGTGCCTTGATCTCGGTGGCGAAGTAATCATCATGTTTGATGTTCACCTCTAGTATATAATCAGAGAGCAAAGCAATCAATCATCATGTCTCGGGAATGCTTAGATTCCTGCCATTCTTATTTTCAGTTACTTGCAGGTCACCTTCATTTTCTTGGGGTGATTTCTGATGAAAAAAAAACATGTGCCATGTTTTTCCACTCTTCTGGTGTTTCCTTTCAATATATTTTCACATCTCATGGATTAGTGGTATGCGTCAATG
Organism: Calamus simplicifolius; assembly: GCA_900491605.1. Taxonomy (NCBI): domain Eukaryota; kingdom Viridiplantae; phylum Streptophyta; class Magnoliopsida; order Arecales; family Arecaceae; genus Calamus; species Calamus simplicifolius. Next base: position 252,885 of record UESW01002098.1, on the reverse strand, counting down.
CATGCATGTCCAATGCAAGTGGAATTGATTGATTCAATTATTAATATATATAATTTTATGAGCTGTTACATTGAGGCCACGTTAGGCCTTCAATGGTCCTTAGGTGAATGAATCACAAAGCAACCAACACTCTAATTATCTTTATCACGGCTTTGTCAAAGAGTAATAATGCTTACTATAACTAATCTGGGTTTGAATTCCGTTTACAATATAACTAGACTCCCATTTGACGACGTTGGGAAAGTAAAAATCAAATTAAAAGAAAAAGAAAAGGGAAAAAGTACATGCAGCCAGTGCATTTATCAATCCAATCTATTGCCATCTTGTTAATGGAGGTGGCCGGCACTCCGCGGACACAGGGAAGGTGCCTCTGTATCCATTGGGGCATTCGCTCATTACTATAGTTTTCTAGCCATGTTATCAGAAGATTGCTGTTGCTAACAAGTGTTGCTGAGACATTCTGTTCACTTAATTAATTAACTTCAGAGGAGCATTATCTGGCAAAATTATTCAAGATCTCAACGTTATCCCTGGACATTTCTTTCGTTACTCTAATGTTTTCTACTCTCATCACTCAGAACTCTCAAATAAAATATTGTGTGGCAACGATCTCCCACAATCCAAATTGGGGTTGTTGGAAGCTCCTCTGACTGGCAGCAGGTCAGTGGTCCATTGGACAGAGGAGAATCCAGGCAAGATTTTTTCTTTAATTTGTACTGGAGATCCAATTTTTATTAAAAACAATTTTTACAATATAATCTTCCACATGGCACCCCTGCTTACCCAAAGAACAAATGCCCCTGCTCCCATTTTTCGGTGACTAGACGACAGAATCCAATGCACGCCGTTTCCCATGGTTTTCATACCGCTTCTCCAGTTATTAACAATTAAAAAAAAAATTGGAGGACAGTATTCCATCTTGCCTGCCACCATGAATCCCATGTCCTAATTTTTAAACAATCAAGCAAATATTAGACCAAAATCATGCTCAAACTTCTGTAATGCACTATTAGCACCGAAGGCAAAGATGAATTAATGGTCGGATCCCTCCAACATTTCAGCATTTAAACCTCCTTTGTGACTGACTCTGTTTATGCATCACCACCCATGTCTGCTGCTTGAATGAAGCGACGACAGAGCAGAACCATACCTACTCATATGATACATATCTCCCATTGAACATTTAAATTCCCATCCTTAACATACATATAAAAATACCTACGTACAAGAGATTGATTCACTTTTGTACAAGTTACTTACTTTACTGGGAGGATAAAAATGCCTTCACACGAATTGGTCTGAGATTGGGTTACCCCTTAGTCATCGCCATCGGGGCATCACTTGCCTATACCAAAACAAGAAGAGATCATTCCACGTTGAAATTGCAGTACTCTATTTAGGAAGCTTCATACAAACAGATTTGAATACCTTGGCCTTCTCCCATCGAGTGAAAGATCACCAAACTGTGGCTTCTGTCGATTAACCAACAGGTTACCTGTTTGAGATGATGGGACCATCTGCAGAATTCAGCATTAGAGTGAGTCCCCCCTTCAAGCCTGACATGTCAGAAAAGGAACAGTAGAAATATAGGGGAGACTGGATGCCCATCTATGATGTCTGGGGTACCCATAAGTGGAGATATACTCTTGGTATGCTGGTTGCAATATATCAAAATTAATTAGTAGTGTTGTATATATATAGGGCTTCAATATTCACTAATGAACATAAACTTAGAAAAATCAAGATAGGTTGCAATATAATTAACCTTCATAATTAAGTTCCCATTAACTAAATTTCATTGTTTTTCTTCCACAGGTAACATCATATCATTCTTGGTGATCCTGGCCCCAGTGTATGTTCTTCTTCATATTCACTACTTTTTATCATATTTCTTTTGCGTTCTCATTGTCGCATGATCATTGTGCTAAACTTTTCTCTCTTACCCTTCCCTTGGAAGGCCAACATTTTATAAGGTGTACAAGAGGAAATCCACAGAGTCGTTCCAATCGTTACCATACGTGGTGTCGTTGCTCAGTGCCCTGCTGTGGGTGTATTATGGTGTCTTCAGCAAGGATGCGCTGTTGCTCACTATCAACACCATTGCGTGCCTCGTTGAGGGTGTCTACTTGATAATATACCTCATATATGCTCCGAAGAAAGCCAAGGTACGTTAAACACTCTCTTCTAGCAAGAGATTAATTAAACTAATAGGCAGACGATTGGAACGACTCTGTGGATTTCCTCTTGTACACCTTATAAAATGTTGGCCTTCCAAGGGAAGGGTAAGAGAGAAAAGTTTAGCACAATGATCATGCGACAATGAGAACGCAAAAGAAATATGATAAAAAGTAGTGAATATGAAGAAGAACATACACTGGGGCCAGGATCACCAAGAATGATATGAGTGGAAGAAAAACAATGAAATTTAGTTAATGGGAACTTAATTATGAAGGTTAATTATATTGCAACCTATCTTGATTTTTCTAAGTTTATGTTCATTAGTGAATATTGAAGCCCTATATATATACAACACGGGAGGCAGACCATCTCTCACTCTCACTCTCCCACTCTCCCCAGCTGCTCGTCGGTGCTCCCCCTAGAGCTCCCGATCGGCCGCCCCTGGAGAGACTCCCCGGAGAGATCCACCTCCCCATTTTCTGATTGATCGCCGATTTTTCCACTGACTTGAGCGTCGGAGGGTCTTCCGCGGAGGGCCACCCCCAACGCCTCTCGCGTGAGGACTTCTGTGCAGGTCCGCCCCAGGAGATCGACTGCGCCCGAGTCGGAGGACGGATCCCGGCGGCAACAGTATCAATTCTTGGTTTCTTTTTTTTAGCGCATACTTATGTGTTAATGTTGGAGATCGCTGTGGAATTCTGGTGATGCACAATTCTTCGTCAGGACCCTCGGCGAAGCTAGCGCATACTTATGTGTTAATGTTGGAGATCGCTGTGGAATTCAGGTGATGCACAATTCTTCGTCAGGACCCTCGGCGAAGCCGAGGGTGGGAACGTCTCAACCTTCTGAAACCTCTTTTAAGCGCAAACGTGGAGTCTTTCAGAAAGATTGTAAGATTGATGTTTTTTTTTTTTTTGACCATCTCTCATTTGGTTTTGGTTAGGACAATGTTTGTATATTCCTGAAAGCATATCATCACCATTAATGGCCTTTGTTTGTCTTCATAATGATTGAACCCAACTTTTGTTTTACGCTTGCTATTTTATTGTTGGTATTCATTGGATGCATAAGAACTATATCAAATTTTTTTTAGAATCTAGGACTATCGGTGGTACTTGCTAGTCTGTGCTACTAAAAGAATTTCCTTTTTTGAAAGACATGGAAATATGGTTTGAAGAATGATTTTCTCGAACCTAACCTGGCATTATCATCCTCCATATAGCTGCTACAGTTATATCTTTGTGGAGGACCAGTTAAGGAAACAACCATATTGCGCAACACAAGGGTGAAACAATCATGATCTCTTAGAAAAATTGCACATTTTGAAAGCTCTTGGGTTGCACAGTGAATACCCATCAAATTGAACATGAGGTTCCACAAGAAGATACGCCCCCTTATCAAATAGAGAGGTATGGATAATTACAAAAGAATCTTAGTGTGGTTTCAACTTTGATTTCCAAATAAGCTAACGGTGTAACCAAACATCGGCAATCCTCTTCGCACCTTAAAATATAAGTCTAAGACTTTGAAATTAATTCCAGTTATTTATAGAATTTTCCATTTATCTCCTTATAAATCCTCAAAATCATCAAAAACCAAGTCTCCCAATTAAAATTGCCAAACATTTACATTGGTTCAAAAAACCATAAAAACTTCCCCTATGCTAATTGGAAACTTCCAATGCATGATAATAAAACCAATAAAGTGTGACCTTTCAACGAGAAGCAAATGGGTAGCTGTTTTACCACATTTTGAATGCAATGACAAGCTCATGGATTGAGAGGTCTACTGGGGCTACAATTTTTGTAGTAATCATATGTTATAATATTCTCCAAAGCTGTTGCCTGGCAAAAAGCTTCTGCTCTAGGATTTGCTTGGCGGCTTTGCTAGAGACAGGAAAAATCATCATGCCTGTTACCACAATACCTCTTGTGCTTGATTTCATTATCGGTAAAAATCAAGATAAAATGTTGGTGACAAACATCTGAACAGACTTACGGTTTTGCGACAAAAAGGCCTATGGTCATCTATAATCTAAACATAACTGTTTCAGTATGAAACTGCCCAGGGCCTGGATTTTCTTCAAGTTTGAACTTTATGTGCTTTCAGGTCAAACTTTATGCCTGGCCAAATTCAGATTTTGCATATGTATGGCCCAGGTCTGACCTACTGAGCATTGATACTCCGGTGTTCTATAAATGATTTCATGCTTAATAAACAATATGTAGTTATTTTTGGATTTCTTTTAAAAAATTTGGAAATTTAGAAAATGTTTTGTGGCATACATATATTGCCTCTTCCAGTTAACACTAAATCATAGATGAGCTCTGTTCGTTGCTGACATCACTGAAAATTGTTTAGTCTTATGCTTACACAAAAGTTATGCAATCATATGCAAAATTTATATTCATTTCAATTATTGCTAATATAAATCTTCTTTGTTGATGTTGTAGTGCAACACATGATGTATGGATTTGGGGATGACCCCAATGTGAGTATATCTTCTGCCTTATTGTTCTTATTTGCTGATGTCAATTATTCTATATTTTTATTTTTACAATTTCAAGTAACTTTGAGCTTACAGACAACTCATTTATCATTTTCAAGAGTTAAAAGCTATCAAAATCATTCATTAGGGGCATCCAAAATTGATATAGGATGAATTAAAAGGATAACTCTACTTGGGTTGACAACATTGATTTGCATCAGGACATGTCTTGGAGTCATCTCAAAATGGAATCTGCATTTATTTTCAAACTACTTTTCAGATTTTCAGAAGATTTTTTTCACTTATAAAAATATTTGTCATTTTTATATGTTGTGTATGAAGAACATCATGTTTAAACAATTTATAGTTATTTAGTTTTTCTTTTCAAGATATAACTCTGTCTACTTTCATAATGCATTACACGCCCAAACTTAGTTGAGGAGAGAAATTATTTGATTACCTTAATATGGTTTATAGATAGTGATGCAACATTCTAAAAGGATGTTGCATTTGATAGTTAATTCTTAGTAGCATGGTCGAAATATTGATAAATTTGCTCTTGTAGCTCTCAAAACTGATTTTATGCGGTTAGTGCCCTGTTATTCACGTTATTGCCTTCTGTTTGTTTTGCAGCCACTTCCAGAAACAGTCGCACTAGTGGAGGACATCGTTATGGAGTATGTCACTGATTTGGTAATTATGCTTCCCACTTACTTTTAATTGTTTTTATCAATTAAAAGAAATGGAAAGAAAATTAGGTAAAACTCTTGGCTGTCATCCGTTCATGAATTAAAAATTGAATAATATCAGTATCATGGAAATCCATGTGGCGTTTAGTATATTATTAAAAAAATGATCACATTTAAAAGAATCCAATCACTTTTCTTTTGATGTTTGATTATCTTGAGGTAATGATCCTTGCCATATGACGGACTTTCTACGGAAAACCAGTGACGCATGAGGTCTACAAGTGCCATCTGAAATAGAAAAGCAACCTCAACTGCTTGTATTTATTCAGGAAACTTGACATTACAAACTGGTAATCCCATGCATGCATATGTAATTTGGAAAGATGGAAAGATTGTAAAGCCGGTTACAGTAGAAGAGCTTGTGGCACCAGTGGACATGCTTAATCTGTAAGAATAATTGGTAAACTTGAATGGTAGGACTCCCTCTTCCCCTAGAGAGTCAAGCCTTTTAGAGCACCTCCAATTAAGATAAGTGAGCAACATTTAAAAAATTCAGGAGGCCTTAGGAACTGATTCTTGTTGGCCCCCAAATATCAGCTATTGATTAGAAGTAAAACAAATCGGATAAGCATGCCTGGCTTGAAAACATTAAGGCAGATGCCACATGTTATGAAAACCAGATGTCCAGGTGTTCCTGGACCCTACAATTTTGTTTGTAATCCTTGTCCTTACTGTCAAAGTCCTTGCCACATGCTTCTTGAATTATGATACAAGTTTCCAAGAAGTGCAGTTAGATGCCATAAATTTAACTCAATGTACCCTCTTTCTGGAGGTTTATTTTCATATTGTTAACACAAGCAATTGGGCACCCAGGGATTTACTGTTGTAAATTTTCTAAGAGGAAAGCCATTTCATTATTGTTAAGAAAAAAGGTAGCTTTATGGAATTTACACTTGCAAATTGTGAGAGCCCTTCACACCCTCAGGTTCATGTGCACAAGGAACTCACCATTGTCCAGGTGGCAACATTCGGTAGGAGCTCCAAGACCTGTCAATACTTCATGTATAAACATGCTCAAAAATTTAATTTGATCAATCCTGCCAGTTCCATATTTGTGACTGCTCCTTTGCTTATTTATGAATTTTCCTATCTGCTTAAGGGAATACTTTCACTCTTCTCTTATGTAACTTTCAACTTCAGTAACTTCTCTTAGGTGCATAAAGCTCAAGACATAGCATCAAAGAGGGGGAAACTGTTGACTGAGGATTTTTTATATCTAATTCGTAAGGTACAACTTGCTGCAGTTCTGAGAAACATTTGATATGTGTTTTTATTCTCTACCTGGTCATGTCTTGGATGATTTGATCATTCTAAAAAACATCATCGTAATCATGATAATGCATCTTAGCTGATACCAAAGGATGTGGATTTGGTCTATGAAAGTACAGGGTCATGTAGCATCCATATTCCATAATGTGTATGCCTGGTCCTTGTTAGTAAAATTCTTCAGTGGTGTTGGTATGAACGCATTTACTTTTATTGATGCCTGCATAAGTACACATGTTGCACAGTCACCCTTCTTGCAGTCAATTTGCAATGCTTGACATTAGCTGGATTGGATACCTTGAATTCAATTTTATATAAGGTGAAAAATTTCTGGGAATGCAGCATGCATAGGCATGATATGACTTGTCACAAAGTGTAGGCTAAGGGAAAATTAGACCTTAAGAGAAAAGGCCCCTTGAGAATAAATAACCCGTTTACCTATATATGCGTGGGGATTTGAACCTTCACCATATGCTCAAAACATATCAACAATTTTGTGTTTTTGAAACCAAACACCTTTACTCTTTTGAATTAAGCTATACCTTTACTCTTTCAAAACAAGCTATAAAAAAAGGATTGATCAAATCGTAGGGAAAGGTTTTGATATTTATTTAATATCCAAAAAATTTTGCCATAAATTTTTTTGAAAAATAATTTATTTCCCTACGATTTTTAAAAATCATAGGGAAAGGCTAGTCAATTCTTAGGAAATTAAATTTTATTTTATTTTAATTTTTTTTGGAGGCAAAACTTCCGCCAAAATTTTTTTCATAAGAATCCTTTCCCAACGATTTTTATTAAAATCGTAGGAAATTTTTTTTAAATAAAAATATTAAATTGTTTCCCTACGATTTTTTAATAATCGTAGGAAAAGGATTGTTGTAAATTAATGCTCCCGACCCCGGTCGATTTCGTCACTGTGCTTGCAGCCTTCCAAACTCCCTAACTCCTCCGCTCCTCTGCTCCTCCACCCTGCGCGTCTGCCCTAACTCCTCCGCCTCGCATCGTCGCCGACCGGGTGCCGAGTTTCGCCTCTGGCCTAACTCCTCCGCGTCGCATCATTGCCAGGTGCCGAGTTCCGTCGGTGCCCTAAAACCCTAGTTCGACCCTAACTCCCGAGGAAAGCCCTGCATCGTTGCTGGGTGCCGAGTTCCGCTCCTCCGCCTCGCATCATCGCCGGGTGCCATGTTTCGCCTCACATCGTCGCCGGTGCCGCGTTCCGCCTCTGCCCTAAGTCCCGAGGAAAGCCCAGGTATCAGTAAGTCTCCTTTTTTCTTCTTTGTTTGAAAGATTAGGACAGATGGGAGTGGAGAACTTAGGAGGCTTTCATCATTGTTTAGCTTGATCCAAGTCTTGTGATTAAATGAGTTGTCAGACAGACTTGTCAAGAAGCGTTGGAAAACACATGGCGTCTATATGTTGCATCTTAACTTTTTCTTTTCTTTTTTTTGATTTTTGATTCTTGAAATTTCATCTCTCTTTGACAATGTGAAGACACCGTTCTTGCTGGTTTGAGGATGGGAAGACACCGTCTCCCTGTATTTCAGCAGACATTGGTGATGAGAACTGCCTCTGTTCTCTGAATAAGAATTGTTGGATTATTGTATTAGAGGCTTGTTGTTTTTGTTGTTTGATGCGGTGAAACATGTATTTCTTGTTGCTTATTGTTGTAGGAAATAATTTTTGGTAATCATGGAGGAAATGTTTTCAATCTTTTCTTTGCCAATATCGTTCTTTTAGTATCAAACACTAAGGACAGGTAAGGAGTTTACGGTTTTTATTTCTCAAATTTATATTTCTCATTGAAATGAGATCATATTGTTTGATCTCAATTTCCCTCTTATAGTGGTGCTAAGCTAGAAAAAGCCTATTTTGAGTATGAGCAATCGTTGATGGATATCGGCACTTACAGAGTTTTCTCCCTGCAACTGAGGATCCATGCACTAATCTACATTTCTAAATAATAAAAAATGGGGATTTGTAGAATGACACCTACCTCATCGGGTGGGTTTTAAAATGGGGGGTTTTTGGGCTCCTCAGATCTCCACTTAATTTTCCACGGAACAAGAAATTTTAGTTTTTAAATTTTTGAATTTCCATTCCGAATGAAATTCTTTCTAAAATTCACATGTTACTTAGATATTTAATATTTTTTTGTATCTGCAATTGCAGTTTGATTCACAGATATCAACTTTGGCTGAAGGGTTGGACACCTGCAACAAGACTTTTGTCACCAGCGGCCACCAGATGGAAGCAAGTGAGCATTTGATCGACTTCGGTTTACTTTCCAACTTTTTTTTAAAAAAAATGAGTTTCGCATTCTATTAATACATCGAACTTCTCAGTATTTGCAAAGCCTTTTGTATTGCAGAAATTAGAGAATTAAGACAACCATTCCTCTGATTTCATTCCCTTGTACCATTAATTTAGTCTAGTGTTAGTTACAGCTGTTTGTAGGATGCGTTTCTAGTTTGTAGTCTTGGGCATTCAATCAATACCCATAAAAAAAAGGGATTTTGGGCCTTCAATATTCAGATCCTTTTTATTTTTCATTTTTTTCTTCAGAAAAATTGGTTTTATCATGCTAAAACCATGTGACACAACCTACCAGAAAAATAAACCTTTAACCTGCCATCCATTTTTCTTAAAAAAAAGGAGAGAAAAAAATAAATAAAAAGATGAGAGCACCTTTTCTACATTTTAAAGCTGATAAAAAGGATATCTCACTTCTTGCCTGCATCGAAACAAAAAGGACCAGATGAAATTTGATTGTTGAAAGTGACTCGATGTATTCAAGGTCAATTTGATTGTTGAAAGTGACTCGATGAATGCAATGGAAGGACAATGTGAAGGTTCTACTAGCCTTTGATGAATTCATAACCATTGTGGGACATGACCGATGGGGTGGACGAATGAAACTTAAGTTGGGTAACTTCCTTTCAAGATGAGGCGGAAATTGGTGCATGCATCGTTGCTAAGTATAGCTACTTTCGTTTTAGATTTAAGGGGGCTAGCAAGATACATGAGTTTGGGATGACTGTTAGTTTTCTTTGGGACTCATTAGCACAGTCCACACTCATCTTTGGTACCCATTAGTTAAGCTCGTATTTGGAGGAAACACTGTTGCAGAGTATAAAGATAGGCCAATGAACTAAGGCACTTAAATATTAATTATACAAAAATAAGAGAAATACCAGAATCCATAGGGTGCCTCTCAAACATGCAGAACTTATGTCTCATGGGCTGTAAATTCTTGCACACCCTACCCAATAGTTTAGTAACTTCTGGTATAACTGAAGTCTCTTGACAATATCATTATGATCGACCATTTAGAAGTGCAAAATTTAGACGCAGCATCACCAGGCTAGTGCTTTTAACATGCCAAGCAGAGCTTTTTTAAGCCAACACTCATGTATTCGATGGACGCTACATGAGGGAACAGTGTACCTATCAGATAAAATGTCAGATAAGGTGCAGTAAAAGTGACCTCTTTGGAATAGCACCTGCACATGGTATAAAAAATAAACTTGTTGCTATGAACAGGAATTTGGGGGGTGAGTCATATCATTTCTCTTTTCAAGAAAACAAATGTTATACAAACTAAAGCCAATTATGCTTTGCCTCAAAGGGGTGAGTCATATCAGCTCTGTGCAGGAAAACAAGATAGCAGAATAGAATAGAGTAAGGAATAGAAGAGGCAAGAAAAGGAGAAAGAAAGAGTGATCGAAGGAAAAATGTTAAGAAAGAAGAGAAGAAATTGGTGGTGAAGACAAAATATACTGATACAGTCTAGGAATATGGTGCCTTGTTATAGTCTTAAAACCCCTATATTCGGCTATTCTCTAGTGCTCCTCAGTTAGCTCAATGAAGTACTTGAAATTTTGTTGATAAGACTGATATGGCTCATATTTCTCCTCACACCACATTGCCACAGCTTTTTTCTGGACATGAACTCTAGGTTCTTTGACAATGAAGTCTATTATAGTGTGAAGTATATTATTCGTTTTTGGGTTATGAATCTGGTAGCCAGTAGAATGATAGAAGATTCATTTGTTGATATGTGAAATTGAGACGAATGCAGTTTTTGGTAACATTGGGTAGAAATGTTACCTTATTATGTACCATTGATGATCAGCTAGATGTTCCCTTGATATAGTTAGTCCTTGTGGTAGGTTATAGACAGCACTAGGTTTTGCTATTTTTTGGGTCATGTGATCTCCTTTCAGTTGACAAGGTTTTCTGGTCCCCCTTTGTAAAATCTTCATTCTTGTTATTAATATTAACTCAGGTAGTGTTGTCTAAATATCTGGCATATTCCTTGTGCCCTAGCATCCTAAAGCGAACAGCACATCAACCTCAATAAAGCGAAACACAAGGACATCACATGACATTAATATATAATACAAAAATGTATGAGAGATGTCAAATGTACATTTCCAGCAGAAGCCAAAAAAAAGACACTTTTTTCTTGCTGTTGGGTTTATGTCTTTACATTTCAACTGGATCAGCAATCTACATGTCATGGGATTATTATTATTTTCCCCCTTTAGTAATCTATGACATTGGCTAAACAAAATGATACTTATAAATCTTCTCTTATGAATTAGTGATTTGTTGAATATATTGATGAATATTGCAGCGCTTTATTTTGTCATTTTTCTTTTTTGAAGCAGTGTTGTTCTCATGATTGATAATTCATGGCTTATGTATTTATAACAAAATGTGGCATATGCATATCAAATGTCTCTTCAAGCAGCAGCTCATATGAAACACGTTTTAGTTTTACATTCCTAATATTGAACCTCTCTATCTTCTTCCCTCTATGAACTGGTACTCATATATACTTCTTGCAAGATGTGTTAATACAATTGCTTTGTTCTGGCTGCTACAATTCTGGGATGCTGCATTTCTCTTCTGGCTTTCCTTTTATTGACTATGATATATCTTGCATCATACAGTTTTCTCGTCATGAACCTGGGGTAACCCACGTCTTAGTAACAGGAGGTGCTGGCTATATTGGTTCACATGCTTCACTTCGGCTCTTGAAGGATTCATATCGAGTAACAATTATGGTAATTCACTGTTTCTCCACATAGACCCATATCTTTTTGTACTCTAATGACCATCAACACCGGCAATTTAAAGTGTTGTAGAAATAATTAAGTTTTTTGCTATAATTTTTACAGGATAATCTTTCTAGGGGGAATATTGGAGCAGTTAAGGTTCTCCAGGAGCTATTCCCTGAGCCTAGGAGACTTCAGTTCATTTATGCTGATTTGGGTGATGCAAAAGCTGTATCCTTGTCACCTTTTTAAAATTACAAATTGACACTTCTTTGTTGTTGAGCTTTTTGTGTTAAGGACTTTGAGGTTCATTCTTTAACCAAATATCAGGTTAACCAAATATTTGCACAAAATGCATTTGATGCTGTAATGCACTTTGCAGCTATTGCTTATGTGGGCGAAAGTACACTTGAACCTCTTAGGTATGTTGATCTTTTCTAAATATCTTGTCTAGGCAAAGTTGTCGTTGCTTGTTTGTTTTGCTCAATTGCTGCAGCATCAGCTTTATTTCCACATGAATTAAAGTTTCTGGAAAAAGGTATTCCTACAATGCTGGCATTTTTTTTGACAGGCCATAACTTTATAGACAAGAATTTGTAAATTCTATTTTATATTTTCTGAAACTAGGCCTAAACTAACAGCCTAACCTGTATGCAACAGTTATGTCTAATGTTTTACTTTCATTCTATGCACAAATTTCTTCATAGTTGGAGGATGCTGACTGGTTGACTTGTTAAAGTCTCTTGTGTTGATGCAAGAGACACAGGTTATATCCTACCCTTGCGTTGATTTTAAGCCAAGCTTCAACCCATCCCAATTCTCAAGGAAAAATGAGAGAAGTTCCGGGTTAGTGGCTGGTGCATTAAAACGGATTTTCTAGGCTTATAAATGAAAAATTTGTCGCAACATTTCTATCATATGAGAACAAAATCATCTACTGAATTTTCATGATTTTAGAGTGACTTCATAGAAAGTCACCAACCTCTCCATGCACTTTGGTGATAATTTTGTTATTTTGCTGATATGGCCCTATGTCAACCTTGATGCAGGTTCACAGTACTAATTTATGCCCCCTTATACTGGGCATAGTTTTATCATACCTTTGAAAAATTAAATTTTATGATCATCAAACCATATTTATTATTTTATAAAAATAAAATAAGATCCTATTTTAATAGTTGTTGAGATTTTTTTTTTTTTTGGTTACAAACGGGCGATCACATTAGTCTATTATGAGTCAAGCCCAATATATCAGAGTACAAGATCTGAAGTAAATCCATAGGACATAAGTCACCCAGTTTCCAGGACCAAGGAACAGAATGATGAGCTACCCGGGCAGCTACCCAATTAGCCACTGAGTTAGCTTCCTGGTAGATATGTCGGACCTGGACACCAAAGCCTGATGGAGATGTCACATAACAAAGGGTTAGTAGGCTTAGGGTCGCCCATTTCCTGCCGGAGCCAGCGCACCACTGTAGTAGAATCCCCCTTAATAATAAAACAACGAGTACCCAGAGTGCGGATAGCATAAGATATACTAGCACATGCGGCATATAACTCAGCGAGCGGAACTGATAGGTCAAGAGAGCCAAAACCACCAACCGCAATCATCGAACCACTCGAGTCACGGATCACAAAAGCCGACCCAGCCAGACGACTTTGAACACTGCCATCAAAATTGATTTTGACAGATCCTAGTGGAGGGGGTTTTCAGGAGACAAAGACCGTACGACGGTGTGCTGCCGGGCAGCAGGGGAATCCCAGATTCTAGGTTTGTCAGCATCAATGCGAGGCTGGTGGAGCAAGTACTCAGCAGAGAGTGACAAAGTAGTCCTGAAAATCTTATGGGGAGGGTCACTCATGTTGTTGAGATGCCTTTAAACGAATGTTTTTTAGCCATGTTAGATAGTTGTTATATTAAACCATCATTTATTTTTTAAAAAAGTTTATAAATATTGCATGAGATTAAATACATATTTGGGTATTTGACAAATATTCTCATCTATGTCTTATTTATTTAGAATAAATAAATAAATATTTATATAGATTAATAATTGCTAATTTATATCCTAATATCTAACCCTACTTAAGTCTTATTTAGAATAGTTATTGAAAAACAGTTATTTGAGATAGCTAACAGTGAATGACTGTCGTTAATCCCTCTCAATAGCTATCTCAAATAGAACCTTAGTGCATACCCTTATAAATATATAAAATTATACAAATACCCTCACAGATTTAATATTTATATATATTTATAATTATTTATTTTTACATATATCTTCTTATAAATATTTAAAATTATTTATATACATCCATGTAATTTTATTGTTTGTTTGTATATCATTTCAATTATTTTATTTTATATGTACACCCTCATAAATTATTTCTTTTACGCAAATCTATCTTAACTCAATAAGAGAGGATATGGAAGAAGAAAAAAAGGGATTATTTATAAGAAGATATGAGGAAAGAAAATCAATTAAATATGAATCCATTAACTAGACAAAGCAATTATATTTGATGCTTCCTCCCATATTAGCATAATGATCTCTACTTTTAATAACAAAAATAGACATTAATTTTCTAAAAATAGACGTGACAAAATAATGGCTATTATTTAATATTTTTAGTAAATATTAATCAAAACGAAATTCAAAGATGTTGGCAACAACAATATAAAACTTTGTTGACTACAAATATCACCAAACCTAGCTCTAGATAACATATTCACTATATTTTACAATTGATGTGCATCTCAAAATATTAAATAGGTGATCAATAAAACACATTCTCGTAAGCCATTAAGGTCAATAAGAGCTTCCTCGTTTCAATTACATGTATCTCTCTATCAACAAAAAAAAAAAAAAGATGAAAATGATTTGATGGCATCATTATTATTTGTTACTTATCAATGTAGTTTAAGTCAAAACTCACCTAGATGAATAGGATTTCTTATTTTTTATTATAGCAGCAAATAGCAATTTGAAGAGCATTCATTAGCATATAAGATCATTATTATCAAATTCTTGCTACTACTCTACCAATCTAGAAAAGAAACAAAAAATAGAAACATATCCAATTGGTTTCAATGTCATTGAAGCATTGTTATTGATATTCAATCAAGTATGCCAAGATGGAACATCATATGGTCATTGTTAATATTATTGGAATTGAGATCAAGAAAAGTTATTATTATGATTAGTATTAGTTCATAACATTTTGTTAATACTTCCAGGGATCAAATTTGCCTTCCACAATGCACCCTACTCTTAGTTGGACTTGCTAATCATTAAGCTGTAATCATCACAATCATTCAACTAATTTTAAAATAAATAAGAAATTAAAGATCACGGCAATGCCAATAAGGACAATATTTTTTTTTAGGAGTTTATGAGAAGAATTTTGATAATTTGAAATAGCATGTTGAGGGGATCTTGGCCGTCTGCAGGAAATGACAAGTACTTGAATATTTATTAATGGTCAAAATATTGGACTGAGAAATTAATACTAGACATCCATGGAGATGATGCTAATGTGCCATGCCAAATTTGGTCCAGTCAAACTTTCCAGGGACTGTTCAATAATAAAATAATAAGCATAAATTTTAATTCCAGGCTTGACTAGTTTCCAAACTAATCCCAAACATTACTGAAGGTAGCCTGATTAAGGTTGTAGGCAGCTAAGATTCAACTGAGGCAATATAATTACTTGTAAAATTTATTAAGTACAGTAAGTAGGCTAACAATTATACCAACCTGGATGCACTTAGCCATCTCCTATTGGATACAGATGGGCTCAAAGTCTTGAGTCACTGAATTTTACGCCTACCACTAGCACTATTAGAGTATCTTAACCTTTAATCATAAAAGTCAGGAACTTATTTAATGAACATGATTGTTTACCCCAACAAAGCAAGAAGCTGAAGGAGAGAGTGAGAACATTGAAACAAAAAGTGAAAGGTGTGGGGAAATTCTGTAGTCATCAAATTGAACAACTATTCTGCATGTTTATTCTGCTGGCTACTTTTTCTTTTCTTTTTTTCCCTTGTAACCAAGCTCGGTAAGTTTTCTCGTTCAGTGAAGCAAATGGTTTGCCAGCTTTGCTTTGTCTTCCACTATTCTTTTTGAAAATATGGTCAAAATTTTGATGCATGGCCTGGAAGAAGCTTTATTTTCTGCATGCTATCCCAAAGGAATGAAGGACTAGTAAAGTTTGCTGTGCTTTTGAGCAGGTAATTTGAGGATCCTCCACAATGCTACAGGACACCCATGAACAATCGACTCATTCCATGTCGTTGGGACCATCATGAGATCAAGGAGGCCTCTGCTCCACCTATCATCCCCTTGTTAGTCCAATCATATTGCCAAGGTTACTGTCAGATCATGTGCCACTGGATGATGCAAGGAAAAAGAGAGTCATTTGCGTGCAAGAGAGAACAGGCTCATGACATTCTTTAATATTTTATAAGTATAATTTCATGAAGCTAGCTGTCCATTTCAATGAGTGTAACATTCCTTTTCCACTTTGTTGAGGCATTGTCTGATCCAAGACCCATGTTACAAAGAGAGAGAAGCATTTGTTGCCTAAAAGTTCTCATAGGTACCCTTCATATCAAATTGAACTGGACCCATTAAACATTGACCAAAGACAACACATAAGAAGCATCACCTAAATAAAGATTCGATTAATGACTACCTTGGATCAGTAATAATACAAAATGCAACACATCTTAGAGTACTCAAAGGTATCAATTATGTTGGTCTTGGTAAGGTGCAGGTGAAATGATGTTTGAGATGTAAATATGCTGTGATGGTTGAGTAATTCGCATGCGTCAGTGCTGATTAATGCCTGCATGAAGAGCATTATTTAAAGTTTAAGCCATGGGCCTCATATGAGAAGCTGTATGTGAAAAGATGTGGATGAAACAAAAGTAAGGAATGCAGTGGCCTAATTTAAGCAATGGCATCCATTCATAGGTGATTAGAATAGAATACGTTCTCTTCAGCAACATAACAGATTCAAAGACGTCTATTTTTACCAAGCTATACTTGACCTTTTCAACAAATTAAAAAAATGTCAGTTCCCTACTTGCATAGCCTGCCGTCTAAGGTTAATAAACATCAGGAAGCTGAAGACCCACGCTAGCAGCAGATTTGTCTAGTATCTTCTTCATTTCATCTGATCGATCCACTGCTATATTGTAAGAGAAGAGCAACTCCTGAATAGCATTCATCAATTTAGACATGAGAACTCATGGAAGTAATTTGTGAAAATTAATATCTTGCTGGACAAAAATCAAAAAGAAAATGATTCGAGGACATGAAGAATAACTAGCAATCAACCAGTGCAAATCAATGAACATCAGCGATGGAAAACTTGACAACTTGGAAAGAAACAACATTTTCCTTGGTTATCAAGATGCACAGAAATGGAAGCCTTTGCAAATTGGTAATGTATTCATCTAATTTTGGATCCCAAGACTTAGCAACAAGGTGATGATAGAACTAGCCAAAGTTTAACACAGGTCCTATCACTCTTCAGTGAACATTCTCCTCTCTTTTCCATCAGTTCAAATCCGAATATCACTATCAAGAAGGTGCTCAAGCTGCCATCCTCTCTCTCCTTATTATGTCTTGAACTTGGACCAGATTTACTACAATCATTTGTTGATCTTTGTGAAATTTTAGCAAACACCATAACCTGACAAGTCTGACAGAATCTGCTGGAGATGGACTTGTAGCCTGAAATATACAGTTAAATCTTAATTGATTTCTCAACCTCTCCAGAAGAAAGTATAACCAGGCTACCCATATCTGGCAAACTCCAATGATGCTAAAGGTTGTTATTTTCTCTTGGGTTGCTATCCTTGGGAAACAACCTACTGAAACATGTGTGAATAGCCTACAAATATGCTGTCCTTCTGTACCTAAGAACCTCAAAGCATCACAAACCTTCTGAAGTGTCTATATTCTTCATTAGTGTGGCACAATCATCTCCAATATATACATATCAATGCAAACATGCCTAACAAAGACTCATATACTCTGGGCAGACAGGAAATTGGCCAACACGCCAGCATATCTTCATGCTGGATGAGACTCTCTTGCACAATCTACCGTCTGGCACCTTTGGAAAGAGTGACATAATCATACCTTTGATACCCTTACAAGAAATGCAGATGAAGTAGCTGCTGCTACTGCTGCCAACCTTTCCTTACACTGGACTTCTTGCCACAATGACAAGCAATCAAACTGTATCAGGCCTCTTCATGCAATTCTCTAGCCAACTGCCCAATATTGTCTTCCCTAGTTGTAGCTTTTCACTATCTTCCGTAGTTTAATTTTCATTTTTTCTCTTTCCTTTTCTGAATCCAAACTGAATGTGTTTTTATTTGTAATTCATTCATTTTGAAAGCACAAAATCAGCCAAAGGAACCCAACTAGAACAAAATCACCATCTTGAAAACATCTATATCACATGAGAAACCTTGTCAACTTAGCATTATAAGTTCAAAGAACTGACTTCCATGCAGGTCAGATGAAAGATGGATTACACAGAAGGTGCAAGAACCTTAAATATTAAAATGAACAAAGCATATACAGCCCACAAGAGAAACAAGAAGGATTCATAAATTAATAAAGAAAAGATGGAATAATAGTTGTTGGCTATGTTTATTCTTACTTTTATTTTTCCTTGTCCAAGAGCACTGATTTCATTTATCTACATTCATTCAGTCATTTGGTTACAGTTCCTTTGTGCCAATATGATGTTAGCCAGGCTTTAACATTAGAAAAAGCCAGCCACTTATGCAACCTATCATAACTATCAGCTACAGGATCAGTCACGCTGTCATGTGTTACTATAAGAATCAATCTGTTGCTTTCTGATTATAGAGCATTTACAACTTCAGTGTCTTAGCAGCTTCAGGCTTATATAGTGGAGGTATGCAGTTTCCATGTTTAATAGGTTTAGGTAACTGGATGGGGACCATAAAGCACCCACTAGCCAAGATCATGTTCTCAAGTTCCATACAGAATAAAAAATATCAAGCACATAACCTGAGGTTTAGATGATGCTTTGAAGCTCCATGCTTCAATCTCTTCATGCTGATCAGTCCAATAACTTCATTTTATAGAAAATCCCACTTATATGCAATTATGGCAAACACACACTGAAAAATGATAATTACTAGGAAATCTTGGGGGGAAAAAAGAGATAGTTGTCCTATATTTCATTAGAAAGGACACATATAAAGTTAAAATAAAATTGAAAATAAGCCTAAGTTTTCAAGGCATGAATTGCTACGAATTAAATGGACAGAAAAACTCTAAAATTATCTATCTAAAATATGAATTTCCACTCTTATGCATTATTCATCTAATGGATCAAGAAAAAGAAGGCATCTTTGAATTTGTGGAGACATTGAAAATTAACCTTATGATGATGGACACTGTTAAGTAGAAAAGTATAATCACGAGCAAGCTTCACTTTATTCTGAACAGCAGCTTGATCAGATAAATTGGCATTCTTTCGGAACTCTTCAATTACGTAATCCTGGAAATGTCTTTTGCCTCCATCTTTAGCGAAGTGTTTGTCCACAGCTTTGAGAAGTTGGCGATATACCTTTGCAACTTGCATGGTCTCCAGACCTATTTCCTTGCTTCTCTGAAACCAACCTAAAATCAGTGAAATGATACCAGCACTAGTAAGAAATTCAGATCAACATAATTGGTTTTTTTCCCTCATTTTTGCTATTTTTTTACTATTTTAAAGAATGCTTAATTTCCAAAGCCCAAAATTCAAAAGATTACAAATCACTGCTTTCTGTCCAATATCACCCTAATTTGCTTTTAATGCCATCAAAGCAATCCCTTTTTTCTTTCTTGTTTTAATATAGCAAGAAAACCTTTTGAAATTTGAATCGTCTTGCACGCAGCAATGCAAATAATAAGCACACAGTAGACATGCTAATGCTTCTTCGACGAACCGGCTGACTCATGTCAAATATTTTTCCCTGTTTATTTCCTCAATCAATTCAATTTGTAAGTTCCCTCTATAGAGTTGCATTTTAAAGCCTACCCTCCAATTAGAAGGTCATATGTTTGGAATCTTGAGCACCTCAATTTTGGCCGCATGTATAATCCTCACCTCATCCACATTTCATCTTCACAAGGTACCAATGGGGAAAAAAAAATAAAGGCCTTGCCACCTACCCAGATGAGATGGTATCTAACCAATTACTTCTAGTTGATATCAAAATAGTACTAGTTGGAGAAAGTTACACTGGGATCAAGAAAGTAAAACTGTTCATTTCGATTATTCTCTATATTCCAATCGAACAGACCGAGCAGGCTATGAATTGACGATCAGAACATATACCGAGTATACTGAAGAGAGGAAGCTTAGAAAATTGAAATGGACGGAAGTGAGAAACTAAGATCATTTCAAATAAGGAAGAACGAATTAAATGAGGGAGAGAGAGAGACAGAGAGAGGACCTCGTTGAAAGACGATAAGAGAGATTGGCCGCCCGCCTCGACCGCTGCTGGAATCCTCTTTGGCGACGGCGTCGTCCGCAGGGTAAGGAAGGGACGGGGAGAGCCGAGAGCATTCAGAAAGGAGGAAGAAGGAAGCGAGATCGGGAAGGGGAGAGGTTCTAGGGGTATCTTGGTTCCGGTTCATTCCCAATCGGTCTAGTCCCCTGCGGTTCACCGGAAAAACCAAAGGGTTCGCTAGAAATCCAACTAGGAAAAGTCCTTGTTCAGCACAGCAAATCCTATGCGAACTATGTCACCCCTTATTAATTTACATAAATTCTACGTAGCTTAATACTGTAGAAAAAAATATCATCTTAAATTTTGATATGATTTCATTAATACCTATTCAGTTTTTAAAAATTTATATACAGATTAGAATACATTTTTATTTTTAATGAATATCGTAATTTTATAACTACGTAAATTTACAACTGAAATATCATAATTTTTTTTGACTTTCTAAATGGGTCGTAAGTTTACAACTGGGATGCCATCTTAAATTTTAACGTGACGTGCATTAATACTTTTTTTTGAAATTTATGGATAGTTTTCTGAATGGATGTCATAATTTTATAACTATAATGTCGTAAATTTATAATTGAGATGTCGTAATTTTTTTAACTTTCTTAATGAGTATTTTAATTTTATAACTATGGTGTCGTAAGTGATGTCATCTTAAATTTTAACGTGACGTACATTAATACCCATTCAGCTTTTTTTGGAATTTATGTATAGGTGTAATAATTTTATAACTACGATATCGTAAATTTACAAATGTGATGTCTTTTTTTTTTTTTACTTTCTTAATGGATGTCTTAATTTTATAACTAGAGTATCATAAGTTTACAAGTATCATATTAAATTTTGACATGACGTACATTAATACCCAGCTTTTTTTAAAATTTATATATAGACATATTTTTTTTGAACGGAATCATAAATTTACAACTAGGGTGTTTTAATTTTTTTTGGCTTTCTGAATGAGTATCGTAATTTTATAACTATGGTGTTGTAATTTTAAAACTGGGGTGTCATAATTTTTTTCGTCAGAATATCGTAAAGCTGTCTTAACATTTTTTAATGGGTATCTTATGTATATGAACCAATAAAAAAGGGTGATGCAGCCTATGTAGGACTTGCTGCACATGTACAAAGTCTTTTTATCCAATTAATGCTAACGTTCCCATTAGCATCCATATTTAATTATTTATCAAATAAAAATAAATATCCCATACTTCTTATAATCCTATTCAATGTTATATAGTACTCAGATTATATTAATGCAATATTAACTTAATTTATCCACCATAAAATTTTAATATCTGACTTTTATTCTATATAATTTCATGGTTCCAACAATTATTTTTAAGTGGAAGATAAAAACAACATGAAAACACATGAAAGAAAATTTAAATAGGTCTCAGGAAGAAAATTATAATCTTGACACGTCGCCCAAGGATTGCACCAATATGTAATGAAGCTTGAGCGACCTCAAACCTCCTCTATATTATTGAACTATCAAAATTAATTTTGTTTATACCGAGAGATCAAAAATTATCAGAGCAAGGCAAGCTGATGGATTTAAAGTAATAAACTCTATCGCCAACATGAAATCACAACCTATTAGGTTTATTAATTTTGTTAAAAGAATCAAGCTTTGAAAGTGATAATGGTCACTTGGAATCTCAACTCTACCTCACTCAAATCAAGACTTATCATTAACCTAAACCCAATCCAAAATGAATTTTGAAACCAAACCATATTTGGTTCAATGGAACTTGATTCTAACTTAACTAGACATAGACTAAAAGATATCGACTAATGGGTTTGGATCGAGATCAAAGATATCGAGGCATGCTCTAACTTGATAATGTCATTGAGCACTAAATGATTAATAAAATTTAAAGGCATCTTTATTCAGATAAACTACAAAAATAAACCATAATTTTTTATTATATTGAGCAATCTATTCTAAATAGGAGATATTTGGTTATTTTATCGGGTTTTGATAGATGTGGAGAAAGTCTTTGTGCACTGGATGTGGTGCAGCTTATGTGCACCGAGCCTGATGATTGGTGCACACCGTGTGAGCGCGTGCGTGCCAAAGGCATAAACATTTTTTCTCCTTTGGTACATGCGCATGCACGCAGCACGGGCCAATCGTCGAGAGGAGCTGCACCACCTTCAATGCAGCAAAACTTTCTCGATAACTCTATGGTGATTGTTGCCATCAAACATAAAATATGCTATATCATTTGTTGCCTCATTTTTTACCACTTCCTTTCTATAGAACACATGGTGAGATTTGATAGAATGGGATCGATGCTTACTTATTAGATGCTAGATTGATTACAAACTATCTCGTGATTCAATTAATTTGCTCCATAGGTTTGCCACCAGTACAAACTGAAGAGTGAGATAAATAAACAAACTAAGATTTTATTGCTTTAATCTTAAAAAATTTTCATTGCTATAATACTACTAATTAAAAAAAAAAAAAAAAGGAGGGGCAACAAGACTGAATAGAAATTAAGTTTTATTTATTTTTGTAATAAAAAATAGACTTAACTATATTAACATGCAACCAAATTTAGGATTCAATTATCTTTTCTATTCTTGAATCCACATAAATCTTGAAGCCATCTTATTTTTTTTACTTTTTTAATTTATAAAATTCATAAACCATATGGTCCTATTCTTGAATCTACATAGATCTGGAAGCCTATTTTTTTCAATTTTTTTATTTATGAAATTCATGAACCATATGGATCCAATAATAAGGAAAGTAACTAGATTTATACTTGCTACATTCGAATATAATCATATCTACCTTTTATAATAAATTAATTTAGATTGCAATAAAAGATAAAAGATGCTGTTGTGTTGCAAATTTTCTTTACATAATGATTGTTGAAAAAATGCATTCATCTTAAAATATGCATGTGTGGCTTTATCATGGTACCCTTTTTCTAAACATGGGTCCTCTCTACTCCATCAAGTAGTACTTCTGCAATCTTATTACGAGCTACGATCCAAGTTTCATGTTTCATAATTATCATCCACATCTTTCATAATTATGAAATTCTAATAATTCTCAAATTAATTAAATTTATTTAATTGATTTAGTGATAATTAACTTTTAAATATATTGTTCAGCCAATAATTCAATAGTCATCATCTATTTTATGTATGCCCTATCTACTTAGATGGTATACTTATCCATAATAAAATATCATTTAGATGTCTTCATCGCCTTCTCAAACCACGAGCGCATGAAAAATGTGCACGAGTACTCGACGCAAATCCTCTCCTCCGCCGCAGCCACCGTTTCGCTGTCGCGATCGGCATTCCGGCAGCCTATCAGCCTGGCGGACTGGGTCCGAGCCACCGGCGAGCGCCTATGCTTTCAAACGTGGAATGTCCAAGCTTCGTGCTTTGGTGTCTCTCGTCTCCGAACTCCTGGAGTTCTCCGCTCGACCCCATGAACCCTCTCCCCAGCTTCCATTCAGAAACTCGAATGCTTCAGAGAGGCCTTGGAGAGGAAGAAGGGAGGGAACGGATGAAGAGGAAGAAGTCGATAGAGCAATGGCTTGGTCTAGGCTCCTTGCCTCGGATTTCTTGGTCTCTTTTTTATGGGTCTGGTCGGGATCTATTCTGAGGTACCTGGCGTACAGGATTCTAGGCTTGGGAATGCACCCCATTGCCCTCATGATTAAGGGGTCCGTTGCTGTGGTCTATGTCTACTGCTTCTCGTTGCTTGGGAAGGCGACTAGAGGCGGGGCGTATAACCCTCTGATGGTGCTCTGTTATGCCATTTCTGGAAAATTTTCAGGGTTTCTTTTAACAGTCTGTGGTCGGATTCCTGCCCAGGTGAGCTTTCTTTATCACTATAATTATAATGTTTATGGTTAGAATTGAATATTAGATCTTGCTTTTGTTGGTCGATGATGTGGGAATTTGGTTCATATCAGTTTTTTTTAATCCAAAATTTGTTTTGTTATTTATTTATTTATTGCTTTTGCATTGATGTGAAAAGCTAGTTCTTTATTTTTCACTTGTGTTTCTTCTATTAATATTGGTGCTTTTGGATTATATATTATTTTTACTGCTTCTTAATCTTCCCTTGTTCTTTTGATTGAGTTGGATTTAGTGATTGCACTGTAATATATGGATTACCTTAACTCTTTTCATTGGTATTTAACCGTGGTTCTCTGATTCTGATTTGTTAGATATACTCTCTAATAGTTCGAACCCTTTTTTCTGTTGTCTTTCTAAGGGACTGGAATTAATTTTGCATTAAACGCGGCATACGATATATAGGTTGAGTAGCCATATCCATGTTCCCAAACGTATTGAAAATAGATGTACCTTAAATATTCAAATCAAATTTATATCATTGTATAAATATTTTTTAATAACATTTAAAAATGGATCTAATAAAAATTAAATAGACTTTTTCTTAACTAAAAAAATAGATAAAATAACATGCAAAAACTGTAAAGTTATTTCAGGAGAAAGTTTAACTTCACAACATAGAATAATGGTAGCAGACATATGGATAAAAATGAAATATAGAGTAAAACGTAAAACTATTAATTTAAAAATTAAATAGTGAAATTTAAAAGAAAAAAATAGAATTATTTAAAGAAAAGTTAGTAAGAGTAATGACTATGAATATAGATAGTGATCTCAACTTAATATGAAAAAAAAGTAACTAAATACATAAAAAAACATAGCAAAAGAAGTTCTAGGAGAATCAAAAGGACTATAGACGCCCTTGCCTCTAGCTCAGTTCAGAAGGAATCAGGATTGAAGACGGATAATCGGGTTGCTGGCAATGTGCCAGTTGGAGATGGGCGTGCTGAGCTCTCTGAACCTGATGCTGAGTCTGGGAATGCAGCTCCTATAGACGCCCCTGCCTCTGGTACAATTCATAAGACATCAGGAATGAAGAAGAATATTCGGGTTGCTGGCAATGTGCCGGTTGGAGCTAGGTGTGTCGGGCTCTCTAAACCAGTTTCTGAGCCTGGGAATGCAGTTTCAACAGAGAACAGAGAGGTTCAGCAAACTCTGAAATCCAACTTAATTTCTAAGAACCTTTTGCTCTTCTGGGCTTAAACAAATGGGTCGGTCGGGCCATGGCTAGCAAGGATGCTTACCCAGGTAGATCCAAGAGGGCTAGGTCTACGGAGACTCAGTCTCAACGAGTTATCTCCAAATATTAAAAAAGAAAAGGAAAAGCCATTCCACCTGGATCAAAAATAGCACAAGATAAATTTATCTTCACATCTTCCCCGGACTCAATTAGGGGCCATGTTGTCCAGGCTAATACGGGTGCTAAGTCTCCCCGCGGTCAGGGTATGACCCTGTTAAGGAGAAGGTTGTACCTATCCAACCATCTCAGCTGGCGAGATGAAACCATGATTCGATTGTCTCCTGTCTTAAGGATGTCATCCTGGGGCAGGGAAAGGATATCCAGATTACGGCCTCGCCCCCTCCCTCCCCCCGGTGAACGAGACTGAAGAAGCAATGGAGGATACCCAACTGATGGATTGTTCTAGATAGAGTCCTGAGGAAGGTACCTCAATTATTGGGAGCCTGTCTGATAATGACATGCTGGAGGATAAGGCTGAGCCCCAACCCTCCCAACCTTAATATGAAGATTCTTATTTGGAATGTCAGAGGAGCCCGAAAACCTTTGTTTTGCTCCTCTTTTGGGAGACTTATGCAACTACACAATTTTGATATTTGTGTTTTTTTGGAAACCCGTTTATCGGGAGACAGTTTAGCCCAGTTTAAGAGATAGGTTTTAGATCTTGGTCTTCTTATTCTGTGGAGTTTATAGGTCTATCAGGTGGTATATTGGCTCTTTGGCGTAACACCTTCTTCAGGATGGATGCCTTTCATCGGTGTAATCAGCAGGTTGCTCTTGTCATCTCTGAGAGGACTTTCGATCCCTGGCTTCTATCGGGAGTATATGCTAGCATTGACTTCTAGGAAAAGCGTGTCCTATGGTCTGAGATTCTCTCTCTTCTTGCTACGGGATGCCCATCCCTCATTGCTGGAGACTTAAACTGCATAGTTGGGGCCAATGAAAAGAGAGAAGGTAGACAGTTTGTTGGTTCAGCGGACATTGCCGAGTTCAGGACCTTCATCTCTTCTGGAGGATTATTGGATTTGGGGTACTTGGGTCCCCAATTCACTTGGTGTAATAACTACCAGGGATCTGTTCGAGTGTGGAAGAGACTGGACAGGGCTATGGCCACGGCCCAATGGCTCTAGATTTACCCTTCTGCTACTGTTACTCATCTTTCTAGGATTGCTTCTGACCACTGTCCCATGCTGATATCCATGGAGGTGACTATGTAGATGCGAAAATAGTTTCGATTTGAGCAGTTTTGGACTTCATATTCCTTTGCTCGACTATCATATCCCAGGTGTAGCGCATACCTGTAAGAAGTAGTACTGCGTACAGGTTATTTAGGCGACTTGAGCTAGCAAGGCGCCGACTTTTCAGATGGAACAAATTGGAGGTTGGGGATTTAGTGAGAAAAGTGGAGCAAGTGAAAGCTGATATTGTTACTCTACAGACCAAAGAGGATCATGAAGGATGTCTCCTTAACTCTGACCTAACTGCTCTTCGAGCCAAGATAGCCTTCCATCATTCACTTCTATATTAGCAGAAGATTTTCTGAAGGCAAAGGTTTCGGATACAGTGAATTCGTGATGGGGATCGTAATACCAGATTTTTTCATCAGGCCACCTTGAAGTGACGTGCAACTAATAGGATTCGGTGAATTGCTGATGAGGAGGGGCATTATCAAGAAGATATCCATATTATTAGGGATCAACTATATCACTTCTTTCAGTCCAGATGGTCAAAGCATACTGGTTATGGATTTTCTATCCATCCGGTCCCGAATTCTAAAAAGGTCTCTGCAAATAAGAACGACCTTCTTATCAGACCAATCACAGCGGATGAGATCCGATTGGCATTATGGGATCTTGGGCCTGATAAGGCCCCTGGTCCGATGATTTTCGTCCTTTTTCTTCAACTTCTATTGGAATATTATGGGCCATGATGTTGTGCAGGCCATCCAAACTGCCTTCCATTCTAATTCAATTCCTGTAGAGTGGAACCGGACACTTATTACTCTTGTGCCTAAATGCTCTGACGCTTCCACTTCTCTACACTATCGGCCTATTAGCTTTTGCCCTACCTTGTATAAGGTTTGTGCCCGTCTCTTAGTCACCCGCCTATGGGATATGATACCTTGCCTTATTTCTGTGGAACATGGAGCATTTATCAGAGGGCACAACATCTCGGATAATGTCCTCATAGCCTAGGAATTTATGCATGATCTTCACAGATCCTCTGGCCGACGATGTCTTATGGCTGTCAAGTTAGATATGGAACGAGCTTATGACAGATTGAGCTAGGCATTTTTGTATCAAACTCTCCTTGAATTTGGGTTTGACGGTCTCTTTATTGATTGGATCATGGCTTGCATTTATAGGCCATCTTTCTCTTTCATTATCAATGGTAACTAGACCGACTTCTTCACTCTGCTTGGGGCTGCAACAGGGATGTCCGCTATCCCCTTCTTGTTCATTCTTCTTGTTCATCCTTGCTGCTGAAGACTTATCTCGTGCGCTCTACCAGGTGCGGCATGATCTTTGCATTGTCCCCTTTATGGCGGGGCCGTACTGGCCATCGGTCTCTCATCTCCTGTTTGCTGATGACTGTATTTTGCTAGGCCAAGCTAATGTCTGCATGCAATCATTTTTGCTTTCATTATTCAGGGCTACTATCAGGCCTTTGGGCAGAAGGTCAATCTACATAAATCCATGGTCTACTTTAGTCCGAAGACTCTTGTTATAATGAGGGAAGCTATCCTCCAAACTTTGGGCATCACCAACCAGGATGACCGACTATCGTATCTGGAGATCCCCATCACGGGAAGACGGCCACGAAGCAGTGATTACAGTGATATAGAGCGCCGGGTTTGCGATCGTATCGATGGTTGGAAGGTCACTGGTTTATCTATGATGACAAGGATCACCTTTCTGCGCTCGGTTCTCATATCCCTTCCTCTTTATCTACTTTCTAATACTGCAATCCCGTGCATGTCTTAAAAGGGTAGAGAGATATTTCAGGAACTTCCTCTAGGCCTCTATGCGGGATGGTCATGGTATTCATCTGCATGCATGGGACACTGTTTGCATGCCGATTGCTGAAGGTGGCCTGGGAATTCAGTCACTAACTGTGAGGAGAGAGGCTCTGATAGCTAGACATGCTATGCGATTCCTACTTGATCCACACTGTTTCTGGAGCTCTTTTTTGCGTGCTAGATATGGTAATTAGACTCCCACTATGAACATTCAGCCTACCCGTGTTTATTCTTTCTTTTGGAAGGAGGTATATCGGCGTGCTCCAGCTATCTTGAATAACATATCGTGGATGATTGGAAATGAATCCTCGGTAGATGTTATTTAGGATACGTGAATTGCGGATCTCCCACTCTCATGCTGGCCTACTTTTATCAGTGTTGAGGTTCCTAGCAGTATGTGAGTTTCTGATTTGATCTCTCAGGATCTCTACTCTTGGCACACACCTACGATGTCCCAATTTTTTGGTGAGAAGCTAGCTCGCTGGATTCTTTCTATCCTGCATATACCGGGGCATACATCTGACCTCAGATTATGAAAGAGATCATGTTTCTCTAGTGCTCCGACCAGGGATCTCATGAAGATCTATAGGCCACAGCCTCAGCATTCGATGGATGTAGCATGGATATGGAAGCTTTCCATCTATCCCAGGATTCAGCTCTATATATGGAAGCTTGCATGGAACTGCCTCCCTATTTGCTTCCTACTCTCTGGGAGGGGTTCGTCCATTCAGGCTACTTGCCCATTGTATGGTCAGAATGATGAGACTACTGTTCATGCCATCTTTATCTGCCCTAGAGCGAGACAAATCTAGCGGATGATGGGATACCAGCTCAGGAAGGGGGGCACAACTTCTTAGAGGACCTTTTTTCTGAGTGACATCCGAAGGGGTAATCAGCAGCAGGGAGCCATTTGGGCAATCACAGCCTATCAAATATGGTTATCACGGAATCAGCTTATTTTCACCAATGACATTGTTCCCTCCCAAAGGATTGTTCGGAAAGCTATATCCTTACTGTTGAATATACTCGCCATCGCACTACTATTGATACTGATAGCTCTGGTCACTGGGGTTCTCTTGCTGTTCGGCAGCGAACCGGCATACGGTTTTTATTTCTTGGGAGCCCCCTAGGGTTTGTTAAAATCAATTTCGATGTGAGCGTCTGGGGTAGATCAACTGGCTCAGCATTTATTGTTCGTGGGGTCGATAAAGCTATGCTGGCAGTGGGTGGAATTAGACTCCTAGACTCATCTGTTCCCTTGGCCGAGCTTTATGCAGCTTGGTTTGGCATTTCCTATACTGCTCGGATCCTTTATGCTCTGAGTCCCTTCATTGAGGGGGACTCTTTTATTGTTATCCATTGGATCCGGCAGGACTGCTATGATCATGTTCCAATCAACCCTTCTGCTCCACGACATCTGGTCTACACTGTAGTAAGTGCACAGATTCCAGATCCGTCATATTTACCGAAAAGCCAACTCTGCGGCTGACTGGATGGCGGGCTCTGTGGCCTAACATTTTGGGTCTTGATTTTGGAAACAGGAGACCCCTGTCCCATTGTACTTAAGCAGATTCTATTTTCTGACTTATCTGGGCTGACTCGCACTAGACTAGTGTGATCACCCGCTTGTAAAAAAAAAAAAACTAATAGAAAAAAAACTTGATAGTGGAACAAGGAAATTCAAGCTGCCATCAAGTTTAAAAGGACAAACTATAAAATTTGGCAAGAGGCTAAGGATAAAAAAGTCTTAAAAAGTATAGGGATGCAAAGAAAAAAGCTAAAAAAAGGTAAGTATTGCCAAACTTAAAGCCTATGATAATTTATATAATAGACTAGATACGAAAGAAGGTGCAAAAACTATATATAAATTAGCAAAACTAAGAGAAAAGAAAATAAAAGATCTTGACTATATTAAATGTATTAAGGATGAAGATAAAAAGTCTTAGTAAAAGAAGAAAAGATAAAAGAACGATGAAAAAATTATTTTAAAAACTTATTAAATAAAAATAATTTGATAAATTTAAAGGTAGAAGGATGTGATAACCTAGGAGTAACAAATGGGCATAATTTTTTTCGTAGATTTAGCATGCTTAAGGTTAAAAAGGCTTTGACTAAAATAAAAAATGCAAAGGCATTAGGACCAGATGCGATCCCTATTGAGATTTGAAAAGGCTTAAGAGAAATTGGAGTATGTGGTTAACCAATTTATTTAACAGGATTGTAGCAACTAAAAGAATGCCGGATGATTGAAGAAAAATATATTAATATCCGTATATAAAAATAAAGAAGATATTCAAAACTGTGCAAATTATAGAGGGATTAAGCTAATGAGTCATACAATAAATTATGGGATAGAGTAATAGAAAATCGATTAAGAGCTGAAACTTTGGTGTCAAATAATCAATTTGGATTATGCCTGGAAGATTGACCATGGAAGCTATTTATTTATTAAGAAGATTGATGGAGAGATATAGAGAAAAGAAAAAAAGATCTTTATATGGTCTTTATTGATTTAGATAAAGTATATGATAGAGTACTAAAGAAATAATATAGTGGGTTTTAGAGAAAAAAGAGTTACCAAAAGGTACATAGAATTGATAAAAGATATGTATGATAGAGCAATAACTATTGTTAAAACAACAATAGGAGATACTAGTGAGTTTTCAATTACTGTAGGTTTACATTAAGGATCTGTCTTAAGTCTATATCTTTTTGTATTAGTTATGGATAAATTAACCAAACATATTCAAAATGATATTCTATGGTGTATGTTATTTGCAAATGATATAGTGTTGATTGATGAAGCTAAATCTGGGTAAATGTTAAGCTAAAGATTTGGAGGGAGGCTTTAGAATCTAAAGATTTTAAGATTAGTAGAACTAAAACTGAATACATGAAATATAATTTTAGTAAGAGTAAAAATACAAATGAAGAATCAATGAAGATTCCAAGCCAAGAGATATCAAAAAGTAAAAAATTTAGGTATTTGAGATCAATTATCCAGCAAGAAGGTGAAATAGGTGAAGATGTGAACCATAGAGTTAAAGCAGGATGGATTAAGTGGAGTATATCAGGAGTATTGTATGATCGGCGCATCCCATTAAAATTAAAAAAAATTCTATAAAACTACTATTAAGCCAGCTATGCTATATAGAACAGAGTGTTGGACAATATTGAAACATATGAATAAATTAAGTGTAACAAAAATGCGTATGTTAAGATGGATATGTGATAAAACTTTAAAAGATAGAATTAGAAATAAATATATAAGAGAAATGATAAGAGTAGCCCCAATTGAAGATAAAATGAGAGAAATGATTATAGTGGTTTGGACATATACAACGTAGACCTTTAGATGCTCCAGTTAGAAAGAGTGATCTTTTAATAATTCATGGTAAGGATAGAGGTAGAGATAGACCTAAACTAACATGGACAGAAATAATTAAAAAAGATATAACTATTTGTAATTTAAATATCAACTTGGTCCTGAATAGAGCAGAATGAAGGAAGCATATTCATGTAGCCGACCCTATGTAGTTGGAAAAGGCTTAGATGAGTTTTTTGAGAAGTCACCATAGAAACAAAGGAGTACACTTTTTTGCATTTGTTATCGATATTTTGAAAAATAAAATTTTGACGAGATTTCTGGAAGGAAAAAACAAATGGTTTGGCAGATCATAACAACAAAAGCCATTGAAATCTATATCTTATATGTCTTTCAGGTTGACTTGAAGAAACTTCTCGATGAAAGAGAACTTTGTTTTAACAACCAAATTGACAGTTCCTAGCATCCTTCTCTATTAAATCTAGAACCATCCAAGAACTACCCATAAATATAGTGTTGCAGTACTATACTTGATGTTTTATTTGTTTTAATTTTTTACAAAATTAAATATCTTAATTTTGTCTTTTGGTTGTGCTTGTTAATCCTTAGAATCAATATGAATCCGACCCTTGCTTTCATTAGATCTAATATCCACAATCCCTTCAAATCTTTTTTTTATAAAAAAAAAACTAAACTTTGATCCTTTTGTCTAAGATTTTCTTGTTTGGGATCAATCTAATCGTTTGTTTGTGAATGGCAAACCACTATTACCCAAGAAATTGATATTACTTCTTCTTATCTCTAGATCCCCATATAGAAGTTGGGTTGTTATGGAAGGATGAGCAAGATGGTTGTGTGGCAAACTGAGTGAGAAACCCTACTAGTTAACCAATGCCATGAAGAGATTGTAAAATAGTAAGACTACCCCTGAGTTAGCAATACCAAGTCGGGGCCAAATGCAGTCAACATGAGCATTTTAGTGGTGCAAGTATTGGCCAATAAGCAGGGTTAGAGGTGCACTTATGCTTCTATAACAAACACCATTGGAGAGCAAAGGCTGCATTGAGAGGCCCAACATGAGGAATGAACACCAAGATCCACTTCAAACCTACACTAGAACAAAAAGGAAGTGTCATCACCAAGAATAATCATGCAATCAATGCAAATTAAATCTACAACCCGCGCTTAATCATGATAAAACTAGGAGAAGTCCTCTTGGTCTTTAATTTTCCAGGCCCATTTGTAGCCAACAAGAACCTTGATTTTAGGAAGGAAATAAGATTCACGTGTTTGTCTTTTTGTGATAGAGGTAATGATAGAGTTAGAGGTAGACCTAAACTAATATGGACAAAAATAATTAAGAGAGATATAACTATTTGTAATTTGAGTGTCGACTTAGTCCTGAATAGAGTAGAGTGGAGGAAGCAGATTCATGTAGCTAACCCCATGTAGTTGGGAAAAGGCTTAGATGAGTTGAGTTGAGTTGAGTTGAGATGTTTGTCTTGTTGTGAGCCTAAAGATTCCAAATGATGATAGCCTCTCAATTAAGCTTCATTATTGAGGTTTAATATAGCATGGGTGTTCGCAAGAAATGACCAAAACTGGGGAGAGTTAGTTTTAGTTACGAACCAACTAACAATTAGGAAGGTGATGTCTTGGGCACATAAGATGATAGTCTAGTTGTATGGCCAGGCAATCTCCAAAGGTGACTAGGTTAATGGAAGGTATTAGTAGAAGGATAGATTTGGCAAGAAAAATCCATAGTATAAAAGAGCTGATATGTTTTAGGACAACGTTAATAAAGAGAGTATGGAAGATTCTAATATTCAGAAGGTACATTATAGTTCGAGGAGGGCTTAAGAGAAGGTGCAAAAGCATTGGAGAAATAAGAGTGACAAAAGGTCACTAAAGGGAACGTAAAAGTTCGCAGGCAGAGGATCAAGATGATCCATATTGGTGAGACTGTACTAATAGACTAAACAAAAAGCACTCCTTTAGAAAAGGTGGAGTTTCTTGAAATATTGTTAAAGTGAACCAGATCAAAGAGGCCATCTCTTGTTTCACTAGATGAAGAAATTAGGCTAAGTGGTTTTAGCTGATGTCACTTGTATTTCTAACAAAGTAGATAAAGATCCATCACAATACTTGGAGGAGAAAAACTAGAAAAAATACCTTGCATATGTTGCCACAAAAACTATGTCAGTAACTCCAAAAATTGAAGAGTGAAGGAAGAAGCTATAAATAAAATATAAAACTTCTTTAATGGTAAAGTCACCTAAATCTATTACTCCAGCCTTTGCCCAATCTTGGACTAAACTAAAAGATTAAAAACAATGAAATCATGAATTGTAATATATTTGGTATAAATTTACAACAGAAAACTAAGAAGCATATAAACAACCTTGAGATAATGCCAAATAGCAAATTAAAACCCTTGGATGGGTTGCTTTCCCATTGAGCAGATTGGACCTGCCTTACATTAGTTAATAATTTTAGATTTTGATTGATTCTGACTAAAAGCTGGATATATGTCTGTAAAACTCTTCCAAGGAGTACAAAATGTTCTAGCAAGTCATCTTATATAATAGAACCACTGGCCTCTTAGATTCAACCATGATTGTAAGAGGATATGATTGGTCATTCATTTAAGCAAATCACATCAGGTACAATGGTTAATCTGCTTCTGGATATGATTCATCAAGTTGGCTCCACACACAATGCCAAGTGAGTAGAGGTGGGCACTGGGCCGTGCCGCCCATGGCACGGCACGGCCCAAGCCCACATGGGCCGTGCTAGGCACGGCCCCGTACTGCTACAGTACTGAGCCGTGCCGGCATGGCCCAGTGAACCATGCCGTGCCGGGCACGGAAAATTTTTTCTGTTGGCCCAGCACGGCATGGCCCATGACGGGCCTGGGCCGGCCCGCCGTGCCGTGCCGGCACGGCCGACCTGGGGCCTGGCCCATGCACGGCTCAAATAAAAAAAATTATAAAAAAATATTTTTTTGATAAATTAAAAAAGTATTAGGAATAAAGAAATTTTATTAATATAAAGCCACCTTACAGGTGGGGGGTTTAGCATAGACCCCTACCAGTTTATTAATTTAAAATCAAAATGGTACAGAAGGGAGGGGGCTAGGCCTGACCTCCAGAACGTAATACAATAAGCAAGGAGAAAAAATAGAAAGAAAAAAAATAAAGATGACTTACTTTAAGTTTTTAACAATTTAAAAAATAAAAATATATAATTATAAAAGTAGAAATGACTCACTCATCAGTCATCAGTAGTATTTGTGTCATTATCATCTTCGTTGGTTAAGTCATGTCCACCTTTATCTTGAAGCCTCGCCTCAGCATCCAACCAGTCTTTGAAGCAGATAAGCATCTCAACTGTCTCGCCAGTCATCCTACTTCTCTTTTCGTCTAAAATACGTCGACCTGCACTGAAAGTGGATTCTGATGCTACTGTAGACATCGGCACAGCTAAAACATCTCGTGCAATGGCAGACATAACAGGATATTGATTTTTAACACTCTTCCACCAAGCTAATATATCTAGACTTTCTATTTGATCTTCATCATATGCAGAATGAAGATCGTTTTGTAAATAAAATTCCAATTCATTACTTAAAGATGAAGAAGATGATGAAGCATGTGTGTGTCTTCTAATGAATGAAAAAATAGATAACGAACGAGATCTAGAAGAAGAAGCATAGCTTTGAGCAGGTATTCTAGATCCACAAATTTTATCATTATATAAATAATAAATATCATTAAGAAGTGTTACCTCATCTTTAGCAGGTTCAGGATTTTGATTCATATTTTCACAATATTGATCAATTAAAAAAATTACACCATTTAATTTAACTCTATGATCAAAAACAGCAGCTAAGTTATGCAATGGACATATCCTATTCCAATATTCATTCCATTTAGTTTCATATTATGTATAATAGGCATTAAAACTTCATGATATCTATATTCTTTAAATTTTTCACTAATTACATATGCTTTTTGTAAAAATGAACAAGAAGTTGGATAATAAATACCTGAAAGAATATTTGTAGCATCATAAAAAGTAACCAAAAAATCTTCTAAAATTTTACCTTGATTCCAATCAGCTTCAGTCAATGTAAATCCTAATTCACGCTCATTAATATAAGCACTTAATAAGTTCTTATATGGATATGCATCATGTATCATGGCATAGGTGGTACTCTTCCAACGAGTTATTACATCAAGTTTAAATTTTTTAAACGTTTACCATGATCTACACATAATTGTTTAAATTCTTGAAGTCTTGATCTTGTAGCATGAATAAAAGAAACTGCATTTCTAATTTTTGAAATAACCTCTTGAATTATGTTCATGCCAGATTGAGCAGAAAGATTTAATATATGACATGCACATCTAATATGAAATAATTGTCCATCTAAAATGGGATGCAAAGAGTCGTTTAATAATACAACAGCAGAATTATTATTAGATGCATTATCAAAAGTAATTGATATTATTTTATTATTAATATTATATGAGCATGCGGTTTGATAAATAATATTTGAAATTTGTTGTTCTGAATGCGGAAAATCAAAAGCACGAAAAGTAATAATTCGTTTATTTAATTGCCAATCATTATCAATATAATGAGCAGTAACAGAAATAAAACAATTACTACCTACAGATGCCGACCAAATATCAGAAGTTAAAGAAATTGTAGCATTTAAATTTGAGAAGCTTTCCATTAAACTTTGTTTCATTGCTAAAAAGTTTGTTATAGCCACTCTTCTAAAGGTACGCCTACTAGTTCTTTTATAAGCAGGTTGTAGGCCTAATTGAACATATCTTTCAAACTTATAAGATTCAGATAAACTAAAAGGTAATTCATCTTGAACTATCCATCTTATCAGTAATTTTCTTTGATTTTCGTGGTTATATGCAAAATTACCTACAAGTAATTTCTCTTGTATATTAAGGAGTCCTTGCTGACTGGAATCATGCATCCTATGACTCTCTTGATGTCTTCTTAGATGCCCTGTTCCCTCAGTACTAGAACAACTGTAAAGTTTTGCACATTTTTTATATTTTGCTTTATAGACTCCATCAACCATAATTCTATCGAAATCAATCCAAACATTACTAGTCCTCTTACTAGAAGAGGTTTGACACTCCTGACGCTAGCTCTAGATGGAACTTGGAGTTGGGATTGGGGTTGGAGTCCTTGGGGATTAGTTTTCTCACCCTCAGAAAAAGCGTGCATGTTAAAATTACTTTCGTT
Source organism: Calamus simplicifolius (assembly GCA_900491605.1). Lineage (NCBI taxonomy): Eukaryota > Viridiplantae > Streptophyta > Magnoliopsida > Arecales > Arecaceae > Calamus > Calamus simplicifolius. The sequence goes on along the minus strand of UESW01002098.1, from coordinate 215,832 downwards.
AAAAGATGCCATATCTAAAATTTTTAATTAATAAATGTAAAAAAATAAAAACTAACCCACAAAAAGGAATTGAGAAAAGATCAGAGGTGGAGGCGTGGAGCCAAGATTTGTGAGCTTCCTCTTGCGCTTTCGTCTCTCAACAAGAATTGACCTTGTAGCACTTGACTACTTGCTTGAGCACTTGCCACTTGTAAGAACACTTGCAAACTAAAAATTAAATTGCTAATCTACTAGAGCACTTGCTGGAAGAGAGAAATAGTAGTAATAGAGGAGTTAATTTGGTGTGGTAAGAATGAGGGAGAGTTCACCTATTTATAGAATTTTTAAATTTTTTTTCCAAACTACCCTTTGATATAGCCGTTATATGACTGTTGGGAGGGGTAAAATGGTCTAAACCCCTCCCAACAATCTTTAATGGCTATATAGCCGTTAAAAACAAATATAGCCATTTTTAACGGCTATATAGCCGTTAAAAACGGCTTACTGGTGCTGGGCACCAGGCTCCAACAGGTGCCTAGGCACGGCCTAGGCACCAGTGCCTGGCACCTTGGTGCCTGGGCACCTTGGTGCCTGGGCACCTTGGTGCCTGGGCACCTTGGTGCCTGGGCACCTTGGTGCCTAGGCACCACGTGGTGCCTAGGCGGCACCGTGGTGCCTGGGCACCACGTGGTGCCTAGGCCGCCGTGCCATGGCATGGCCCATCAGCAAATAGGCCACGGGCCGTGTCAAATTTAAAATTTTTTTAATGTGCCAGGCACGGCACGGTCCATTTGTTAATGGGCCGTGCCAGGCACGGCACGGCAATTCTTAAGGCACGGTGGGCCTGGGCCGTGCCTAGCACGGCACGGCCCAGTGCCCACCACTACAAGTGAGTTGCTCTCAAATAGTAATTAATCAAACAACCAGTTATTTGTGCTGGGGATATGAGAAGCTATGAGGCCTAGATACTCACAAATGGTATCACCATGATGGAAAGCCATGTGTGAGGCTTGGGCATGGAAATATTGAACAAGGATTTGAAGTCTGAAGATCCAGACTGCTCAACAAGATAACCAGGGCAACACCCATCCCAAAGTTAGTAATGACATTGATCGAGGATAATTCTAACTCCTGGTTGTGTAGAAGTCAAGCAAAATAATGGCTAAAATAACCAAATGGAATCAAATTATGGCCAAGTGAACAAAAATAAATCAACAGGTCAGAGGGGGTGAGGGAATAAGAAAGGCTCTGCAATTCAGAAATAAAGGAAAAAAGGGGGAAAAAGATTGAAGGGATTTGTGCTGAGCTGAGCATTTAAGAACTGCACTGCCAACCATGTAGAATTGTTGCTCCAAAATCCAAAAACATGTAGCAATCCAAATAAATGGCAAAACTATTTTTGTTGAGATTTTTTTTTTCTTTTCCCTTTTGTGAAAAAAGAAGGTGGTGAGAAGATAGGAAAGAGCCACTTGGTTGGTTCTGCTCACGAATGAGAAAGGGTTGGGATAAGACAAATGAAGAACAATGGTAGAATGTTTTGAGAGGTCCAGTCTCATATTGTCACCAGACGTTGAAGAACATATGAGAATAGGGTTGTTTCAAACTATTCATGACTAAAATAAGAGATTTCTGCATCCAAATTTCTGGCAATGATCCATTGTGGAAGAGACATATGTTCTTCAAAAGAAGAGAAACAAAATTCTAAAAGAAAAAATCAGATCTAACTAATGATTTGGCCATTACTGGTGGCCAAGCAGCCATCTTTGAGAGGTATTCTGGCATTTCTTGTTGCAGGTACTACTACTTTCACGCAAGACATATGCTCATGTGCAGTGGTAGACATGAGTTAGCTAGCTGCTATTACAAAGTTAAGTCTCCAAAGTTATAACAATGAGCCTGGGGTAGAGGAAGTAAAAATTGGAGCTCCAAGGCCATGGAAACCTGTGGATAAATTTGCTGCACAATCTGCTAACAAGGGCATGTTGCATGATGTGTAGGTATAAATGAGTTGTCTGTGTTCTTTTTTAACATGTAAATGAAAAGGCATCCATGAAGAAGTAATACGTTACAAATGCATCTCAAACTTTTGGTGCTTTTGGTTTTACATATAGTTCTTTCATTCTTTGCCATTAACTAGACCTGTTGTGGCAACTGAGATATCTTAGCTTTCTGATCCGACATTGTTAAAACTCTACCTTTCCTATTTTTGATTAGTTTAAATCAGTAAGATGGTAGCCTTTAAATCAAGTTTAGCATTTTGATTGGTTGTACCAATTTCAGAAATATATAGAAATATCTTGTGAACCTAAACTCAGCATGTTCAGGTGATCGGATCAATTATTGGCGTTTGGTTAATCAACACCACCTCTCCTGCTGCAGCTCATGGACCTCTTTTGAATGTTGATGTTCATCGTGGAGCATTAATAGAAGGACTGCTTACATTCTTGATTGTGCTTGTTTCACTAGGCCTGAAGAAAGTTCCTAAAAGTTCTTCTATGAAGAGATGGATATCAAGCATTTCCAAAGTGATATTTCACATCCTGGCTTCTGATATAACTGGTGGAATAATGAACCCTGCCACTGTAAGTGCTTATTATTACTTCAAAATGCAGCCTTTTTTGGGTTATCATTTGGCTTTATCCTGCCTGTTCCTCACAAATGCACATCAAGCTTGGAAGGAAACAAGGGTGAAAAAAATCTATGGTAGTTCCATCATTCTCTGAAGAATAAGAAACTAAATATACCCAAATATAGAAAACCATGATATTTCTGTATTTATTTTGAATAGTGAGTAGGTGAAATTGTGGTGCAGAGTTGCATTGTTGAAGGGTGACATTGAAAAATTTTGAGACTTGAACATAAACCCATGGCAAAAAATGATATTGCTCTCTTTCAAGTCTGATGGTTCTGTATGAAGTTATAGTAAAATGAACTGTAGAGAGTCATGAAGAAATCAATTTTTTTTGGTTTTCATGTTGAAGTCTGCATGGCCGTAGTCAAAACTGTTGAGCTTCGTTGTAGCAATTTTGGGTAGTTCCCATAAGTCCTTACTTGCCAGTTTTTCTATAGACGGCTACCTCTAGTTTGTTGCAAGATTTTCCAAATCCTTTTTCATGCTTTTCCTCTTTGTTAGCTTTAGGTCTTTCCCACCCTTTTCTTGTCCTTTCTACACTTGAATCTTCCTTGTGCATGCCCTCAGCAACTACTAGTTTTTTGCTGTCACTGTCTACAACTGACACAATTCCAATGCTTCATGTAACATACTTGTTTCTCATCCTACCTTTCCTAATCTTATGATACAGCAATCTTAACTTTCTGCATGGGCTCTCTTTGTTGTCTAAATGACATTCTAAATGATAAAGATCATTGCCTTTGGCTTTATTACCATTTAATGTGCCAAGGTCAAAATCAACATATTTGATTAGACCTTATTTTGTGTGATCAGGAAACTTTAACATGCATCGTTTTTTTTTATATAGCAGATCCCCCACTATTCCTATAACTTTTGCTTTGCTTTGCGATTGATCCAACATACATTTGAGAATTTTTGCTTGTGAAACATTGGTGGCACTTGATGCCACTTCCATGATGGCAGAAAGGTTCCAGGATATGCATGACAGATGAGTCTCTGTGTTTTTAAAATCGATCAAGCAATTTTCTGACCAAATCTGCCCTTATCTTTTTGAAACTTTACTATGTCTGTTGAGGTGGAGATAAAATCAATGCTTTAATTAATTGCAGTGCAAAATCAAGTGAGAGTCGTATCTGGAACAGATCTGCAGTTATCTATTTTAATATAAAATTTTTGGTACCTAGTCTACTGATACGAAGATAAAGACTAAAGTTGATGCTTTAGTTGCAGTGTAGTGACATGAAGAATATATACTATTAGGAGGTTGTGAGCTACTACAATTTAAAATACTACTAAAGTCTCTATGTGGGGACATTCTGACGGAGAATATATACTATTTGACAGGCCTTTGGTTGGGCATATGCTCAGGGAAAGCATCTAACACGAGATCATGTGTGCGTGTACTGGCTTGCACCCGTGGAGGGAACTCTATTGGGAGTATGGACATGCAATTTGTTTGATAGGCCCCAGAAGCATGGGAGGCGATGTTGGAAAGAGACTAAATTTAAATCAGAATGAAAAGGATGCGTTAGCTGGATCATCTTTCATTCCATATTTTACTTTAATGTTGTGTACATATATATATATATACTCACTGACCATGCCTTTTAGTTAGTGCTGCTGCCAATGACAGGTGGACCAATTGTTAGCGATGGATGTGGCTGTTCTTTTCATTTAAAGTCGTGCCGATGCTGTTCAAATATGAATTCTTGTATTAATGCTCCCGAACCTTACAGTTTTTCGGATGCCACTGTTATTTGTTAAATATAGTGCTTCGTGGTTATTTGATGAATATAATACTTCAGCTGTGACTTTTCATTGCAAAAGACCACCACTTATACGGTAACTACGGTAGCTATACATGTTTCCCTGGATTTAAAATAATAAAGTTCTTTGCTGCATGTAAGGGGAAAAAAAGATTAAAAATTACATAAAAATAAAAAAAATTAAAATCTTTATATGCGACTAAAAATATGACTTAAAATGAAGTAAAATATAAACAAAAAAAATACGCCTTCGAAATTATGATTATGATTTTCTGGTTTTTTTTTTTTTTTTTGGGTTCTAATAGACGTACTTCATCTAGAATATTGTGTAGGCTGCTGGTTTTCTGCTTGAACTTAAGCGTTCATGATAAGGCAAATGATCCACATACATTGGGCCATCTCGGTTAAGTGGGTCCACCACGAAAGGGTACCGAGTTTTCTTTTTAGTATCTCGTTTAACTTCCGGATATCACATCCATAACGCGGAACCAAAATAAGTAACGCATTGGCAAATTCTTGATTACGGTCCCTTATAAACACGAGCGAGTCCCTCAGCATTGCGTGCATTTGACAACTCTTTTTTTGCCCTCATGCTCCATCGCTAAGGCATTTTGATAAAAAGGACCAGGCAGATAGAGAGAGATTATAATCAACCAGAAGGCTCAAAACAATTTTAGAATGTCCGACAAAACCACCAGAAACTTTGGAATACTAGAATAGTGAAATCTTGGAAACTAAGATGTGTTAAAAGTTTCATTTGTATTTGTGCTAGGAAAACCCAGCAGTTGTAACCTATAGAAAAAGTCTTTTGAGTTTATAATTTTCTATCACCAAAATAATATTCATTCTAACATACAAAGAAAAATATGATCTCAACCTGAGTTTCAAGGGTCATATTCCTCATGTCAAGGTTGGTGACCGATAAGACATGCAAATTGAATGCATGATTGTCTGAGTGTAAGCAAAAGAAAATGAATGTAAAACAAAACATTAATCAAGTGCACTTAATCTGCATCCATTTCCTCTAATGCAGCTTTCGCGGCTGCCTTCGCTTCCTCCAAGAGGTCATCTGGCACCTGTTAATTATAACAACTCATTTTTTAAGTAGCTTTATAAATTACAAACAGCGAGTACACTTGCTCATTTTTTAGACCCACCAAGACGGGCATAAATTTATTGTGAAACTATAACCAATGATGGTAAAGCTTCAAAATGTAACTTCACATATGACCATGGAAACGTGGTATTTTTCTACTATAATAGAGCCTGACACAATCCTAACGCTCGTCTAGTTCATGCCACCAGGCTCTAACAAGCAATACATTAAAAAGATCGTGTGGAGTGCCATACATTGGACACCAAACATTTTCCATCTATTGAAACAAAGAACAGAGCCACCGGACAGTAAGGCTCCGTTCGGTTACTATGGAAATGAAATAAGCAAAACATAGAGAAAAAACAAAAAACAAAAAGAAAAAAAAGGAAAAAATGAATCCAGAGTTTTCTCTTGTTTGCTTGGATTGAGAATATGCCAAGGAAACTTGTGCAGGAAGTAACAGAGAAATGGTTTAGGCATCCTATAGCACTAGCTTATTGTAGCTTATTAGAGAAGGAAAAACTAAGGCCTCGTAGCCCTGGATCCACCTTAGTTTTCTCTCAGACTATCATTTTATTAACAAAATTTCCTCTCTCATTTTCTCAATAAAAAAAAGCAAGCAAGACTATTGTTCCCCATACATGGTTGCAGTTATAACACAGCATGTAAAAGAGGATTCTAAGTGGAGGTGCAATATGAAAATCTGAATTGTTAGATGTCATTAACAGTCTAAAATGTCTAAAACCAAAAATTATATGTTTCGGATACTCCTCCACTATGCATCAAGACAGTTCATTTTGACTTTTGACATTATAATTATTAATTTGGGACAAATTAGCTGATATGTAAGAGATCCAAAAAATAAAAGATTTCATTGTAGGCATTGTAGAACTCGCAGATCACATCCAACAAATTTAGATTTTAAAGTGCATCAGCAACTTATGATAGAAGTGCCAAACAAGGATGACATCAGAAAGATATTGGAACTTAAACTGAATTGCACCCGTCAATCATGAGCAGGCGTAGACAAGAATGCATACATGCACACAACTCATGCGTACGCACACCAAAACAAGCATACACTTATGAAAACAATGTGAAATTAAAAAAAATTTGAGTTCAAGCATATAAATCAGGTTGGTGACAAGTACAATGAGAGAATTTAAGGACTAAAGTAGATATAAAATAATAATAAACATTGGGAGTGGACATGTGGTTTTTGAGTTGTCGTTTGTTTTGGAGGACACATGAAATTTTGTAAGTAATCCTTAGGAAGGAGAAATGTTTCTTTATATTTACAAACAGGCATAGACCACAAATTTTCAATATTCTTCAATGTCGCTTGGTTGAAAATAGGGATATAATTTGACAAACAATATAATCAATTCCAAGCCATTTCCTTCTGAGGACCATATGTCAGAATTTTTCCAAAGATGATGCCGTGTCTAAGGGTAACCTAGGAACAATACTAGGAATGAATACATGAAAGAGCTTAGAAACATACCAATATATGATAATAAAATAGAAATGGTTAAAAATTGTTCGGTTTTCTGCAATGCAAACACCACAAGGGCCTTGAGGTTAGATTCCTGATCAGCTGGAAACAGAAATCCAATTGCAAATCATGAGAAGGATTAGACCCAGTTTGCACACAGAGAGTTCACTGTTGGTAGGAATTAATTTCAAGAAGAAATATGTAAAATCAACCTTTCTAGATATGTTTTTCTGGTGATCAATATGGCAGTTCAGCCACCAGCGCAAGAAAGGTTCCTACTGCATTCTTATGAAACTTATTACCAGAAAGAGAAATTAAGCAGCAAACACTAAAATGAGCACTTTTGTGGGGAATGATGATATCATTACAATATGAAATATAAACCTCAGTATTTGGAGGAAAGAAAACATCTATCTAAATCATACTAAAACCAATGATAATGTAAGTAAACCGAATTTCATCATTTTTTTAAAATTAAAATGCTGCTTATGCATCTGACCTATTCACTGGTCAACATTGTTATAGTTACCTTCTGGTGTTGGCGATTAGACTCATCACAGACCCAGCTCATTTCCAACTCAAAGGCTTTGTCCTTTGCCTCGTCATGTAACCCATAGATTCTGCATGTCACAAAACAAATGTAAACCACACAGGTAAAGAGTGCATATCAGAGTTGCAGAAGGTGATGGTCATATATATAGAAAAAGATTGACCCTTCTATTCTGAATCAGCTGTCAACAGAGATGTTTATATATTCCTCCTGCCAATTTTTTACTTATTTCAAAATAAGATGTAACAATGAAGTTGTAAAGGCATAGGAGTAACATTTTTCAGATAACAAGTATAGTTAGAAGGTTGAGAATAATCTAATGTTGAGAAACATACATATTTCCCTTATGTAGCATTTAAAAATCACCTTACAACATCGCATTTAAATCACATTACCATAGGACCAGAAAAAACATAACATGGAGTAGAGAGATGAAAGGTAACTGATGATTAGGCTAGGAAAGAAATATCCCAAAGACTCCCTACAAGAACAGAAAAGGCGCTTGCACTATGAGAGACGCTCTCTCAGAAGGCAGCCTTGCACTTTTGCAGGTGAACTGATAAATTTCCCGGAGAAGAGAACTATCATCCCTTATAGGAATGATAAGAATTGTAAAAACTGAGTAAACCCAAAGTAAACAATGATGTAAAACTAAAAATGAATGAATTATTTACAACAGAACATCTAATTGTATTTCTTAGCATCATAGATCTGCTATCTTGTATGGTGTTATATACTTCCACATCCTATATTCGCAACCTTCAGTTAATTTCTCTTGATCAGGTGGTGACAAGAAACACACCGTTGCCAACTCAATTCTCCAACCCACCCTCATTGCATCAACAAACCATGAATTTAACAGAATGAGTTTCTGATAGATAGAACCCCAGAAATCAGTAGGATTAGAGGGGATGACCTCCAAACATGATGTTTAATTTTTAAAAAGATACACCATTATTAGAAAAGGTAAAAGAAACTTTAAAGATTGTGCTTAATATTATCCATCAGATAATGAGATTTTACAGACAAATTTGGAAGAGCCTGAAACTATAAACATTAAAACAAATCCTCTTGGAAGCTAATCAGCTTGATGTTTTCAAACTTTATCAAGCAGGACAGGCCTCGGCACAGCAGCAAGGTTGCTCCAGTGTCACAAACTCAAAAGATGGAAACAGCCGCTCCACACCTAGGATAAGGTTTTGAGCCTCCCTAGATCCTGCAGTACTTGGAGATGCCCTTTCTTTGGTAGAGCACTCTACTGATACCAGGTATTGTCATTGGATAGATCAGATATATCTAATAACCGATAGTGACATTTTTTTAATTTCCAGGAAGATATGAAATCAGCCTAAACTGAACCTGCCCGCAACAGCATGAACCACACTTACAGCTAAACCAGCTACATCTTTAATAAGGCACCGTTTTAGTGAGCCATGCCAACTTATTGAGTTTACAATATATCAAGCAGGGTGCTATATTAGTTTCCTGTAATCCATAGCTTGAATTTTCATCTCCAATGATTCCCAAAGCAGACAACAAATCACAAACATAAATATGGATCACAGAGGAAGAAGATCAAATTCCCACGCACAAGATATACAAGTGTGAAGAGCCAAGTTCTTTGGATATCATAGTTTTTATTAATGTCTGTTAACCTAGTAAGTCTGCCATACTGCACGATCCCTGTTGAATATTTTGAATCCAAGCCCTAAATTTTGAAATTTTCTTAGTAGATTTTTCCATAAATTCCCTATCATAATATCGATCATGCTAAACAATCCCCTATAACCCTTCATTTTACCTTCCATATAGCACCATGAGACTTTAGAAGTGTTCAGTTGTCAAGAAATTGCACAAGAAAAGAATCCACAAGAGAAACCATGTTCTGCCATTTGGCTGTGGAGAAAAAAAATAAGGGTAAGAATAATAAGAAAATATTAGACATTATTGCCCCACTTTCTGAAAAAGCAGAACATGTTGTGAGCTTTGAAAATAATGGAACTGATTATTGGGCTCTGATTTCCCAACTTCACTAGATTAACTAAACTTTTTAGAGTACCCACTGCTATCACTGCATCTACCGAAACCACCACCACCATCCCACTCTTGCAGCTACTACAACTAACACCACCATGATTGTTGCCCCACACCTCCAATACCATTCGATGCTGCCCCTGCTACAGCAGGTATAACCAAGGGCCTGTTTGGATTAGCTGTTGGCCTCAACTATTGGCCAACAACCACTTAAAAGTGCCCCAACAGCCGATCCAAACAGAGCCTAAGTGACAACACTGAGAGCAAGCTACCAGTGCAACATCTCAGAATGAGTGTGAAAGAATGAAGAGCGAAAAGGGAGTCACAGGAGCATGAAAAAGGTCAATGAGATTGGGAGGTGATGATTCCACAATACTGAGATTCCAGGCTATTAAAAATCATTTTTCCAGATGAAGTCATATCCTGAAAATATATTTGGTGGTTGAGATGGTGGCTTCCCCCATTCCTCCAACTTCTCACTTATTAGGGCCTTGTTATTTGGAGAGCCCCATGAACATGGGAGATATCATGCAGGCAAGAATGTCAAGCATTTGAACAGAGCCTAGATGTCAACAAGCACCTCTGAGCAACACAACAAGAGAACAAAATTTTACAGGGAATACCATCAGAACAAGATAATAGAATTACTGCAGAATCACTTACATTTTAGCAACTTCAATAACCCCTTCCCTGCAAGTTAATTCAGACAATTTCAGCTTCTCTATCTCTCTGTGAAACACCATCAATAAACCGTGTCAACAACAAATATAAAATCAATATGTTCTTGTCATTATATAGATTCAACATAAGTATAGAAACAGAGCTATTTCGAGCCGCACATTAGGACTTGCAAAACCCACATCATGCATAAGCAAGAAAACAAATATGAATAATCGGTTCATATTCATGTGACAGTAATATGAAAACAAGATGGTAAACATGCAAGAACATGCTGCTTAAAATCTGAATACTGAAATGATAATTACAAGACATGCATACACTTGTGTGATTGTAGGATTAGTGTGTTTTACTTTCCTTCAAAGTTGATCAAGGAATGAAAGAATTTGCATCTTCATCAAATAAGTTGCAATAAAGAAGCCTACAAATAGGTGAGCATTAACTTACGTTTTGGCAGCCTGTCTTCCTTTTCCAATTGCAGCACCAAAGTACCTCTGGAGAAATTTTACTTGTCAAGGATTATAAATTGCAACTAACTCAACCTAAAGTGAAAACTTAAACAAAGCTAGATCTATTGCTTTCACAGATTTGAGCATTCACAGACATGTGTAATGATCACACATGCACAACCACCCCCATCCTCACTTATGGAATTGCATAGGCATGTGCACTTGTAGACTATCACTATTATTAATGACCAATAGAAAATAAATGTAGTTATGACTTACAAAAGGAAGATAAAAGTGGCACTAGTTTTCTTGCATTTTTTTTCATACACCATGATGACCACTCACATATGAGACTCCTGAGGGTTCAATCACATACAGCTGTGGTCCATCTCTGTCATAACCTCCAAGAAGAACTCCACAGCCAAAAGGCCTGCAATTTAAAGTTTGAACAAATAAAAGGAAATAAGTGCATCCATCATATAACTAATTTTCACCAAATGAGGTTACAAGTGAAAACACAAGATAAATGTCCAACCTCATCGACCAATAAAGCGTGCAAAGATGAACATAACTGGAAACACGTTCTGCGAGTTCTTTCACAGGTATGGGCTCACCATAGGCTCTACATGATATCACCATTAGAATATTATGATACTCTTTTCAATCAAATAATGAAAACCAAAACGATCTGCTTCAGTAGCTATACTATGTATTTTTAAATATTACATTATACTTTTTTCTAAAGAAACTCATCATGGCACAGAGTTAGAGGAAGCTTAAAATGCAGACTTTCATGACTGGTTGCTTCAGACTTAGCCCGTGTAACGATTTGCCTACCATCTGCTGCCAAGCCTGCCACAGCCTGCAATTAACAATGGAGAAAGTCAAAAATAAAATTAATTCTATGTGGCAGCATGGGAACAGTATAAGAAGACATCCACAGAAATTTTCAAATAAATTTTTGTTTAATACAACAAAGGAGGCTTTAGATGCAGTAAGGGATAACATTATTAAGATATCTTTCACCCTATACAGAAAATAAGCAAGGATTGTTGGTTATTGCAATATTTTTCAAAGAATAACCTTTAAAAAAGGACGTAGATGACAACCACACAGCAGACTAGCAAAAAAGGATGAACATATTAACTATGTTAGGAATCCTGGCTTCCACTTCAGGAATCCATGGTAATGTTGTTTGATGTATTCAAAATAACATTGAAACTCACTGTAACATAAGCAAAACATTTAAATTAGTATAGTCACTTCACCCATTAGTGAGAACAAATGTAGGTGTTTCCAGCCATTCCAGCCTGCAGGGTTGCATTAGTAGTATTATTTAAAGGCATCCTAAGCAGAATCAGAAAATTAATAGAATAATGTTAAGTGCAGGTGCTGATAACAACAGGCCAATATCAGGCATCTTAATCATAAAAATTTTCAGAAAGTGTAGCTATTAGGCCTGCTCTCTTAGCAAATTGTTTACAAGTTCCTTTTCACAAGATCTTTATCAAATGATCTAGCAATATTGATGGCATCAAATAAAGTACAATTTATGAATATGTCACAGCACAGACAAAAAAAATAGGTACATATTCTATTGTCAGATAAGATTGAAGCATCATTACTAATTATTGCAAATAAAAATATAAGGTATTGAATTCATAAATCATTAATTTCCATTGTTTATAATGACACATTTCGACACATCAGCAGGCATTAGAAGTCTCTTTTGATGAATCAATGGTTTTGGATAATTAAGTGAGCTCAACAATATCATAAAAAGTAATATCCATGATTTTAATTTTCGATAAACCAAAATAGAGCCAGTCATGGTTGTAGTAGAAAGTATCTTGAAAATCTAGCTCCAATAGTAATTGATTGTAGAAGTTACTCAATACGCATAAACGAGTTTCATACAAAGAAGATGTGCATGAGAAAGACAAAGGTATTTTTATTAAAAAATTAAGAAAACACATAATCATCAGCAAGAATGAGGTATAAGATTCTCCACTGACAAATGAAGCCTTCAAATTCACAAGATGAGAACAGAGGTGACTAGGATTTCAACGGACATGTCTAGCACAGATTCATAATAAAGTTAAGTGAAATGTGTGAGAAGGCTCCATGCAGAAGAGCTAAACATTGTTCTTTCAAGAGACTCATAAGCTTTCAGTTATGACTGCTTGCAGAAAACTTGGCCTCAAACTAAAAATTCTTTCTATTTCTTCAAGATGAATTACATGCACTGCACCACAAAAAAAAAGGATGAATTACATGCAGACAAGATGAACTGAAACTAATAATGAATGAGTTCATTCTTTCCAATGCAATTACAAATGACTTGCTCAAGGTTGAAGATTTTTTGGTCCAGTTGAAATTAGAACTGGCTTAAACCCAACCATAAATTCTATTCCCTTAGCTGGTTGTGAGCTTTTATGCTTGTTCTAATGCTGAGAGAATTTCCACCAAGGATAGAGCCCCTTTTCCGTGGCATTATCTTTTGAGTTTCACTAATATGATTTACCAGCGCTGTATGTTTTCACCAACCGATGTGTTCATTTCTTGGCGATTGAAAGAATTAAAATATAAGTGGCAGATGTTCATTTCTTGGTTTGCATAATTCACTGTAGATCCAGATAGTCTATTGCAGGACAAAAAATAGCAAAGCATAAAGAGAGGAGAAATGGGAATGGCAGCTAAAATGTACCTCACAAATTTGATTAAATCACAAAATGGTGATATATTAATGAAATTGCTAAGAAAATAATCAGATGCTCAGATGAAAACAATGTCGATACTAACTCATTGACAGATAATAGAGTTCTAAGACCATATGAAAATCTGATTATAAACTGATTTCAGAATTGAGAAAGAGATTTTATAACCATAACCATAAAGCCTTGTCCCAACTATTTTAGAACTGACAAGGGAAATACATTACTAGTAAAATTCAACCATGGGGATTATGGTCAACCTAAGAATCATCTTGATTTGCAATTATAGTTAGTACAGTGAATGCGTATGGGAACTAGTTATTCTATTCTGTAATAAAGAGCACAGTCTATAGACTGCATGAATGAGGAAAGACTAGAAATATACATGGAAGCATGAAAGTAAAATCAACATTTGAGGAAAAACTGTAAGTCAGCCTATAACTCTTTTTTTATGATCTACATTTTCCAAGCTAGCATGCCAAATGCACATATCAGCTCACCTTGTGATGGGACAACACATTGCTGCCTGTCTATCAAACACATCTTGTGCTGAATGAATCGCACACAGTGCAGCATGGTCTCTCAGTAGCCACAGCTACAATGGTTCATGGCCAAAATGACATGATTATGTACAGAGGCAGTGGCAAGCCATTCCACATCAAGACAACATAATACATTCCCTTGCCTTATATTGCCATTGTTCTATTAGTAAGTTTCCTGAAAGATCAAGATATTCCACTGCTAATCCAACCCCCCCTCAGTCATCACAATTAAAAAGTTTTTCCTATGTATAGCTAATTTTTTTTTAAAAAAGAAAAAGCTAAACTACAATTTTGACCCTCGAACTTAGGAGTGTCACTTTATTCTTGAACTTCAAAAAGTTACAAAACTGATTTTGAACTTTTCTTTTTGTTCCGCTTTGGTCCCTATCATTAAACAAGAAGATGCCGTTTAGTTTCGTCTAACGTGCCAGCATACGTGACATTCATTGTGGCGAAAATAAGTTAAAACCGTTACTGATCCATTACCCATCACACCGCCCCTTCGCCCCCCCCCCCCCCGGCAGTGAGAGAGGAGAAGGGGTGGCACGATGGGTAACGAGTTAACGGGGTGATAACGAGAACAAAGGAAAATAAAAAGGGAAGTACATGATTAATTTTATAATTTTTTGAAGTTTAAGGACTAAAGTGACACATCCCCTAAGTTTGAGGGTCAAAACTATAGTTTAATCAAAAGAAAAGGACAGCCACAAAACTTAAGAAGGCTTGGCATGCATTTCCAATCACAGTTCCAGGTTGTCATGGGATGCAACCACGTATTCCCCTCAAAGGGGCAAAAAATTCTTCATTTCAACACTGAAAATGGGCACTAACTCAGGTAAATCAGGATCTCTGGTGGTCATGGGATGGCCACGTATCTATGTACATTATGTTGCAACCTGAAAATACTTGGCTACATTTGTCTCATACAGCTAGTAAGATTATCGCACCTACGTAATTCTAGTAACACAAATCATATTTGTAATCTGACAAGCCCAATGGTGTACAAACTAAAGAACCCATCCACTATTGCTGATAAAATTATCGCCGGTTTAACACGGTTACTCATATCGTAAGCCCAGAGATCATAGAATTAGAAGCCACAACAAATTTACAAGAATACGTGATAAACTGAAAGGGAGAGTATCAACTTAAAAAGCAGCAACAAATCGAGAAGTAAGCTCCAAATTAAAACAAAAAGAACGCACAAGGCTCATCAGAAGTTACCATGCCGGAATGCCGATGAACGGAGTGGATCCTCCGATTCGACCCCGCCAACATCATTTTTGAGGAGATCAGCTTCTCCACGCCCTAAGACCCACCCAAAATCAAAATCATTAACGCAACAAAAACCCTAAAAATCTTGAGCTCAGAGGACACTAGATGACAGAAAAGAAATCAAGTCCATGAGTCATACCATAACAATGCCATCCTTGCATTTGATCCCGATAACAGTCCTGGCAGACGCATTAAAGAACCGATTTTAGCGTCAGAAACAACAAAAATTAACCCAGAAAAATCCTATAAAAAAATGATGTTGAGAAACCAAGAGCATCGATCAAGAAAAGAAAAAGAAGCGCAGATCTTCAAGAAATTACAAGGCAGAAAAGGACTCGAACCCGCTGTTGTCGACGGCTTTAGCGGCGTACTCGATCTGGAAGACTCTTCCATCGGGGGAGAAAGTGGTGACTGAGAGATCGTAACCTGTGCCGATGCCGCTCATGTCGCCTTTTTCTTCTCGGAATCAAATCGAATGGTTTGAGAGCGAGAACGACAGGGTAGGAAG
>UESW01002098.1:163693-194653 GCA_900491605.1 Calamus simplicifolius | reverse complement strand
ACTAGTTTATGCCCCCTTATACTGGGCATAGTTTTATCATACCGGCATTGAACCATAACTTGGTGCAGGGAATATCCTGCATCTCCATACACTGAATCTACCCCCATATTGGGCACTGAACCATAACTCAGTGCAGGGCATGTTCTCAGTTTTCATACAATAAAGAAGGATTGCTTTCTTCTGCTTGGTATACCTTTCCCTAAGCTATTCACTAATGTACAAAATGTGCTGACTGAACTAGCTGAAAATGCTTTGAGATCTCATTTTTGTGCAAACTTTTCTTATTCATAATCGCAAATAATGGATTAGCCTGATTAGACGATTGTGAACAAAACTTCTTAGTTGTAAGAGATATTTTCTAATACAAATATTTGCAGGTGGAGACCAATGTTAATGATGAAGGCAGAGTAGTGGAAAAAGGTAACCATAGCACAATTTGTTTGTTTACATTTTGAGATTTGATTTGTTTTGATGTTTGCTCATATTTTTAGTTTTCATTAGATTGAATATACCACCGATCATCAGAAGCATACTGAAGGATCTTCCAAGGAAAGTGAGCAAAGCGTACTTTTGTATGAGAGGTCTGCAATGATGTCTTATTGGAACATTTATGAATTGCAATGCCCATTGTTTACTCTATTAATGTTTAAAAGAGAGCTAGCCTGGGGACTAGGATCTTACTAGCTACTCTTCATCGTAGGGTATTGTTGTTTCGTAGGTCCTACGTTGAGGTTTTTCGTGGATATTTTAGCGTAGATTGATTTTATAGGGGACTATCGTAAGGAAAGATGTTGATAAAAATATATTTTTTGATTTTTTCCTATGATTTTTTAATTTCGTAGGCATAGTTTTTAAAATTTAAATTTGAATTTCAAATTCTTCTCACTCTTTCCCTACGAATTATGACCTTTACCTACGAAAAAAAAATCGTAGGGAAAAGGTCTAATCTATGCCTACGATTTTTAAAAGTCGTAGGCAAAGGCTTTCCCTACGCACTTTTCCCTACGATTTTTTTATACTCTTGCCTACGACAAAAATTGTAGGGAAAGGCTTTACCTACGATTTTTTTTCTCTTTCCCTACGAAAAAATCATAGGCAAAAGTTGATTTTTTTTGTAGTGAGAAATGGTCAGATTTGACTTCCAGGGACTTTCTTATTGTAACCCCCCATAAATTATCATGGGGGAACGTAACTCTTAGTAATTACTTCTGGGGACACTTGGCATCCCGGGGAAAACCTTCTTGACGTTTAGACTTTTGACATGACTTGACGATTGAATGCCCGATCTCTTTACCTGACCAAAGCGTTGCACGGGGGATTATTTATATGATGGAGGGGGACTCCCTCCATCATCCTGGCACTTCATCCATCAGGTAAATTCCTGGCTTCTAGAGAGAGAGAGAGAGGGAGAAAGCATAAGAGAGAGAAAGAGACAGGGAGATAGAGAGAGAGAAAGAGAGAGCGTGAGAGAGAGAGACAGCAGGAGAGAGAGAAAGCAAGCGGGAGAGAAAGAAAGAGAAAGCGAGAGAGAGAGAACCAGAGAGATTGCGAAAATCCCCTTGGTTCAGGCCGGCGGCGTGCTCGCCACCGCGCCGGGCCTGAGATCTGGCCGCGACCCGCCGGCGCCGGAGGAGGCGTCCGGCGGGGTGGTGGTGGAGAGAGAGAGAGAGAGAGGGCCAATTGGCCCTCCTCTCGCGCGGTGGCGGAAGCCGAATCGGTTGGTTCGGGCCCGGCGGCGTGCTCGCCGCCTCGCCGGGCCCGATCGTTGGCCTGTCGCCTCCACCGGCGCCGGGCGTGCGTCCGGTGGAGGTCCGGCCGGCCAAGGTGGCCGGCCGTGCCGCCGGCACACTCCGTGCCGCGCGGGTGAGTGGAAGATGCTGAGGGAAATTGAGGGGAGGGAGAAGGTTTGGCGGCCGGCCCGGCGGCGGCCGGCTCTGGCCCGGCCACCGGCGGCCGGGCCGCCCTCAATTTGGCCGGCGGCGGCCCCGGCCGCCGGCCACGTTCCCGTCCCCTGTTCGGTGAAACAGGGGATCGGGAGGGATAATGGGTTGAACCGGGCCGGCTGGGCCGGCCGGTTCAGGCCTTTTGGGCCGAGCAGTGAGCGGATTTCGGGCTGGATTTTGGGCCCCGTAATGGGCCGGGATTAGTAAAATAATTATATGGCTAGAATCTTGGTGAATTCTAGTTTCATGGGGTATTTTTACTTCCCCAATTGGGTGTGTATAGTGGGAGATATTCGAGCCCAAAGTAGGGCCCGTGAACTAGTTTGGGTAGAAATTCTAAGGGTCATTTTAATATTCTTTGCTAATAAATTAATTGTGTAATGATCCTGTAGGTGCTCAGACATCTGAATAGCTTATTATACCTGTTGGATTGCGTACTGAGGTAAGTAAGCCAGTTATCAGTATTTAATAATTGATTCATAAATGTTTAAATTGTGAATTGTGATGTGAAGAATTATCATTGGCTAAATTGTAGTGGATGTATGTTATGAATACATGCTGTTTATGTGCTATGATTTCATGCTATGCTTATTATGTGATGTGATATATTACATGCAATTGTTCAGTAAGTATAATCCACTGTTTTGCTACATGATTGATGTATTG
Organism: Calamus simplicifolius; assembly: GCA_900491605.1. NCBI lineage: Eukaryota > Viridiplantae > Streptophyta > Magnoliopsida > Arecales > Arecaceae > Calamus > Calamus simplicifolius. The sequence goes on along the minus strand of UESW01002098.1, from coordinate 192,044 downwards.
ATAATTGATGTGATGTGAGGTACTGTTATGACGGCTCTCCTTCATTCTACACATGATTTTGACCCTTTCAGTAGGGGGGATACTTGTTGGTATGGTATTTCGACCCTTTCAGTAGGGGGATACCATATGGTATTTCGACCTTTCAGTAGGGGGGATACCTGACCCTTTCAGTAGGGGGGATATACACTTTTTCCGTTACCCCCCAATATCGAAGTATATTTTTGGCCTGGCTATTGGTATTATATATTGCAGGGCCGTGGGTCCATTTTGCAGTTACCAAGTGTGTGGGTTTACTTACATTGCATGTGAGTATTGTGAAATGTTTATGCATGCAGATCATTTATATGCTTATTGATTGCTATGCTATGATTTGACTGTATAACATGGTTTACTTACTGAGTGTAAGCTCACAAATTCTTACAATGTTTTTATCAGAGCCACGAGGTTGAAGATGGATTGGTGGGGTGATGGATCTTCTATTAAATAAAACAAGACCATTATTTTGTTGTAAATATTACATATGTGTAGGGCTTGATGCCCAGACTTTATTAGTTGTAAGGGTGTTAGCTTTTATTATGTATTTGACTAAAATTTTATGACGCCTTGCGTGCCCGGCAGTAGAGAAGTGGAAAGGTGGCCGGCCGTGCCGCCGGCACAGCTCCGTGCCGCGTGGGTGAGTGGAAGATGCTGAAATTGAGGGAGAGGGAGAAGGTTTATGGCCCGGCCACCGGCGGCCGGGCCGTCCTCAATTTGGCCGGCGGCGGCCCTGGCCGCCGGCCACGTTCCCGTCCCCTGTTCGGTGAAACAGGGGATCGGGAGGGATAATGGGTTGAACCGGGCCGGCTGGGCCCGGTTCAGGCCTTTTAGGCCGAGCAGTGAGCAGATTTGGGCTAGATTTTGGGCCCCGTAATGGCCCGGGATTAGTAAAATAATTATATGGCTAGAATCTTGGTGAATTCTAGTTTCATGGGATATTTTTACTTCCCCAATTGGGTGTGTATAGTGGGAGATATTCGAGCCCAAAGTAGGGCTCGTGAACTAGTTTGGGTAGAAATTCTAAGGGTCATTTTAATATTCTTTGCTAATAAATTAATTGTGTAAATGATCCTGTAGGTGCTCAGACATCTGTACTGTTGGATTGCGTACTGAGGTAAGTAAGCCAGTTATCAGTATTTAATAATTGATTCAAAATGTTTAAATTGTGAATTGTGATGTGAAGAATTATCATTGGCTAAATTGTAAGTGGATGTATGTTATGAATACATGGCTGTTTATGTGCTATGATTTCATAAGTGGATGCTATGCATGAGAGATATAGTTATTATGACATAGATGTGATATATTACATGCAATTGTTCAGTAAGTATAATCCACTGTTTTGCTACATGATTGATGTATTGATGTATTGATGTATGATGTGAGGTACTGTTATGTTTCACTACGGCTCACCTTTATCCTATCATACACACACATCTAGAGGACGTGTTCTGGTGGATTTTGACATGGCATGACTCTAATATTTTGACCCTTTCAGTAGGGGGGAACTTGTTGGTACACTATGGTATTTGACCCTTTCAGTAGGGGGGATACTTGTTAGTACACTATGGTATTTCGATCCTTTCAGTAGGGGGGATACTTGTTGGTATACTATGGTATTTCGACCCTTTCAGTAGGGGGGATACTTGTTGGTACACTATGGTATTTCGACCCTTTCAGTAGGGGGGATACTTATTGGTACACTATTGAGATATTGCTGGGCCGTGGGTCACATTTACAGTTACCATTGAGAGTATAAACAGTGGGTTTACTTATATAGTATAATTGAGCGGTTATGGATGCAAATGATTGGTATTATATTCATAAGTGCCGCCGCGGTTCTCCTTTGCTATGGCCATACACATCTAGAGGATGTGCTCAGATGAGGCATTGCAGGGCCGTGGGACACGCATGATATAATACTTACATTGCATAATGAAGTGACTGTGAATGCAAAAGAATGAATTATATTGATATGTGCCACCGCGGTTCTCTTTTGTTAGGGCATGTAGAGGCCACACATCTAGAGGATGTGCTCAGATGAGGCATTGCAGGGCCGTGGGACACATATAATATAATATGACAATAATTGTTTATATGCACTGATAATTTGCTATGATATAATACAACAATGATGAGTACAAATGATTTGAATTATATTTATATGTGCCGCCGCAACTCTCCTTTGTTATGGGGCATTGCAGGGCCGTGGGACACATATGATATAATATAACAATGATGGGTTTACTTACATTGCATGTTTGAGTATTTGTGAAATATTTATGCATGTAGATCATTTATATGCTTATTGATTGCTATGCTATGATTTGACTGTATAACGTGGTTTACTTACTGAGTGTAAGCTCACAAAATTCTTACAATGTTTTTATCAGAGCCACGAGGTTGAAGATGGATTGGTGGGGTGATGGATCTTCTATTAAATAAAACAAGACCATTATTTGTTGTAACCCCAGTATTACATATGTGTAGGGCTTGATGCCCAGACCTTATTATTGTGGTGTGTAAGGGTGTTAGCCCAAAACTTGTAGTATTATATTTGACTTGGTTTTATATAATGGTGTAATATGTTAAAATTTTGTGACGCCTTGCGTGCCCGGCACGCGGCGGGTTGTCACCCTAGCTCTATATTTGGGTCTGGGGCGTGACACTTATGCTTGTCTAATTGTGTTCTTTTTGTTGGTTTGCGGTGAACCATGAATTTCATCAAATTCTTACTTCTCAAAATTCTATTTATGTAACCAGACACTTTTCAGATTCTTGTGCTCTAAATCTTCTTGTAACCAAGGTTTTAAGACTCGGTTTTAGTACCCCAAGTAGAGTTTCAGTTTCAAAAGTTTTGCTTCAATTAAGTTTTGGAGTTTCGATCAAAAAGTCAAGAAAAATGCTTAATGAATAGAAAAAGAATATGACAATAAAAGAAACCAAAACAAGTTATTTTACATCATTTTATAATATTTTAATTTATTTGCAACCATAATTTGTGCAACTTGTGTCATTCTAAGCTGAAAATTCTTGTGCGCTTACTAATTTCCTCTCACAGCTTTCCCCTCACTTTTGAAATTTGAACATGACATATCTACAAACTACTCAAAAACTACCTATCTATTCAACTAGAAACTTAGAATAGAGACGATGCACACTATTTACAAGCCCCATCTCCAACATCCTTAATAATGATCATAAGTGTTCCTTTGTTTATCAATAATCACATGCTATCAACAAACAAATAAACATATGTAGAGATAGATAAGCAAAAGAAAGAAAATATTCCCTATTACCAAGCTTAACCACCCACTCCTTTTTCTTTTCCTTATTTTCCACAACACTATTAAAGATATATTGCAGTGTTTCAAATTTGAGATCACATAAATGTGCCAATGCCTGATGATTGATGTCTTAATGGGCAAATGTGTCATTGAATGAACATATTAATGAATGATATGATGAATTTTATCAAATAATAAGCATATTTGCTTGTTAAAAGAATTTTTTTTCTTTTTAACAATAATAGTCTTGGTCAGTTTGGCTGAAATTGACTGAAACCAGCTGAAATTGACCAAAACTCAGGGAAATTTGAAACCTTGCTTGTAACACAAGCCCTTTATAGCTTAGACTGTTCTTACTTCTGTGAACGGTTGGAGAAAGGCAACAATAGCAAGATTAGAAAGTGCATCACATATTTTGATACTAGGGCTGAATTGTGTTGGTTTTACTCCACCCAAAAGGAGTTTTACTTCCTAAACCTTTTAGAAGCATGTGCAAGAACTAAATAGGGAACTTAAGTATCTAGTGATAAGCTGTCACCAGGTGACATCTTTTATAAGAACTTAAGTATCTTAGCCTTAAATAACAGACTCTCTGCATGTCTCAATGGGTCTGATTTTATGATTCTAGTGTATTAAGTTTTGCTTTTATCATCACTAATGTTCGTGATCTTTTCTAGTTTGGTAACTTACTGGTGAATTTCTGATTTCATTAATGTTGTATCAAGTCTTGTCTATCTAAAATTTAGAGATACCTCAAGACTTGCATCTTAAATTTACCAGATAAATTTTGGTGAAGGATATCTGCTAGATGGATACTACAGTCACATCCCTTTTAACTGTTCTCATGAAAAATATACTGCTAAAGGATAAGAGCAAATAGTGCTGCTTTTCCAAGTCATCATTTGTGGTTATATCGATCTATAGAAAGGAAGGCCACAAATTATTATACTGTCTTTTAACATTGCTGATGAAAAGAAGCTTTTTACAGTCATTTCAACCTGCTTGATCTCTAAACTCCCTTCTTATTTTAGGTCCAAGCTCTTGTTGGTTTTGAAAAGACCATCAAACATCTTGATGAACATTTAGTGGAAATCGGCACAAAGGTTTGCAAATAATCATGATCTTTCTTGGTTATAGGAATCTATCATTTTTCCTTACTTTTTAAATGGATTCGGTGAAATTTGTAGGGAATCACTAAACCTAAAGAAGTGAGGAAGTTCAAAGGGGAAGGCATGCCTTTGCACCTAAGTACAAAGAAGGGAGATCTGTATGTCACATTCGAAGTTTTGTTCCCCAAGACACTAACTGAAGTTCAGAAGACTAGGATCAAGGAAATTCTTTCTTGAAACTAGAATTTTCTCTATTGGTGTATATAACTTGTTCTCCCTTGTAATATGACTAAGGTTGATGCGAAGGTGTACAACCCCTGGAATTTTCCCAAGTGGCTCCTATTTGAATGATGTCATTTGCTACAATCCTTATCGGCTACCTGCTTCCATTGGGTGTGACCACTTCTCCTTTTCTCCCCATTTTTTCCTTTTTTGTTTTTTGGGCAATGGATGTAGTTTAGAAAAGGGAACTGATTCAATGGATTTCATTCAGATCTTTCTTCCTTACCTCAACATGGGGGAAGAACATATTATAAAATCATTCTTGATTATGCAGTTATGTTACTACCAAAATGTATCAATAACTATGAATTCTGATTTTCTTTATTATATATGTTTTACATAATTCTTGTTGCTTGACCTACTGAAAAATTTCTATATCTCTATTTGTTCTTTGTTTTTTCTTTATTTTTGTTCTCATTGTTGGTCTAAAATGCTTATTAATAAATATAGAAGATGCAGGGTTTCATTATTTGTGTGACATATCTTTTTATGTAAAGACTGTGATTATTTGCTCTACATTTTTTTTATTAGCAGCGAGACATACATAATGAATGCTTGGGAGAACAGAGGACATAGCATAGGATAGAGGGGAGTGAATCGGATAGAGTGGGAGTTGAGTAAGAGAGAGATATAAAATCTAATACTCAACTCATCTAAGCCTTTTTCCAACTACATGGGGTCGGCTACTTGAATTTACTTTCTCTACTCTATTCAGGATTAAGTCGACATTCAAATTATAAATAGTTATATCTTTTTTAATTATTTATATCCATATTAATTTAGGTCTATCTCTATCTCTATTCTTATTATGGATTGTTAAAAGATCACTTTTTCTAACTGAAGCATTTAAAGGTCTTCGTTGTATATGTTCAAACTACCATAATCGATTTTTCCTCATTTTATCTTCAATTGGGGCTATCCTATCATTTCTCTTATATGTTTATTTCTAATTGTATCTTTTAAAGTTTTACCATATATCGATCTTAACATACGCATTTTTGTTACACTTAATTTATTCATATGTTGTTTTAGTATTGCCCAACACTCTATTTCATATAGCATAGCTGGTCTAATAGCGGTTTTATATGTTTAAAAATTTTATGAAAGGTTTTTAATGATTAGTTATTTGCAGCAGCCCTGATAGTACCATTGTCATCTTTTTTTAAAGTAATATTTAGTATTGAATCCTTGATTTTTTTATTGAGTAATATAAAATCTTGGGATGAGGGCCAAAATTGCAGACAAAATTTGTTGCCTTACTATGGTCAACTATGTTTGATTGTTGAACCTAAAGGTTGTACGACCATTATTACATGTTCAATTAAATGATAAGATCAATTCAGCCCAAATGATAAATCACGCAAGTTGGTATATGTTAAGTATGATGATCGAATTATTTATAAATATAAAGATGATAATATTCATTATAGGTATGGATGTAAAAATATATTTGTCTTACTTCATTTTTTATCCAAAACATTCATTAATAAATTTAGTTAATTATGCTTGTTTGCTAATATAGTTCCAAACTTCCATCTTTTGTTAATATAATTCCAAACTTTCGCATAAGGATGTGGATATAAAAATATCTCCATCCTAGCCCACTTGCTATCTATAGTACCCATTAATAAATTTAGTTAATTATCCTTATTTATTAATATAGTTATAAATTTTCATTGAAAAATACTATAGGCCATAATTTTTTTTAAATTTGAACAATTTAATTGTTACTACAAGATTTTTGGCTTTCAACAATGAATTTTTCTGCAATGAAATTTAAAATTCATTGTTGAAAGTGAATAATTGCAATGAATACAAAAATTTGTGGTTGAAAATTTGTAAATAATTAAGAAAGACTTTTCGTAATGAATTTATTCGTGGTTATTAAAATAATATGTTGCAGAATATTTTAGCACCACATAATATTCATTTTTGCAAAAAAATTTTGACACAAAGAACTTTCAGTAACGAATTATAATTTCTATAATGAATAAATTATTGTTAAAACTCCGATTATTAGCAATGAATTTAATTTTTTGCAAAAGTTTTTTTTGCTTTCATCAAGGAATTTTTCTGCAATGAATTTTGAAATTCATTCTCTCAAGTGGATATTTGCAACGAATACAAAAATTCATAGTTAAAAATTCATAAATAATTAAGGACTTTCCGTAACAAATTTTATTCGTGGTTATTAAAAAAATATGTTGCAGAATATTTTAGCACCACATAATATTCACTTTTGCAGAAAATTTTTTGACATCAAAAACTTCCAGCAACAACTTATAATTTCTGCAATGAATAAATTCATTGTTAAAACTCCGATCATTAGCAATGAATTTAATTCATTGCAAAAATTTTTTTTTTTTTTTTAGAAATGAATTTTTATGCAATGAATTTTAAAAAGTGGATATTTGCAACGAATACAAAAATTCGTGGTTGAAAATTTGTAAATAAATAAGGACTTTTTGTAACGAATTTTATTCGTGGTTATTAAAAAAATATATTACAAAATATTTTAGCACCACATAATATTTACTTTTGCTAGAAAATTTTTGACACCAAAAACTTTCAACAATGAATTATAATTTTTGCAATGAATAAATTTATTATTAAAACTTCGATTATTAGCAATGAATTTAATTCATTGCAAAAGTTTTTTTTAAATATATTCGGCAATGGATATTTTATTTTCTGCAATGAATATCGAATAAAAGTTAATCGCCATAACCGCCTCTTCTTAATTTCTATCTACGTCTTCGTTAAGGGTTAAACCCTATTTCTAAGCTGCCGCTTTCTTGAAAGGGAGACTTCATCGCCATCATTGCCACCATTTTCATTATCGCCATCATCATCGACTTCAGGTATGCATCTTCAGAGAGAGGGAGAGAGGGGGAAAGTAGGAGGGTCCTGGGAAAGGAGAGCCCTCAAATTGAAAACAGGGAGCCGCAACCATGCGGCTTCCATTCTTGGCCGTGGGGCCATGGTGGTCGCCACCAACCTGTTGGGACCTAAGGGCCGATGATGGAGGACTCCGACGGTGGCTGACCGGTTGGGATAGGGGAGGTTGCCCCTCAGATTTGAAACAGGGAGCCGCATGGTTACGGCTCCTGTTCCTGGCCATTGGGCCATGGCGAGCGCCACCAACCTATCGGGACCCAAGTGCCGGCGACGGGGGGATTCCGACGGTCCCTGGCCGGTCGGGAAAGGGGAGGGTCACCCCCGGCGACCCTTAGATTTGAAACAGGGAGTCGCATGGTCACGACTCCCGTTCCTGGCCGTGGGGCCACGGCGAGCACCACCAACCGGTCGGGACCCAAGAGACGGCAAGGGACGACGATGGGGAGGACTCCAACAGTGGCTGGCCGGCCAGGAAAGGGGAGGGTCGCCCCGGTGATCCTCAGATTTGAAACAGGGAGCAGCATAGTTGCGGCTCCCGTTCTTGGCCATGGGGTCAGGCGCCACCAACCTGTCGGGACCCAAGGGCCAGCGATGGGGGGACTCCGACGGTGGCTAGTCGGCTGGAAAAGGGGAGGTCAGATTTGAAACAGGGAGCCTCATGATCGCAGCTCTCGTTCTTGGCCGTAGGGCTATGGCGGGCGCCACCACTACTACAAAATGTTAAATAGACTATGGTAGATTTTAGAAAAAAGGCTACATTTTTAGTATAAAATGTAGTCTAATATTTTAGACTACGTTTTCATAATTTTTTATAAATTAAAAGACTACATCTATAATTAAAAACATAGTATTATATTATCTTATAATATAAAAGGACTATATTTTTAATTAAGACTTACTTAAAAATTTTCTTTTTTCCCTCCTAATTTGCTTCCCCCCTTTTCCTAAAAAAATCCTTAATATCCAAACTCAAATTTCGTTCTTCCAATCATGGTTTTGTTCTGGATTAGGGTTTTGTATGTGGAGACTCCATCACCATGCAAGATTAAGGTTGCGGAGACGGTTTTGGAAAGATATCTCCGTTGTGGCTCGCTGGCTCTCCATTGCAACGGAGACTCCGTCCCACCCGACCCTTTTTGGTGTGCCAGCGACACTCATGACAAACCTGCTAGGGCAGAAGCCAAAGCCCCCCCTCCTTCTTCTCTCTCTTGCGTTATCAGAGAGAGACAGAGGGAGGAAGAGAGATGGGAGCATGTACGTCGAGACCGGATGGGTGCGTGCGAGGGAGGAGGAAGCCGGTGGGAGAGTCGCGGAGACAACGCACTACTGGAGGGGAATGGCCTCGATTGAAGCCATTAGAAAACCCTCCCCTGCATCTATCAATGGAACCCACCACATTTTGCCTTGGAGTCATCTTTCCCCTCCTCCCTTGAATTCCATTCATTTTGCCTAGTTTTGTTGGTGCTCTACTTCCCTAGCTGAACCTCCTTCCTGGTCCTGACTGAATCGTCGCCACTTGCCTGAGACCTCCCAGTGGAAGGCAACCGCTTTGCTCATCGTCTTGTGGAGAACACCGGAAGTGCCACCATCATCCCCTTTCGCTTTGGCTACTGCAGATCTAGGTAAGCCGTAGAACCCCTATTTTCTTGTTATCCTTGTTCATCGATCAAAATCGGCCGATCGAGTCCCTGGCCCTGTGTTGTGCTGCCCCATTTGGCCATGGCTTGTGCATTGTCACTTCAGGCCGCCGCTGATCAGCATTGAGCCACAGTCATCATTGATCGATGTGAGACCGAAGCCCTTAAGCCGTGTCATTCTACCCTGGCCCGATCAGGCCACAGCCGGCTAATGCCTGGGATGGTCGGCCAGCCATCTAGGCAGTTGGCGCAAGACCTTCGGTCGGTAGACTCCCCTCATCGACATCAAGAATTGATACATGCCGATGCAGCTAAGGAGGTGGAGAAGAAGGGGTTCAAGAACCGCACCAAGATCTGGGCCATTCTCAACGCCCTCTGCTCGCATGGTATCAACCTCCATCTCGACCAGGACGACCATGGCCCTCCTACTCGCCCCTGATGGAGTTGTGGGAGGTGTTAGCGGTAAGTTTGGGAAGTGAAGATCTCCTGTTTAGGTTATTGAAGGACATCCGTTTGATAAAATGTTCGTGAGATGTAGCAGGGACTCTTTTTTCATTTTTTTAGAGTCCAAAGCCCATAAATCTCGTCCCCTTTTTAGAAAAAAGGGAGCTCCTCCATATACTTGATCTCAAGACCAAAGGGGACGATAAAGCTTTATGAAGTCGTAGTCATCTTTGGGGCTTTCATGCTGATACTATAGTAAGAAAGTCAAATAAGTTGTGCAAAAAATTTTATTTGTGCAAAAAATCCGTAGTAATGCTATTATGGCATTACTAGTGTCTTATAGCTAGATTGGTAGGGATGCATGTTTCATGCGTGGGCTTGTTCAAAATTCAAAGCCTATCAGTTTCTGGATGTTTGTAACTGATAACACAACTACATTCCTATGACTCCGCTAGCTTCACTATTGCCACTACCTTGCTACCTTTTGAATTCCGGAATTAAGATATTTCTGTTCTTGGATTGCTAATTAAGCAGGTTTTGTTGATACATTCATATTGATGTGCTTGGAAAACAGGTTATTATCAATATTTATCTCTTGAATTTGTCATGTTCTTTAATAGGAGGTAAATTCATTGATTAGATAGGGCAGTGTACGATGGTTGGGGCTCCTGCTTAATGCTTTCCTAGATCACTTTGCCATGCTTGCATGGCAAGTATCCTCTTGGGTGTAGATAATAAGCCATTGCAAAATAGTTCATAAACCTGTATATTTTCCACATTTCCTACCAATATGCATTAAATAAATTGTATAATGGAATCTCAAGCTTCCTCAGCTTCTGACTTGAAAATACAGGAACTTTCTTTCTATTTTTGCATGTGATCTTACATTTTTGTTTTCTTAATCCTTGTTGTTTCACATTCTACATTTTGTTAATAAATTTTTGCTTAACCATACAATTTCCACTATATACAATTATTTATTCAGTCTTTGCTGACATTTTATGCCTCTCGAACCTAGATCTTGGATTTCTTCATGTACCTTGACCGTTTCAAATATCCTACATTTTATTGTTATGTACTTATCATTGCTATGCTGTTGAGATTCTTTTGCTAATATTTTTAAGTAGCTATTTATTGTATAACAGGTTTCAGAAGTGAGCTCATATTTAGGCAGGGCAGGTACTGCTGGTCTTGGGAAAGCAGTGGATGTATTGGACACACTTGGTAGTAGTATGACAAGTTTGCATCCTGGTAGTGGTTTTGTATCAGCTGTGACAACAAAGGGAAATAAAATATCTATTTTGTCTTTTGAGGTTGCCAATACAATAGTTTAAGGTACCAATCTTATGCAATCACTCAGAAGAAAACATAAAACATTTGAAAGAAGTGGTGCTTCCTTCAGAAGGTGTGCAACACTTGGTATCCAAAGATATGGATGAATTACAAAAGATTGCTGCTGACAAAAGATATAAATATTATTTTTTTTAAATAAACAATATTCTAACTATATATTCTTATGGGTACTGCTCCTTCGAAGAATGGTCGCAAACACAGTAGAAATTTGAAAGTCATAGCTGCTCGAGAAGTTGCGAAGCAAGCTAAGTTGCCTCTTAGCTTTGAGTTCGGCATTCGCCAGGCGCTTGGTGACAATGCAGTCCAATTCAACAATGGTTGTGGGATTGTTGCTCGATAAGAAGCATCTTTTCAGTATCGCGAGTGGAAAAACATTCCTGAGCATAAAAAACAAACACTACGGAAAAAGGCAACAGTATGTCCTTTTATTTTAAAAGTCTTAGTTTCTTATAATATCCTAAACAGTTATGAAAATACGTTATTATTATTGAAAATACATGTTTGTTAATGTGTTGGGATTTCTTGATATGTAATCGCTGATTTAATTTTCTTCTAGGATGATTGGGATATTGATCTGACAGATAAAAAGGTAAGATACATTATTGAAAAGCAGTTAAACGAGGCATGGAAGCAACAAAAGCACAAGTTTTATGCTTGGTACTTGCAAAAGGAGATGGACAAGCTCTCAGATGCAGATGCTTATGCAAAGCCCCATCCATATTGTAAACCTAAAGATTGAAAGTTCTTAGTCAAAAATTAAAGGTCAAAAGAATGGCAGGTATGATTGATTACATTGTTTTATTGAGTCATGAATTTTTTGTGTTCATTTGTTAGATTTTCATGCTTCAAAGTTACTAGTTATTTATTTTCTTATTATAGGAAAGGCGAGAGAAGAATATTAAGAACCTCCGTAATAGAAAGGCAAAGACTAAGAATGGATCAGTGTCAACGGCAAACCATCATGTTCAGCGTAATAGGGATATCACTGTTGATCATATCAAAAGTTGGAAGGAGCTTTCGCCATGACGAGAAGACAGTCAAGTGGACATCCGACATATGTCGAGATCAATATATAAGTATCTAATTCTAAACTATGATGTTTTGTCCATATTGTTGTTGTGGAAATGATGTCTTTTTTTTATTTCATATTTTTCTCTGATAGGCCCAGATGATGACATACAAGAATGACTTAGAGAACTAGCTCACTGACCTTTAAATTATGTAGAAGGTTTTGGGGCCTCGATCAGCATATGCTCCAGGATGGTCGCGTATTCAGATTAGTCATCAATTTAGGGGAGAGACAGTTTGTTGACTCTTCTACGACCAACAATGTCGGTCGACCCTTTTATGATGAGCTTGTTCAGCAGCTTTAGCAAGCCAACGAAAAGATCGGCACCATGTCCTCAGTGCTAGAGAATGTTATGGCCCGCATGACTGTGATTGAGACTTCACAAGTTGCATCGTCGAGCAACCCTCCACCTCCATCTCCAACTGACATCTTGGATGAGAGAGTTTGATTTGTCCAGGCATATTTCACTCTTTCATCTTTTTTTTAAGCTGATATCGGATACTTTATTTTGGTGTAAATCATTTCAGTTTTATTTTGGATTTTGAACTTCATTGTTATATATTATTAATGCTATTTAGAGTCATTTGTAACAAACTTGACTTTCCACAACGAATTTAATATTAGGAACAAATTATATTTGTAATAATTTTAAATTAATTTGTAATGAAAAAAAATTATTTAGCAACGATCTCTTTTCCACAATGAAACTAAATTCGTTGTAGAAACTCATATTTAGTAACGAATTTGACTAAATAAAACATTCGTTGTAGAAAATATTTAGCAACGAAGTTTGTTTTAGCAACGAAACTAAATTCGTTGCGGAAACTTATATTCAATAACGAATTTGACTAAATAAAACATTCATTACAGAAAACATTTAGCAACGCATTTTGTTTCAGCAATGGAAATAAATTCGTTGTGGAAACTAACTAATTATTGCATTTTTTTGGGAAGTAGTAGCAATAAATTTTCTTAATTTAGTAAAGAAATGTTTTCGTTGCAAAAGGTAGACTTATGAATTTTATTCATTGCTAAAAGTAGTGATTTGGGCTTCAGACCTTCTGTAATGAATGGTTACGAATTTAAATTCATTGCGGAAAGTTTTTCGCAATGATTTTAGCACTTTCAACAATGACAAAAATCCAGGAGTTTGAGGCTTGTAAGCTGCGTCGAGAATTTTTACAAAAATACCTCTTTCAACAGTCCTAAATAATTATATTTTACCATATTTAGTCAATTTAACATATAAAAAATTAAAAATCAAAAAAAAACTGCACGAACCCCAGGGCCATGGGTCGCAGGTCCTGCCGAGCCCCAGGAGTTCAAATTTTGTGGGCTATGGAACAACCGTTAAATTTGCGGACCAAACGGCCACGTGCCGTATTGACCCAGCACTCCCGAGTTGTAACTTGGGGGAAGTCTTGCACCATGCCCAACAATTGGCACATGTGCACATGCCTAAACAAAAAAAGATATTTTTGTTTTTGACATGCATGCCCACAGCGCGTGCCAACAACAAGACTTTCCTTTGTAACTTGTCTGGGTCTTCCTGCGCGCTTTTTTTTTTTTTTTTTGCCCCCAAAGCCTAACTAGACCCAAATGGTTCGTGCCTGGCTTTTGACGGCTTGGGCTTTGTCAAGGCTAGGTTGGGCTAGGCTCAAATGTATGATATTTCAATTGCTAGTCTGAAAAAGTCTTGCTGCACTAGGGGCGGTGCAGCAAAAGCTGCACTGCACCCGGTAATTGGCCCGTGCCGCGCGCGAGCATATGCCAAAGCAGAAAAGAACGATTTTATCCCTGGCATGCGCACGCATACGACGCACGCCAATCACCGGGGTCGGTGCACACTTGCTACTCCGCCCTCGATGCAGCAAGACTTTTCCTTGCTAGTCTATGGAGAGGACATTTTATATGTGAAGGTGGTATTTGGTTTAAAGTGATAAAACATTATTAGAAATCTTATGTTTCTTTGATGGTCATATTACTAAAAAGATAAGATTATTATGTTTAATTTGCTCTAACAATGTTAGCTTAGCTGCTAAGGAATGGTAGATTTTATATTATTATATTACTTAAATTCTATTCATGTTTTGTTATAAATATTTTTTTATTTTTAAGTGGCTATTTTTTGACTCAAATATGAAATGTTCTAATAAAAAGTAAGAATTTTTTATAAAATATTTTTAAAAATAGTAAATATCATAAATAATTAATATATATATTAAATTTTTTAGCTATGCTAAGCGGCTTATTTTTTAAGCCTAGATCTAGTCCTAAATTTGCATAACCTCATTTAGTATGAAATATGGTGCTATTTAGTTAATCATGTGATAGGATCACTCTTTACCAAGCATAACCTCATTTAGTATGAAATATTTTAATAATTAAAAATCATTAGTGATCATTATATTTATTATATCATGAGAATGGAAGGTCACCATGTCCATAATACCGGTAATACCTTTGAAGACCTATTTGCATATATTTTATAGTAAAAATATTGTATTAGATATTATATTACAAATTATATATTATAATATAAGATTAATACTATCATTAATGATATCATAAAATATGTAATATATATATATATTATATAATTAAGTATATCATAATATTATGCTATAATAATAATAATATAATATTATTTATATTATAAATATACATAATAATATAAGATTAATTACTACATCAATATTATATATTATGATAATTGTAATAATTTTAATTAATATATTATTATATATGTAATAAATATTAATATAATATACTATATACAAAAATTAATATTACATAATTATAATATATAAATATTATATTATATCATGTTATTATAATTTAAAGGGAGATAGTGATAAATATATAGACCAAATTATCTTATTTTTTTGGATAAAAATCACTAATTTAGCAATTAGCATTCCTACCTTCTTGATGGGATTAGGATTGGATTATCCTAATCCAATAGTGATAGTATATCACTCTTTAAATAGAAAAATCAAATGGAATGATCTAATTATGATTTTGAATCACTATAATCTTTGCAAGTTTACCGTATACAAAACATACCCTACAAAAGCTTAAAAGCCTCGCTTGGAATTGGATCGCCAGCTCCCCCCATTTCCATTTTTCCGGATTATCTCCGAAACCAAAAACAAAAAAAAGGAAAGGGGCATGCTTGCTTCGCTGCCAAACGATTCCTCGCCCCACTTCACGGAGACAAGATGGAGCACGACTGGAATTAATGAGCAGACAAAGCTTGTAATGAGGTCGAAATTTTTTATTTTTTAAGTGGCTATTTTTTTGACTCAAATATGAAATGTTCTAATAAAAAGTAAGAATTTTTTATAAAATCTTTTTAAAATAGTAAATATCATAAATAATTAATATATATATTAAATTTTTTAGCTATGCTAAGCGGCTTATTTTTTAAGCCTAGATCTAGTCCTAAATTTGCATAAGCATATGATAGGATCACTCTTGACCCAGCATAACCTCATTTAGTATGAAATATTTTAAAAATTAAAAATCATTAGTGATCATTATATTTATTATATCATGAAAATGGAAGGTCACCATGTCCATAATACCGGTAATACCTTTGAAGACCTATTTGCATAATATACTTTATATAGTAAAAATATTGTATTAGATATTATATTATGTACAAATTATATATTATAATATAAGATTAATACTATCATTAATGATATCATAAATAAATATTATGTATTATATAATATATTATATAATTAAGTATATCATAATATTATTCTATAATAATAATAATAATTATATTTATTATATAATATACATAATAATATAAGATTAATTACTACATCAATATTATATATTATGATAATTGTAATAATAATTTATATTAATAATATTAATTATATGTAATAAATATTAAATATATATACTATATAAAAATAATTAATATTACATAATTATAATATTATATAATTAAATTACTAATTATATTAATATTATAATATGTTATTATATTATAAATATTATATTATATAATGTTATTATAATTTAAAGGGAGATAGTGATAAATATAGAGATAAAATTATCTTATTATTTTTTGGATAAAAATCACTATCATCACTCTGATTTAGCAATTAATTAGCATTCCTACCTAGATTAGGATTATCCTAATCCAATAGTGATAGTATATCACTCTTTAAATATAAAAATCAAATGGAATGATCTAATTATGATTCTGAATCACTGTAATCTTTGCAAGTTTACCGTATACAAAACATACCCTACAAAAGCCTTAAAAGCCTCGCTTGGAATTGGATCTAATTATGATTCTGAATTAATCACTGTAATTATCTTTCCAAGTTTACCGTATACAAAACATCCCCTATAAATTTGATCCGATTAGGCTCTATGGACCAAAAACTTAATTGGTTCAAATTCTGTTCCATGATCTTAGAAAATAAGATGCCTTCTTAGCTCGCTCCTAAACCCTTAAAAGCCTCGCTTGGAATCGCCAGCTCCCCACTTCTATTTTTCCGCCAATTATCTCTGGCATGAATAAGAAACCAAAAACAAAAAAGGAAAGGGGATAGAGAATGGCTGGAATTAATGAGCAACAAACTATTAGCGTATGATTAAGATATCTTACCATTCCCATAGCGTATGATTAAGATATCTTCAGCCATAAATAACCGTTCCCATATCCAGTAATACGATTCCTCACCGTTCCCATATCCAGTAATACGATTCCTCGCCCCAAATTCACGAAGAGAGGATGGAGCATGGTTGGAATTAATGAGCAACAAACTGTTTAAGATATCTTCAGCCACAAGTAACCATTCTCATATCCTGTAATAAGGTCGAAATTTTAAAAGGGAAAAGAGAAACTTTTGTTTATTGATTTTTAAATGAAAAACATCTCCATATTCATCGTTCATAATGGCCTGGTAAGATTATAATTGTAAATATGAGTCATCGCCGCCGCTTTCCTTCATACTCTCACCTTCTCCTCCCTTTCGACGACATTAAAAGCGAGAGAAAAATTCAATCCATCCACTTAAGCCAATCGGTCTTTTGAATATATTTCTGTGCCTCATATCAGGTTTCAAATATGAGGTGGTTCTTGAAGTGGTTTTTTAATTTATTTATATCTTCAACATCCGACAACACGAACACCAACCCAACGTCTACACTATCTTCGAGCAGCAACCCAACGTCTACACTTTCTTCCAGCAAGGGGAAGGCACCATCTCCAGGCGAATCTTCCAGCAGGGGAAGGCACCATCTCTAAGCAAATCTTCCAGCAAAGGGAAGGCACCATCCAGCAAGGGGAAGGCACCATCTCCAGGCGAATCTTCCAGCAAGGGGAAGGCACCATCTCCAGGCGAAATGAGTCAGGATGCTCTCAAATGCCTGACAGCACGAGCAGCAACCCAACGTCTATAGCTCCTCTATCTTCCAGCAAGGGGAAGGCACCATCTCCAGGCGAAATGAGTCAGGATGGCTCTCAAATACCCGAGGATTTATTGACAGTATAAGTTGTTTTATTATCTCTTTCACGGATAAGAATCCTTTTATTGAGTTAAATTCATTACACTTTATCTCTAGTTGTTTTATTATCTCTCTCTCGTCCTCAGCCAAAGTGAAATGGGCTAAGTTAAAACTAGAAATTAGAACTAGGATTAGAACTAGGAGGATGGTAGAGCAGAACAATAAACTGAGATCAAGTTTAGAGAAAGAACTAGACATTCGAACTAGGAGGATGGTAGAGCAGATGATAGAGCAGAACAATGAACTAAAATCAAGTTTAGAGAAAGAACTAGACATTCGAACTTGGAGGATGGTAGAGCAGATGGTAGAGCATAACAATGAACTGAGATCAAGTTTAGAGAAAGAACTAGACATTCGAACTAGGAGGATGGTAGAGCAGAACAATGAACTAAGATCAAGTTTAGAGAAAGAAATGGACAGAATGAACAGAGAGGAGCAGAGGCTTCGGAACGGGCAAGAGATCTTGCAGAGCAAAATATATCTCTTCAAAGGAAACTAGTTTCGGTTAAAGGACATGAATTAGAACATGAAGTACTGCAAGAGAAGCTATTCTCTAAAGAACTGGAACTTGATCAACTACATGCAGACTTGGCTTCTTCCATAAGGGTTCATGATAGCTTGCAAACTAAGATTCAAAGGCTGCAGGACGAACTATCCTGTCTCACCCACAAGATGAAGGATATGGAGCGTTGTCCGCTCAATATAGCATCCACTAGTATTTTTCCTCCACCGCAGCCGCTGTCACCGTTGCCAAGCTCACCCACCTCCTCTGCTTCGCCACCTGCTGAGGCGCCGCCCTCTGGGTCACCTTCATCAGCGGCGCCCACCTCCTCTGCTTCGCCATCTGCTGGGGCACCGCCCTTTGGGTCACCTTCATCAGCGGCGCCCACCTCCTCTGCTTCACCACCTGCTGGAGTGCCACCCTCTAGGCCACCTTCATCGGCGGCACCCACCTCCTCTGCTTCGCCACCTGCTGGGGCACCATCCTCTAGGCCACCTTCATCGGCGACGCCCACCTCCTCTGCTTCGCCACCTGCTAGGGCGCCGCCCTCTGGGTCACCTTCATCAACGGCAAAATCATCATGTTCAGGTACCCATCTCAATTCTTAAAAAATCTGTTTTATTTGTGTTTTCTGAAGTAAAACGATGGGAAAAAGAAGTATTTTTTTGGAGTAATTTTGTTGTACATTGTTCTCTTCGTATTTTGATTAAATTTTCCCCAAATTGAAGGAATTTGGCAAGGCACCCGTTTGGGACTCTATAGAAGAAGATGTTTCCGGCGTACTTCATATTGATATCGGTGTGTGCTTTGATCTCGGTGGCGAAGTAATCATCATGTTCTGATGTTCACCTCTGGTATATAATCAGAGAGCAAAGCAATCAATCATCATGTCTCGGGAATGCTTAGATTCCTGCCATTCTTATTTTTAGTTACTGGCAGGTCACCTTCATTTTCTTGGGGTGATTTCTGATGAAAAAAAACATGTGCCATGTTTTTCCACTCTTCTGGGTGTTTCCTTTCAATATATTTTCACATCTCATGGATTAGTGGTATGCGTCAATGCATGCATGTCCAATGCAAGTGGAATTGATTGATTCAATTATTAGTATATAATTTTATGAGCTGTTACATTGAGGCCACGTTAGGCCTTCAATGGTCCTTAGGTGAATGAATCACAAAGCAAGCAACACTCTAATTATCTTTATCACGGCTTTGTCAAAGAGTAATAATGCTTACTATAACTAATCTGGGTTTGAATTCCGTTTACAATATAACTAGACTCCCATTTGATGACGTTGGGAAAGTAAAAATCAAATTAAAAGAAAAAGAAAAGGCAAAAAGTACATGCAACCAGTGCATTTATCAATCCATTCTATTGCCATCTTGTTAATGGAGGTGGCCGGCGCTCCGTGGACACAGGGAAGGTGCCTCTGTATCCATATCTTTAAAAAATAATTTATATTAGTTTTCACTAATAATTTATATTAGTTTAAGAAAAGGTTTCTCTGTATCTGTATTTTTAAGTTGTTAGTATTCATTAATAATTTATATTAGTTTTCATATGGATGTAAAATTTTATATCTATATCCCACAGGGATTTAATTAGCATAAATGCCCGTAATAACATACATTGCCATCCTTTATTTTATTTTTTAAATTAAATTAGTTTAATTAATTTGTACCTATTAGTTTTAATAAAATATAGAATTGAAAGACATAAAAATCATATAATTTTGATATTAATGAAATATAATTAAATTTCAGCCACTAATAATACTATCAACATAATTATAATAAAAAATTTAAATAATATTTAAATTTTTTTAAGTTTGGATAATATCAACATATTAAATGGATAAGCAAATGTTTCATTAAGGGTCTCCAAAAACAATTTGTAAAAAGAAAATCAAGATATCTAATAATACAATTTGAATAAAATATAGTATAAAATGTAAAATAAATTATAATTTTTAAAAATTCAAAAAAATTCATTCATTACTTTGCCCTTCAAACTCATGCACCATGTTCCTCTTGAGCACCTAAAAAAAATTTAAAGTTATAAATTGAGCAACTTAAAAAATTTGTTATTATTAGTGTTATACTATACCCGTAAAGATTTTTATTGGAGTTATGTATTAGTAAATAAGGGTAATTAAGTAATTTTGCTAATAAGTGTAATAGGTTTGGATTACAGTAGAGAATCTTTATGTCTATATTCGTCTCATACCATACTTATTTTTTGACCATCATACTCACTTCAAATAAAGCAAAGGTGAACGAGTATCACAAATTCGAAGGAAATTAACATCCCTACTTTTGGTCCTAAAATATTTTGTTGTTATAATTAATCCATTATGTTTTAAGAATGTTGAATTCCTTGTATTAGTTAAATTTTATAAAATAGCCGACGTATTATTCTATCAACTACATTCAGATGATATATCAATTATTTTGATAATATAAAATGGCTTCATGCAATGCAACGTTAAAAATGTAATATTATAAAATGTAAGGGACTAAACAATAATAATTGAAAGTTTGAAGTTAAAAATAAGTTTTGAGTGAAAGTTTAATGACCAAAAGCACATATTAGCCTAACAAAACAAAATTTTGTTGAGTTTCTAACAAAATATTTATTTGAAATTTATTAAGAAATAGATATAGCAACAAAGACCTTCATGGTTGAAAATCTAAAAGGATATAAAAATAAAAGGATAAACTATAGTTTCAACCCTTGAATTAGAGGGTGTGTCACTTTGGTTCCTAAACTTTAAAAAGTTATAAAAGTAATTTTGAACTTTTTATTT
The DNA here is from genome assembly GCA_900491605.1 of Calamus simplicifolius. Classification (NCBI taxonomy): domain Eukaryota; kingdom Viridiplantae; phylum Streptophyta; class Magnoliopsida; order Arecales; family Arecaceae; genus Calamus; species Calamus simplicifolius. The sequence goes on along the minus strand of UESW01002098.1, from coordinate 171,082 downwards.
TATTTCTCTTTAGTCCCTACCATTAAATAGGAGAGACATTGTTTGCTTCAGTTCAATATGGCAACACACGTGGCATGCATGATGACAAAATAGTTCTTTCCCTTTCTCTTACCCATGTTGGGGGGGGGGGGAGGGTGCATGGATAGGAAAAGAAAAAGGAGGAGAAGGAAAAGGAGAAGGACTTTTTCATTTTAATTAAATATTGGATATTGGTTAAAAGGATTTAAATTTATTTTTGTCATCATAAATGCCACGTGTGCTGCGACTTTGGACTGGAGCAAACGGCGCCTCTTCTCTTTAATGATAGAGATCAAAGAGAAACAAAATGGAAAGTTCAGGATTACTTTTGTAACTTTTTAAAGTTTAAGGATAAAAACAGCATATTCTCTAAGTTCAAGGATTAACACTGTAGTTTACCCAAAATAAAATGATACGAGTATGTATAGTGTGTAAAATGAACTGTGTTGCTTGTGGGCTGGCATGGCTTAAGGAATCGAGGTCCATAGGCTGGCGCAATGCAACCCAATAATTGCTAAAAGGTTTTTTCAAAATATTATTTTTAATAATTATTAATAGCTATATTCTGAAAGTATTTTGATCAATTGAGTGCATGAAAATCACCATCCAGCATCCTGAGCTAGGAAAGTCTTTGTACACCATCTCGATGCAGGATAGCCTGCATCGGGCATAATGTTTCATCCATGTGTATGCTCGTGCATCAGCGATGCAGAACCTACAAGCAAGGTTTTTAGCGCAAGCCTGCATACGGACGAATTACTATGCCCGATGCAAGCCATCCTACATCGAGGACGATGTATAAAGACTTTTCCCTCGAACTATGGTTTTGGTTCTATGGACTATACCAACATGGCTTAGGAAACCATGGGCTTGCAAGTATAATATATCTTGTGTCACTAAAGAAGTATGTAAATAATGTTGGTGGTGGCAGATGGTGGCTACCTAGATGATAAGACTGAGGCTAGAGTTATACTCTATGTCCTTAAGATAATTTCGTCCCGTAATGATGCTTGCGGTCAGTATGACGATTGTCTCCCAGGATACAACAGTCTTCTTTTGATGAAAGTAGCACTACAATTCATCAAAAATATTGAACCAAGAATGCTACTCTCTTTTCAATGCACTTTTGCTATACTACCCTTAGAAAAGTATGCAAATGCCTAAGAGAGGAGAAGACTAGAATTGATTCGGATTGAACTCAATTCAGAATGGTTTGGAATGAATCAAATGAAAGGGCCTAGGGTCCTATTTATAGGTTTTTAGGTGCCCCTTGGAAGCAACCCTACGAAATTAATTTAATTTGAATTCTTTGATTGGATTTGATCAAAGGATGTGAGGGTTAAAGGCTTATCACCCTTGATATGCCATGAACATCGTGATCTTTAGATCGGATAAGCCTTTTCATAATTTGAAAGGTAATTTATCCGATCAGATAAGGCAATTCTACGATCGGATAAGTCATAGCGCGGCTATGATACGTCTTTTCACGATCGAACCATTGATTTATCATAACGATTTGATCGGAGCGATGCCTTATCACCAATGGTCCTGTTGACCGGTCAACCGATGCCTTATCTATTCCGTATTGATAATTTCCTAAGGGGTATTAATCAATTAGAGATTGAAAAAAAAAATGTGAATGTTTTAAAATCCTTAATCATTTTATTTATAATTTGATTGGTTACTTTGCTCAAAACTCTTATGAAAGATAATATTAAAAATAATAAAATTATAAAATAAGATATCATATTATTTTACTTTTATTTTTATTTTTATTTTTTTAGTACAACGAATGATCACATCATTCTGTTGTGAGTCAAATCCGATATGTCAAAAAATAGAATTTGCTAAGTACAAAAGGCAAAGATCTCTCTGCTTTCAACTTCAGAATCTGGAGTGATTGGCCATGAAGGCAGCAACCCAGTCAACCACTAAGTTGACTTTTTGGTATACATGTCTAATATGGACTTTGAGTGCCTTTTAAAGGGTTGACTAGATGTCTTGGATCAAGGGCCCTCAATGAAGAAACAAATACCGCATAAAGCTCGATCAGAGAACTAGAAAAGTCAAGGAAACCGAAACCCATCCCCCCCCCGGCGCCAAACATGGCTCATTTGAATGATAATATTGATCATAATGTCTCTAACCAAGTCCCTTACAGGACAAATTTCTTCATTTAACTTAAAATAGGATTAAAATTTTTATAAAATAGTAAGCAACCAGCCTAAATGATCCACAAAAGGCTAAATTTTTCTTGAAACTAGCTTTTGATGTCCCCACCAACTTTTCCCTCTATACCATCACATTATTCTTCCTGGATTACAAATACAGTCCAATAAAATAAAAATAAAAATTTAAGAAGGTGCAAATTCTGGCTTTATCCGATTTTTTTTTGTTACAGACGGGTGATCACACCACTCTGGGGTGAGTCAAACCCGAAATATTGGAGTACATAATTTGCTGCAAAATGACAGGGCATGGGTCACTAGTATGCCATTCCATTGGCCAGAATGGTGGGCTACAGCCAAGATAACCTAATCGACTGCAGTGTTAGCTTCCCTATAGACATGACAGATCATCGATGCACAGGTAGATTGGAGAGCGGCCCATATATCATTGATCAGGGGATTATGTGGGGAACAGAGATCAACATCCCGTCTGATCCAGTGGATAACCGTAAGAGAATTTTCCTCAATAACCATCCAGCGAGAGCACAAGGTACGAACCGCGTAGGTGATGCCTGCCCAAGCAGCTTGCAACTCAGCCATAGGAATCGAAATGTCAAGGGAACCATGTTCACCAGCCGCTAGCAGCTATCCCTCAGGCCCCCTAATAATAAACTCAGATCCAGAAATACGACCCAAACAGAACCATCAAAATTTATTTTGACATAATCCGAGGGTGAGGGCTCCCAAGAGATAAATACCGTAGAACGGTGCGCTGTTTCGTACGCTGTCAAAATAGCAGGGGAGTCCTAGAGGCTGAGTCTGTCAGAGTGAATACTTGAGTCAAAACAGAGATACTCCGTAGTACGGAAGCCAGTAGTGCGGATGACAGTATGAGGTGGGGCCATCTCCTCAGCAAAGATAAATTGGTTTCGGGTTAGCCAGATGTGATAAGCCAGATAAGCTAAAAAAAAACCATGAGAACGGATGCCATACTGAACAGCCAGACAAATGGCACGCAATAAGGACTGTCGGGTGGGTCCCTCTTTCGGCATCCATGGAATGTAACGAAGCTGCTACCAAATCCGAGCTGCACGAGAACATGTAAAAAGAGCGTGCTCAACCGTCTCGTCCTGAAACCCACATATTGGGCAATGCGATCTGATGGAGAGACCACGACCAGCCAGCAGAGAGCAAGTAGGGAGGTGATCCCACATCAGCTTTCACAAGAAGAGCTGAATCCTGGGATGGATAGGCAACCGCCATATCCATGCCACATCATCCAGTCCCGAAGGCCAATGGAAAATGCGATCAACAATGTCTCTAATAGGGGTGCGAGAAAGGCAGGATTGATGCCATAATCGGGTATCAGAACCAGCAATGGGTGCAAGAGGAATGGCAAGGATCCTATGAGCTAGCTCAGCCCCAAAAAATTGAGACACCGTAAGGATGTGCCAAGCAGAAGAATCCTAGCAAATCAAAGTAGAGATAGGCACAGAGGGGCCAACATCTGAGCTAAGAAAAGTCGGCCAGCGAGATAGAGGAAAATCTGCTATCCAAATATCCCGAGTTACATCAGTAGATCTCCCATCCCCAATCATCCAATGGATATCAGTCATAATAGTAGGGGCAAACTGATAGATCGCTCTCCAAAAGAAGGAACTACAATGAGGAATGCGGAAGACCGAATCAGAAGTCCAATCGTCGTATCTGCCATGCATGACAGTGCTCCAAAAACAATATGGATCCAACAAGAATTTGGAGGCGTGCCTAGCAAAAGAGCCTCTCTGCGAACCATCAAAGACTGGATCCCCAGACCTTCCTCATGAATAGGCAAACATACCATATCCCAGGACAGAAGATGAATACCATGACCTCCCTGAGATGATGCCCATAGAAAATCACAGAAACGTCACTTAATCCGATGAAGACAGATGGTCGGAATCAGGGCGTTAGACAGCAGGTAAAGGGGAAGAGATGTAAGCTTTATTCGACATTGAGGTAATTTGAATAGACCTAAATAGCCCGAAAAAGAACTAGATGGGCTTATACATTAGCTATTTTATAAATCTCCAAAAATTATTGAATTTTTAAAAATTACATATATATCCCTTCAAAAATATAGCCTATAGCATATTTATAATTTAAAAATTATTATTTACATATTTCTCTAGCGATAGAAGATAGATTATACTTGCAAGCCCATGGTTTCCTAAGCCATGTTGGTATAGCCCATAGAACGAAAACCATAGTTCGAGGGAAAAGTCTTTGTATATCACCCTCGGTATAGAATGGCTTGCATCGGGCATGGTGATTCGCTCGCATGTGGGCTTGCACTAGAAAGTCTGCTCATAGGCCCTGCATCGCTGATGCATGGGCCACGCATGAACGAATCACCATGCTCGATGCAAGCCATCTTGCACCGAGATGGTGTACAAAGACTTTTTCTAGCTCAGGATGCTGAATGATGATTTTCATGCACTCAATTGATCAAAATACTTTCAGAATATAACTATTTATAATTATTAAAAAGAATATTTTGAAAAAAAAAACTTTTAGCAATTATTGGGTTGCATTGTGCTAGCCTATGGGCCCCGATTCCTTAAGCCATGCCAGCACACAAGCAACACAGTTCATTTTACACACTATATATACTCATATCATTTTAGGAAAAGACTTTGTACACAGCACCGTCCTTTTTATTGGTCCACATACGTACAACACCTATTAACATTCAAAATGTTAAGACACCTTTATGACATCCCAAGAAAAAAATTTACGACATCCCAGTTTTAAACTTACGATACCCCAGTTTTAAACTTACGACGCCTGTTCAGAAAGCAAAAAAAAATGACATTCTAGTTGTAAACTTACGACACCGTAGATATAAAATTATGACATCCACTCAAAAATGTGTCTGTACATAAATTCCAAAAAGAAAGTTAACAGATATTAATGCACGTCATGTCAAAATTTAAGATGACACCCCAGTTTTAAACTTATGACACCCTAGTTTTAAACTTATGACACCCATTCAGAAAGCAAAAAAAAATTACGACACCCCAGTTTTAAACTTACGATACCCTAGTTTTAAACTTAGGGTACCATTCAGAAAATATGTCTGTATACACATTCCAAAAAAAAGCTAAACAGGTATTAATGCACGTTAAAGAACTTTTTTGAAATTTTGTATAGACACCTTTTCTGAACGGGTGTCTTAAGTTTAAAACTAGGGTGTCGTAAGTTTAAAACTAGGATGTCATAAAAATTTTTTGCTTTCTGAATGGATGTTTTAATTTTATAACTACGGTGTCGTAAGTTTAAAACTGGGGTGTCATAATTTTTTTTTGCTTTCTGAACGAGTGTCTTAACTTTATAACTATGGTGTCGTAAGTTTAAAACTGGGGTGTCATAATTTTTTCCCTCAGAATGTCGTAAAGCTGTCTTAATATTTTTTAATGGGTATCGACTAATAAGAAAGAGCGGTGCAGCCCACGTAGGACTTACTGCACTAGATGCGTATACAAAGTTTTTTTTCATCATTTTATTTTGGGTAAACTACAATGTTAATCCTTGAACTTAGAGAATATGCTACTTTTATTCTTAAATTTTAAAAGTTACAAAAGTAATCATGGCATTCGCGATATCAAAAAAAAATTAAATCCATTTAACCAATATCTAATATTTAATTAAAAAGAAAAAGTCCTTTCTCTTTTCCTTCTCCTCCTTTTTCTTTTTCTATCCATGCACCCCCCCCCCCCTTGGTTCCTCCACTCACCGCACATGGGCAAGGGAAAGGACTATTTTGTTTAATTAGGTTTTGAATATTTGGTTAATGGGTTGATAACGGGTTTAAATTTATGTTTATAATCATGCATGCCACGTGTGTTGCCATATCGAACTAAAGCAAACAACATCTCTTCTATTTAATGATAGAGACTAAAGAGAAATAAATAAAAAGTTTAAGTCATTTTTGCAACTTTTTAAAGTATAGGAACCAAATAACACCCTCTAAATTCAAGGGTTGAAACTATAATTTATCCTTTTATTTTTATATCCTTTTAGATTTTCAACCATGAAGGTCTTTATTGCTATATCTATTTCTTAATAATTTTAAATAAATATTTTGTTAGAAACTCAACAAAATTTTGTTTTGTTAGGCTAATATATGCTTTTGGTCATTAAACTTTCACTCAAATTTATTTTTAACTTCAAACTTTTAATTATTATTGTTTAGTCCCTTGCATTTTAAAATATTGCATTTCTAACGTTGTGTTGCATGAAGCCATTTTATATTATCAAAATAATTGATATCATCTTAATGTAGTTGATAGAATAATACGTCAGCTATTTTATAAATTTTAACTAATATCATGCAAAATCCCAAGCATACTTAAGAGATAAGCATTCTATAAGCAACTCACTCAATACAACAGTAGCATGCTTTTATTATTTTCACATGCTGTTACATGAGCTTAAGCCCCCTCTTTTTGAGACATGTTTTCATGATTTTACTCTTCTATATAGGGTTTTCTATTTAAATCTCTCTATCATGCTGCTTCCTTTAGTGAAACCCTTATGCAAACAGTAAGAGAGAATGAGATAACTATACACTTACAGTTTCTGAAATTGCCTCTCTATTTGTATGTGATCCGATGATTCAACTAGATTCCTTTCATTTGAGGTTTTTCGTGATAACTGAGATGCAATTCTTGTAGGTGCCTGTGGTACAAGAGATTAAATAAGATTTCTACAGAACTCAAAGTTGAATTACATGAACTTGAAAAATATTAAAAATAAACATAGCACCAAGGTTTTAAGTACCTATTCATGTCAGGTATATCTTACCAGACTGGAAAAGAACCAGTACTTGGCATGCGACCCATACTGACCAATAGGTGCTGGACTGGCATACCATAACAACATTCAGCACACCCACACCAGTAGGGTGCCAGTATAGGGACATACGCTGGTACTTAAAACATTGGAAAATGCATTATACAATTTGCCAGTCAAGTCTTTTATGCAGTGGCTCCAGTATTACATTCTAGAAAAACCTTATTACCTGTTCAATGGGCGAACTTGGGAAGATCAGCTTCCTGGCAGGAGTTTTGCTATAAGAAATTACTTCTTGAGCATTAGATTGAAAATGCCCTTTGTTGAGTTCCTCAACTTGGCGCTGAACAGCAGGCTTCAGTGATTCTAG
>UESW01002098.1:146906-159308 GCA_900491605.1 Calamus simplicifolius | reverse complement strand
CGGGGTGCATCGTCATCCCCTCACCCCCGGCACCCCCTCGGGGTCGGGGGTAGGGTCATCATTCCTTAACCCCGGGGCCCCCACCGGTCCCGGGGTGCATCGTCATTCCCTCACCCCCGGCACCCCCTCGGGGTCGGGGGTGGGTCATCATTTCTTAACCCCGGGGCCCCCACCAGTCCCGGGGTGTGTCATCGTTCCCCATCTCCGATATCCCTTCGGGGTGGGGTCATCTGCAATCAACATGCGATCGGCTGCCAAGAAACGCGGCAACCTTCAGGTTGCACGGTGCACGCACATAATTTCCAGTACATGACCATACCTTGCCGCAGAATACCGTTCGGTACTTCCGTGATTGTGCCCTGTTACGGAGGGCCATGCCTCATAACGAGGTTTGGCGCGTTGCATGCCCCTGTACATGACCATATCTTGCTACGGCGTACGGCATGCTACTACTTGCAGCTATACTCTGTCCCATCAGCCGGCGGCGCGCACTGCCTACCTTCGCGACCGCTGGACACGTGTGATATCACATCAACATGAGGTACGGGGGATGTCTCCGGCAAATGTAGCTGCGGTACGAAAGCAATCTCCCCTAGACGAAAGGTGAGGTATTAGGACAACTATAAGCAGGGGAATGCGCGGTAAGTGGGATCCGAACTCTGGTTTTTCTGAGCTTTCTTCCTCCCTGCAAAAACCCTAACTGCCTCAGCTTCTCTTCGCTGGAGTGGTTCCTTGTCTGAACCCAAGCCACTAACTTGATCGTCGGAGGGTCCCCACCGGTGCCACCGGTCCCCGGGGACTTTTCTTGCAGGATTTCCCGGAGCGAGACGTCCGTTTTCCCCGACGTTCGAAGGAGGTGACTTGGCGTCATCAGATTGGCGCGCCAGGAAGGGGGAGTGCAAGAAAGACATCGAACCAGCGGCCTTCTTCTTCTTTCTCTGTCTTCACGACTTTGAAGCCATGGTGACTACTCGAACAAAGGGAGCTTCAGCCGGTCGCGCTGGGGGGCAGCGCTGCGGGGCTGGTCCACCCGCGGAGGCCCCCCCGGCTCTCGTATCCTGTTTCCCGAGCCTCTGAATCTCCAGGGGGCAGGGCCTTCTGCTCCGCAGAATGACGCCCCTGCGTCTGCTTCACAGCCACTTCAAGAAGATCGATTCGCTGCCCTGGCCACCCAGGTCCAGTCGCTGGCGGCGGTGGTCAAAGGCATGCAGCAGCAGCAAGCGGCCTTGCGGCAACCGGAGCCGAACCCGTCTGTCCCTGGAGTGATGCAGCCTAGCCAGCACTCCTCCCGCCGGAGGTCGCCCGTTCCTGCAGATCATCACCGCCGATCCCCGGCCAAGCCGCATCCCGCGAAGCATCCAAAAGGCCCCGGTCTCCCTCTCGCCACGCCAGCGTCTCTCCTAAGAGGCGGCACGGAAAGGAGGCGGAGCGCACGCGCCGGCATCGCCGCCCCCTCTTCTTCTGAGTCTTCGGGGGAGGGCTCCTTTGATGGCCGGATGCCTCGTCGAGCTGAGCGTCGACTCGAGGAGTGCAACCAGAAGCTGGAGGAGCTCAGCCGTCGGATCACTCACCTGCCGGAGACTGATTATGACAGTCGGCCTCCTCTGTCTCGCCGCATCATGGAAGAGCCTATCTCTACCAGGTTCCGCCTTCCTCAACTGGACCCATACGACGGGACCACGGACCCCCTAGACCATTTGGAGAGCTATAAGGTGCTTATGCAAGTTCAGGGGGCCACTGACTCGCTCATGTGTGTTGCTTTCCCGGCTACCTTGAAAAAAGCTGCCCGGGCCTGGTATTCACGTCTGCCGCCGCGAAGCATCGACTCCTTTCCGCAGTTGGAGAGGGCTTTTCTGGCCCACTTTGACGCCTGCCGGAAGATCCCGAGGGTGGCAGACAGTCTGTTTGCCGTCCAGCAGAAGAATGGCGAGTCTCTGCGAGACTACGTCGCCCGGTTCAAGGAGGCCGCCTTGGAAGTCTACAACCTGGAGGACTCGGTGGCAACCCTGGCTTTGAAGCGGGGGCTTCGCCCTTCTCGCTTCGCATACTCCCTGGACAAAAAGCCGCCGGGTTCCTACTCCGAACTTCTGATCCGCGCCCAGAAGTACATCCGGGCGGACGAAGCTGACTTTTCCCGGCGTGAAGCCGGCGGGAGTATACCCCGGAAGCCAACCCAGCCAGAACCTGCGGAAGCCCGCCCCAGGAGGCCCGAGCCTCCTCGCCGACCAGACAACCGTCCTCGACCTCCTGCACCGAGAGACGGGCCTTACACTCCGCTGCTTGCTCCATATCCCAGATCCTGCTCGAGATCGAAGGGGAGCCCTATCTGCAACGCCCTCCTCCCATCAACCCGAAGATTCCCCGGAACAAAAATCTCTACTGCCTACCACCGGGACCATGGTCACAACACCGACGACTGCCGACAGCTGAAGAAAGCCATTGAAGACCTCATTCAACAAGGCCACCTGAGGAAGTTCGTCCAAAGGAACAACCCAGGAGCTCCTGGCCCGTCAGCGCCTGCGCCGCCGGTGATTGATAACACCCCGACGGAGAAGACAGTAGCGATGATTTCCTGGGGGGCAGGAGGCCCGACAAAGAGACCAAGGGGAGAGGGAGGAGTGGAGGCTGTAATTCCTTTTTTCGAAGAGGACTTGGAGGGGGTTGTAAATAAAGATGATGATAGCGTCGTCGTATCCATGACGATTGCTAAGCACCCTGTAAAACGAATCCTGGTCGACAGTGGAAGTTCAGTAGATGTTTTGAATTACGACGCCTTTGTTCGCATGAACCTGTCGCATGATCTACTTCGGCCTGTCGTCACGCCTTTGATGGGATTCACGGGGGATTCTGTGAGGGTCGAGGGGGAAATTACTCTTCCCGTGACAGCTGGAACGGCTCCGTGCCAGAGCACTGTCCTTATAAAATTCTTGGTAGTCCGTGTGCCCCTGGCGTACAACGCGATTCTTGGGAGGCCCGGGCTCAACCTCTTGGATGCCGTCATTTCCACCAAGCGGCTCCTGGTGAGGTTCCCAACCCCCGCGGGATCGGCGAGATGCGAGGAGAGCAGGACCTGCCGGCGCTATGCTATCACTTGGCCCCCAGTCCCCAGGAGCGCTTGCACCACCATCAGCATCGACATCGGAGACCCTTGACCCACGAGACCTGGAGAGGAGGGGGGAACCGGCCGAGCGGCTGCTCACTTTCCCCCTCGGGGAGGACCCCATGCAGACGATCCGCGGAGCCTCACTCCCGGACGAAGCTCGCGACCGGCTCCTAGCCTTTCTGCGGGCCAACGCCGACGTCTTCGCTGGTCAGCATCCGACATGCCCGGGATCCCGGAGGAGGTGATTACACATCAGCTCAACATCCGACCGGAGTGCCGGCCTATCAGGCAGAAGAAAAGGAGTTTTGCCCCGGACCGACAGAAGGCTGTTGACGAGGAGGTGCGGAAGCTGTTGGCGGCTGGCCACGTCCGCGAGGTGCGCTACCCTAACTGGTTGGCGAACGTCGTGATGGTTCGTAAGGCCAGTGGAAGCTGGAGGATGTGCGTGGACTTCACCGACCTCAATAAGGCATGTCCGAAGGACAGCTTCCCGCTCCCCCGGATCGACCAGCTGGTAGACGCCACCTCCGGGCATGGGACGCTCAGTTTCATGGATGCGTTTTCGGGGTATAATCAAATCAAGATGAGCTCAGCAGACGAAGAAGCAACCTCCTTTGTCACAGAGAGGGGATCTACTGTTACAGGGTGATGCCTTTCGGACTGAAAAACGCCGGGGCCACTTACCAAAGACTAATGAACAAGGTTTTTGAGAATCAATTGGGGCGCAACATGGAGGTATATGTGGATGACATGCTGACCAAGAGTACCCATGCAGAAGACCATGTAGCAGATCTCGAGGAGACTTTCAACAACCTGCGTCGGTACCGGATGAAACTCAACCCTCACAAATGCGCCTTCGGAGTAGCAGCTGGCAAGTTCCTGGGTTCATGGTGACCCAGCGCGGGATCGAGGCCAACCCCGACAAGATCAGAGCCATCCTGGAGATGCGGCCTCCGGTCAGCAAGAAGGAGGTGCAGCGCCTGACGGGAGGGTGGCAGCCTTGAGTCGTTTCATGTCAAGGTCGGCGGAGAGGTGCCTACCCTTTTTCAAGGCGCTGCGCAAGATCAACGGCTTCGAATGGACGGAAGAGTGCCAGGGCTCCTTCGAAGACTTGAAGCAGTTTCTCTCTACTCCTCCGCTACTGTCCAAGCCTGAAAATGGAGAGGAGCTCTTTTATATCTGGCCGCCTCCCCCGAGGCTGTTAGCTCCGTGCTTGTGCGCACGGATACCGGCGGAGCCCAGAAGCCCATCTATTATACCAGCAAGGTGCTCCATGACGCTGAGACCAGGTATTCAAAAACCGAGAAGATTATCTTCGCCTTGGTGGTTTCTACTCAGCGCCTTCGGCCTTACTTTCAAGCCCATCCCATCGTGGTGCTCACGGACCAGCCCCTGCGAGCTATTCTGTCTCGCCCCGACACCTCCGGCCGGCTGGCTAAATGGGCCATCAAGCTAAGTGAGTTCGACCTGTCCTTCCGGCCAAGACCAGCCATGAAGTCCCAGGTGTTGGCGGATTTCTTAGTTGAGTGCTCCTGGACAGAGAAGGACGTGGAGGAGGAGCGACCGGAGAAGCCAAGGGACTCTCCTTCACCTGGAGAGACGGAGGATTGGATCCTGCATGTAGATGGAGCGGCGAACTCTCAAGGGAGTGGAGCCGGACTCATTCTCGCGAGCCCGGAGGGAGACGTCGTGGAGTACGCTCTCAGATTCCAGTTCCCGGCGACCAATAACCAGGCGGAGTACGAAGCCCTGCTGGCGGGGATGAGGCTAGCTAAGGAGCTGGGCGCGGGGCGCTTAAGGGCCTTCACGGACTCTCAACTCATTTCTGGACAAGTCGCCGGGGAGTACGAGGCTAGGGACCCCACCATGTCCCGCTACTTGAGCAAGGTGCAGTCCCAGGCGTCTCATTTCTCTTATTTTCGTGTCAGCTATATCCCCCGAGCGGAGAATGCCAGGGCTGACGCGCTGTCTCGTTTGGCCACTTCGGTCGACGGGACGTTGGGAAGAACGTATGTGGAGCACCTACAAGTCCCAAGCTTTGAGGCCACGGATGAAGCGTTGCCGGTGCAGCAGGAGCCCTCCTGGATGGACCCCTACGTTCGGTACTTGACTGACGGCACTCTCCCGGAGGACCCCGCTGAGGCCAAGCTGCTCAAACGAAGGGCCCCGAGGTTCTTGATGATGGACGGGAAGCTTTATCGGAGATCCTTCTCATATCCGGTCCTTAGGTGTGTGGGGCCAACAGAATCAGATTATATCCTTAGGGAGATCCACGAGGGTGTATGCGGGAGTCACCTGGGGGGCAGAGCCCTAGCATACAAGGCCCTACGCCAAGGGTATTTCTGGTTGACAATGAAGGAGGATGCGTCCGAGCTTGTCAAGAAGTGTGATAGCTGCCAGCGTCATGCCAATATTCAGCGACAGCCAACCTCTCACCTAACTCCTCTGGTGGCACCCTGGCCTTTCGCCCAGTGGGGTATGGATATCTTAGGTCCATTTCCCCCGGCCTCCGGGCAGCGGAAGTTTCTCCTGGTGGCGGTGGATCACTTCACCAAGTGGGTTGAAGCTGAGGCTCTGGCCAAAATTACCGAGAGTAAAGTGAGATCTTTCTTCTGGAAGTCAATCATATGTCGGTTTGGGCTGCCACGCACTCTAGTCACTGATAACGGCCGGCAGTTTGACAACGCACCTTTCCGGGAGTTCTGCTCCGAGCTGGGCATCTGTCAGAGGTTCACCTCCGTCGGGCATCCTCAAACCAACGGGGCAGCGGAAGTGACTAACCGGATCATCCTCCAGGGGCTAAAGACTCGACTGGATGGCTGCAAGGGACGATGGGTAGAAGAACTCTCCAACGTACTATGGGCCTATCATACAACGCCTCGAGCCCCCACTGGCGAAACGCCATTCAGCCTAGTTTTTGGCTCTGAGGCTGTCATCCCTGTGGAGATTGGGGCACCCAGCCCCCGGGTGGAGGCTTATAGTGAAGAAGGTAACCCTGACCAACTGCGAGCCAACCTCGACCTGGTGGAGGAAGTGCGGGACAGAGCGCGGCTTCGAATGGCAGCCTATCGGCAGCGGGCTGCGAAATACTACAACGCACGCGTGCGCCCCCGGACGTTCCTACCAGGAGATCTAGTCCTCCGACGGGCAGAGATCTCAAAGCCAACTGAGGGAGGCAAGCTGGCCCCTAACTGGGAGGGGCCTTACCGGATCACCGAGACGCTCCACCACGGGGCTTATAAAATTGAAGACCTTGACGGGACACCACTTCCTAGGACGTGGAATGCGGATAACCTCCGCCGGTATTACCAGTAATGTATCCCTCCTTTCGCATTAAACATCATCTCCATGTTTGTTTGGGTGCTCACCCCTTATTCAATGCTAACAAGATTCAATTCTAGTTATCTGAATCTTCCCAAAGCCCTGCACCAGCCAGGCATAAAGCCCAGTGTACCACTGGCAGAGCAGTGTACCACTGGCTCTCAACAACAAAAGCCCGGCACCCCGTCGGCACCAAAGCCCTGCACCAGCCAGGCATAAAGCCCAGTGTACCACTGGCAGAGCAGTGTACCACTGGCTCTCAACAACAAAAGCCCGGCACCCCGTCGGCACCAAAGCCCTGCACCAGCCAGGCATAAAGCCCAGTGTACCACTGGCAGAGCAGTGTACCACTGGCTCTCAACAACAAAAGCCCGGCACCCCGTCGGCACCAAAGCCCTGCACCAGCCAGGCATAAAGCCCAGTGTACCACTGGCTCTCAACAACAAAAGCCCGGCACCCCGTCGGCACCAAAGCCCTGCACCAGCCAGGCATAAAGCCCAGTGTACCACTGGCAGAGCAGTACCACTGTGTACCACTGGCTCTCAACAACAAAAGCCCGGCACCCCGTCGGCACCAAAGCCCTGCACCAGCCAGGCATAAAGCCCAGTGTACCACTGGCAGAGCAGTGTACCACTGGCTCTCAACAACAAAAGCCCGGCACCCCGTCGGCACCAAAGCCCTGCACCAGCCAGGCATAAAGCCCAGTGTACCACTGGCAGAGCAGTGTACCACTGGCTCTCAACAACAAAAGCCCGGCACCCCGTCGGCACCAAAGCCCTGCACCAGCCAGGCATAAAGCCCAGTGTACCACTGGCAGAGCAGTGTACCACTGGCTCTCAACAACAAAAGCCCGGCACCCCGTCGGCACCAAAGCCCTGCACCAGCCAGGCATAAAGCCCAGTGTACCACTGGCAGAGCAGTGTACCACTGGCTCTCAACAACAAAAGCCGGCACCCGTCGGCACCAAAGCCCTGCACCAGCCAGGCATAAAGCCCAGTGTACCACTGGCAGAGCAGTGTACCACTGGCTCTCAACAACAAAAGCCCGGCACCCCGTCGGCACCAAAGCCCTGCACCAGCCAGGCATAAAGCCCAGTGTACCACTGGCAGAGCAGTGTACCACTGGCTCTCAACAACAAAAGCCGGCACCCCGTCGGCACTCAAAGCCCTGCACCAGCCAGGCATAAGACCCGGCTAACCACTGGCGGAGCAGGGCACCAACGATTCTTCACAGCCAAGACACGACACCTTACCGATCAAAACAAAGCTAAGTCCCGCGGGCATCAAGCTGCGCGCCAGACTGACACCAGGTCCGATACTTGACTGGGCATTACGCCTATAGCTCCGAGGGAGCCTACCGGCCTAATCCCCGATCAGCGGTGCCCCCGCTCCCAAGATTCAACCCTACCTAGCTCTAGTCCGCGGGTCCATGTAACTAAGACGGAGTGACGCAGGTGGGAAGGTGTCCCTCGGAATCATCGAGACAAACAAGAATCGTGGGGCCACGTATCAATTGATGAAGTTAACAATAATACGAAGATCATCATGAAAAGTATTTTCATTAACTGGGAACTACAAAACCCCAACGTAGTCGGGCTTACAAAAGAAAGAAAAGAAAAGCAAAGTCGCGGACGCAGACTCATGGCTCTGCCGGTGCGGGCTCATCATCGGAGGAAGTCTGGTCTGACAATTCGATCTCCAGGGCCGGGGGAAATTCAAATCCCTGGCCACCCTCTCCTTAGCATGCTGGAACCCGTCGAGGTATACAGCGGCCGAGGCTTCGGCCAGGTCATCTGCGAAACGCTCGGATGCCTTGTACTCTTCAACAAGTCCAGCAGCCCGAGCCTTCTCCGCAGCAAGGGCCTCCGCCGTGGTTTTTTCAGCCTCCCGAGCCTGGTTTATCTCCTCTCGAGCGCGGCTCAACTCTTCCTCATGACGGCGGGTCTCCTCCCTGGCCACTCTAGCTTCCTCCGCCGCCGCACCCGCTCGGTCCTCGGCCTCCTGGAGCGCTGAGGTCAGCTCAGAGATGTGCATATCCCTGACCATGACCGTGCTCTCAGCCTCCGCCATCTGAGAGAGCGCCGCGCGCGCGCGATTGGCCTCCATTTCCGCCCGGCTCATGGTGGCCCTCACCTCGCTTGCACAGGCCTCTTTGACCGCTTCCAGCGCCCTTTCTGCCTTTTCCGCACGGCGCTGGGCCTCCTCGGCCTCCTTCTGCGTCTCCCGCAGAACCTTTTTTCCCCCGTGGATAACCTCCCTGGCGGCCCTCAGGGAGTGTGCGATCTGCACACAGGCCCAGGTCAACAGAGTATATATATATATGTAGAAACAGTAAGGGGAAGGGAGCGAGAAGATTACTTACCTTGACCACTGCAGCGTAGGAGTCTCGGAAGAACGCGCCCGCCCCCAGATGGCTGAGATCTTCTATAATCCTGAGATCAAAAACCGGGCCCAGGGCCTGCTCGGCCCAGCGGCCGTCGTTCAAGGAGTCCCGGGCGGCCTGGGCGCGCCCTCGCCTCCCTCCGCCGTTCCTGAAGTCCCCGGCTCTACGTGCGGACCACTCCCGAGTGGCCCTTCGGGGGATGGGCTCGCGAGGCCAGATGGTCCCTCGCCCCAGTCTCTGGCGGCGTCTAATGGGGTCGCTCTCTCGGAGGCCGGGAACTCCCCGGTTGGCACACGCGCCCCCACTTCTGGTTCCTCAGCGGTGGCTCCCGCAGCCACCCCCACTTCTGATTCTTCGGCGGTGGCTCCTGCAGTCGCCCCCACCTCTGGTGGAGTGTCGGCCGTGAGGTCGACCTCCGGTGCAGCCGGGGCATGTGACGGAGCCGGGGGTGGGACTGGTGCCGGGAGGGAGGCCCGGACCACCAGGCGTTTCGGGGCCGGAGCCCGCTGGTCCCTGGGCGGCCCTTCTCGGGCCCTTTTCTTAGCATCCTTTACCACTTTCGCGGTCGGGATCTTCATTGCTGCAGGACATAAGTTAGATTTTCAGAATGATAAAAAAAAAAAAAAAAAAAAAAGGGGGAAAAAGAAGAGCAGAATTCCTGACTAAGTATGAAGAATTTACCCCGCTGGGAGATGAGACCCGCCAACTCAAAGTTGTCCTCCGCTAACAGCAGGGTGTACCGGGGGATCTCGGCGGTCAGCAATACCCCCATCGCCTCTCGGTCCCCAGGATGGACAGCCGCGGCGTTCCCTCGGAGGTCGGGGTCCCCCCACCGGGCCGGACTTGGTCGATATTAGCAAAAAAGAAACGAGGTTTCCACCCCTTGATTGACGAAGGCAAAAGAAGCTTAAGGACCCTGTTGGGTCGGGGCTGGAATAGCCACCACCCTTTTTGGGATCGGAGGGAGTAGAAATTGCAAAACAAACTGATCCTGGGAGTAATGCCTAAGCGATGACAGAGAATAACAAAGGCGCTAATCACGCGGCAGGAGTTTGGGACTAGTTGAGAAGGAGTCAAAGAATAGAAATCAAGCAGGCGGACAAAGAAAGGATGAAAGGGAGGGCGAAGACCTGCCTGCAGGCAGATCTCATAAAGAGCTATTCGACCGGGTCGGGAGGAGATGACCCGGTCGTCAGGTGTTAGTAGGAATAACTCGACCTCCCGAGGGATCCTGTAGCGGGCCCGGATCCTTTCCAGGTCCAGTCGCTTCAGGACGGAGGCTGTCCCCTCTGGGGACTCCTCCACCCTCGATGAGGTCCCGGCCCTCGACCGGTGGCCCCTTGATGGGGCCCCACCGGTGGCCCGTCGCCGGACCAGAGGGATGTGGTCCTCCGAATCAAAGGACCACTCGATGGGAGGAGAAGGAGAAGGAGGAGTCTGAGGCCTCACAGAAGGAGGACGGTCCTCAGAACCGCCCTCCGAGGTCCAAGAAGGTGAACTCATGAATAAAGAAAATTAAGACGAAAGGCCTGACCTGGAAGAGCAAAGAAGGCTGGGCACGAGCTCGCAGGTTGAAGGAACACTGGGGAACAGAAGGAAGAAGATGATGGCGATAGGGCGTCAGCCCGCCTCCTTTGGCTAGCTTTATCAAGTTTTCAAAATATCCCGCCACGTCTCGTCAGCCACGCGGCTTCTTGCCATACGCCGGTTCGCCTCGAGGATCACCCCGGCGCGTGGTGCGGCACGCCCTCGGCCAGCGATGGGACCTTGCTGACGTTGCCATAATGAGAGGAAATGATGATACGCCTTTTCGCGCAGATTCCGAAGAGCTCGTCTTCATTTTCGAGGGTGATCATGGCTGGCGCGGTGTACGGGGGCTGTCTCCTTACATTCCCCGCACCGTCCGTATAGAACTCAAGGGTAGGGATCAGCCACGTGGAGAACGCCCCTTGAGCCTCAGCGATGGGACCCGCTTCGCCCCAGGGGCGAGGGGGCATCTGATATGACTGATCCCAACATCGTCAGAAAAGGTAACGGCAGTCATCGTCATCCCCTCACCCCCGGCACCCCTCGGGGTCGGGGGTAGGGTCATCATTCTTTAACCCCGGGGCCCCCACCGGTCCCGGGGTGCATCATCATCCCCTCACCCCCGGCACCCCTCGGGGTCGGGGGTAGGGTCATCATTCTTTAACCCCGGGGCCCCCACCGGTCTCGGGGTGCATCGTCATCCCCTCACCCCCGGCACCCCCTCGGGGTCGGGGGTAGGGTCATCATTCTTTAACCCCGGGGCCCCCACCGGTCCCGGGGTGCATCGTCATCCCTCACCCCCGGCACCCCCTCGGGGTCGGGGGTAGGGTCGTCATTCTTTAACCCCGGGGCCCCCACCGGTCCCGGGGTGCATCGTCATCCCCTCACCCCAGGCACCCCTCGGGGTCGGGGGTAGGGTCATCATTCTTTAACCCCGGGGCCCCCACCGGTCCCGGGGTGCATCGTCATCCCCTCACCCCCGGCACCCCCTCGGGGTCGGGGGTAGGGTCATCATTCTTTAACCCCGGGGCCCCCACCGGTCCCGGGGTGCATCGTCATCCCCTCACCCCCGGCACTCCCTCGGGGTTGGGGTAGGGTCATCATTTTTAACCCCGGGGTCCCCACCGGTCCCGGGTGCATCGTCATCCCCTCACCCCCGGCACCCCCTCGGGGTCGGGGGTAGGGTCATCATTCTTTAACCCCGGGGCCCCCACGGTCCCGGGGTGCATCATCATCCCCTCACCCCCGGCACCACCTCGGGGTCGGGGGTAGGGTCGTCATTCTTTAACCCCGGGGCCCCCACCGGTCCCGGGGTGCATCGTCATCCCCTCACCCCCGGCACCCCCTCGGGGTCGGGGTAGGGTCGTCATACTTTAACCCCGGGGCCCCCACCGGTCCCGGGGTGCATCGTCATCCCCTCACCCCCGGCACCCCCTCGGGGTCGGGGTTAGGGTCATCATTCTTTAACCCCGGAGCCCCCACCGGTCCCGGGATGCATCGTCATCCCCTCACCCCCGGCACCCCCTTGGGGTCGGGGGTAGGGTCATCATTCTTTAACCCCGGGGCCTCCACCGGTCCCGGGTGCATCGTCATCCCCTCACTCCCGGCACCCCCTCGGGGTCGGGGGTAGGGTCATCATTCTTTAACCCCGGGGCCCCCACCGGTCCCGGGGTGCATCGTCATCCCCTCACCCCCGGCACCCCCTCGGGGTCGGGGGTAGGGTCATCATTCTTTAACCCCGGGGCCCCCACCGGTCCCGGGGTGCATCGTCATCCCCTCACCCCCGGCACCCCCTCGGGGTTGGGGGTAGGGTCGTCATTCTTTAACCCCGGGGCCCCCACCGGTCCCGGGGTGCATCGTCATCCCCTCACCCTCGGCACCCCCTCGGGGTCGGGGGTAGGGTCGTCATTCTTTAACCCCGGGGCCCCCACCGGTCCCGGGGTGCATCGTCATCCCCTCAGCCCTGGCACCCCCTCGGGGTCGGGGGTAGGGTCGTCATTCTTTAACCCCGGGGATCCCACCGGTCCCGGGGTGCATCGTCATCCCCTCACCCCCGGCACCCCCTCGGG
>UESW01002098.1:51906-141906 GCA_900491605.1 Calamus simplicifolius | reverse complement strand
CATCCTATCATACCTTAGTGGAAAATGATTCTTTTGACTTTTATCATTAAGAAAAGGCCTTTAATCATTAAAAATATGCCTTTGCACACCTGTGATAGAGATGGTGTTAGAAAAGGTTTTGGTGTGATCTCCTCGACTTGGAAAAATAGTGCAATGCATTGTTAAGAGATTTGAATTAATAAAACGAAAGACTTTATACAACATGAAAGGAGATCTTGAAAAAGGATATAGAAAAACTTGAAATAATATCGTAGGTGTCCCAAATTATAATATATATTTAGTGTTGATTATGTTATAATTAAATTGTAGATCTTGATATTGTCATGGTTTGAAGTCATCCTAGCTATTAAGAGGGGCATCACACCCTTTTTGCAACCTCTAGCCTCCACCAATCTTTTGTTTCCTCTTCAAGTATAAAAATAGCAAACATAATCGGGAGTTTCCTCTTCAATATCTAAAGGAATCTTCACTCTTTTTATCCATCCTTTGACATCTAAAGAATTTTCATTGCCACAAAATATGATAGTAGCAGACCTTTACAAATCCGAGAAGCTAACCTATTTGTTCTTCCTAGACATAGTGTTGAGAAATTATTGAAACATAATTGCCCCAACTTTATTGATTTTGATGATTTCCAAAAGCCATGAGTATTTTAAAGGAAACAATGAGTTTATTTATCAAATACCTTGAGCTTATTCTAAATGAAAGCAATGGACTCTAAATGTTTAAACTCACTGAGTTTTGAATCAATTTGAAAGAGAAGTTTCAAACTCTATATTGAAGATTTCAAAAAGGAATTTTTTACACATGTCTTGAATCCATGCTTAATGTCATATTTAATGTATTCAAGTCACATTAATATTTAAATTTATTTGGGATGAGTTTTAAAGTCTATCATAATATTTTTCTGATTTTTGTATCGCTCCCGAGCCGACTCAAGGGTTTCTGAGTTGACTCCCCAAATGTCTGATTTTCAATGTTGTCCTGAGTCGACACTTGAGTTCTCAAGAGTCGACCCCTGAAACCTTCGCGAGCCGACTCAAGACTGTGCGAGCCGACTCGTCTCAAACGGCAGAAAGGCTCATTTTTGAGCACTTCTCGAGTCGACTCCCCGCATATCGCGAGTCGACCCCTGAAAGTTAGGCATTTCTGAAATGGACTGTGCGAGCCGACTCCCACAAAGCTCGAGCCGACTCCACAAAATCTGGACGCGATTTTTTACGATGACACATCAGCTCCAACGGTAAGATTTTCAAATAACGGCTATTTTTCTGTGTTTCTAACGGATATAGTTTTGCAGAATCTATAAATAGAGGAGCTCTTTTCAAATCAAACGCATCGAATAGAAAATCAAAAAGGAGAGAAAAGAATATCTTTCAAAAGAGGGAAAAACAGAGCCTTATTGAAAAATCTTCTAGTTCAAAATAGAGTGATTCAAAAGGAGTAAAATCAAAGAGGAAGTTTCATCTACTCCAGATCATCAATCCACAAGAGCCAAAAGAAAATCCAAAAGCTTTTCAAAGATCAACTCGAAGGATTTTCAACATTCAACAAAAGGAGAAAAAGCTTCATCTCAACTCCAAAGTTTTCAAACGGTCAAGAATCTTGCTGAGGCCTGATTCAATACTTCAAGAGGAGCTAAAGAGGAGAAGGAAGAAAGCCAAAGCCACAACCATCTGCAATCTTATCAGGCTTTTCTAACCCTTTTTTTATACTTCATTTGTATATTTGCTCAAGGGAGCATTTCTATATTAAAACTCTGTTATTCTGGTTGTTTGCTGATTCAATCAGTGGACTGAATCAGTGGAGGTTATTATACCTCGTTGCAAGCCGGAGTGCTTGTCTTGGGTTAGTTGTGAGCCCGCAAAAAATAACGTGTAGGGTTTTGTGCTGGTAAGCCCGAGTAAAACCGGCTGGGTTCGTTGTGCACCCGGGAAAACAACAAGTTTGAGTTGTGAGCTTGGAAAACAACTCGGCTGTAATCGAAGAGATTATAGTGTGGACCCAAGTGAATCTTGGGAGTGGACGTAGGTGTTGGTTGCACCGAACCACTATAAAATTATCTTGTGTTTGCGTGCTATATTTTCTCTCTCTATCTTTCTTTATTATTTGCTTGTGTATTGATTTACGTTAGCCTCTCTCTTACACATTTTGCTAACTAATCAACTAAAGTTAAAAAGACTTAAATTTTTAAGAACCCAATTCACCCCCCCCTCTTGGGTTGCCATCTGGGCCAACAATTGGTATCAGAGCAAGTGCTCATTTAGAATTTGATCTCACGATCAAGGGCTAAAGATCCTTATGGCAACATAAAGTGGTTCAAGTTTTGCTGAAGGTCATTCTACGAATCGACCTCCTTTATTTAATGGAACCAACTATTCATATTGGAAAGCTAGAATGAGAATATTCATTCAAGCTTCTGACTATGAATTGTGGGGAGTAATAATCAATGACCTAGTACACCCATACACTTAATAGATGGCACCATTGTTCCTAAGCCCGAAAGGGATTGGAATGATAATGATAGAAGAATGGCTCAATTAAATGCTAAAGCCATTAACATTTTATATTGTTCCTTAGACTCTAATGAATTCAACCGAATCTCAACATGTAATTCCGCAAAAGAAATTTGGGATAGGTTGAAAATAACACATGAAGGAACAAACCAAGTTAAGGAATCAAAAATAAACATTTTGGTTCATAAATATGAATTGTTTACAATGGAACAAACTGAAACCATCACATGCATGTTCACTAGATTCACTGATATTGTGAATGGTTTAAAGAGTCTTGATAGAATTTATTCTAATGCTGACCTTGTGCGCAAAATTCTTAGGTCACTACCAAGATCGTGGGAAGCGAAAGTCACTGCTATCCAAGAAGCAAAGGACCTCAATGCATTACCTTTAGAGGAGCTTCTAGGATCCCTAATGACCCACGAGCTGACAATGAAGCAGCATGTTGAGGAGGAAACAAAAAGAAAGAAAACACTTGCCCTCAAAACTGCAGAAATGGAAGAGAGCAGCAGTGAAAGTAATGATGAAGATGATGAGAAACTGCTCTCTTGGCCAAAAAATTCAGAAAGTTTATGAGAAAAAGGCCCTTCCATAAAAAGAAATTTGGAGTAAGAATTGATGGAGAAAAAGATAAGAGAAAGGACAAGGAGAAAGAAAAAGAGAAAGAGCCCTTAGTATGTTATGAGTGTAAAAAGCCAGGGCACTTTAGATATGATTGTCCTTTGCTGAAAAAGGCCTACAAGAAAAAGAAGAAAGCTTACATGGCAACATGGTCTGATGAATCTTCTTCGTCGGAAGAAGAAGAACAAAAGGAAGTTGCCAATATCTGCTTCATGGCCAACAACGACGACAACGACAATGAGGTAAGTTCTGAAAACTCAAATGATGAATTCATTTTTGATGAAATGTTTGAGGCTTTCAATGAACTTATGATTGATTTTAAATCTTTGAAAAAGAAGTATAAGTTTTTGAAAAATGACAATATTAGCTTAGCTAAAAGTAAAAATGAATTAGCTTTAGAAGTTAAGAACTTAACTAATAAAAAAGAAGAACTTAGCAAAGAAAGAGATAATTTTAATCAAGAAATAGATTTGTTGAAATCTGAAACTAAAAACTCAACAAAAGATTTAAAAGATCAATTAGAAACCTTAGCTTTAGAAAAAGAACAGCAAGTTAAAGACAATGATTCATTAAAGAAAGAAGTTATAAAATATAAAGACATTGTTGAAAAATTCACCTTAAGTTCAACTAAACTAAACATGATTTTAGATAATCAAAAAGCTGTTTTCGATAAAGCTGGCCTAGGTTATAATACGTATAGGAAACAAAAATTTTTAAAAATATTTTTGTAAAAGCCAATCAAAGTAATATAACTTGTTTTAAATGCAATGAAAAAGGTCATAAATCATTTGAATGCAAAACATTAAATAATAACAACAAGTTAAATGTTAAAGCAAAGAAAATATGGGTTCCGAAAGGAACAATTTTTGTTGCTACTAACCATGAAGGACCCAAGAAAGCTTGGGTACCTAAGCATAAAGTTTGATTATATTGCAGGAATGTCTTGTAGCCAAAAGATCAAAGAAAAAGTGGTATCTTGATAGTGGCTGCTCAAGACATATGACGGGTGACAAAGAGGAATTCATCACCCTAGAAGAAAAGAAAGGTGGAGTTGTGACGTTTGGCGATAACGGTAAAGGTCAAATTATGGGCCTTGGTAAAGTTCGCATAACTCCATCTATATTTATTGATAATGTACTTTATGTTGATGGTTTAAAGCACAATTTAATTAGTATAAGCCAACTATGTGATAAGAACTTTAATGTTTCATTTAAATCTTCTATTTGCATAGTATCTGATTCCATTAATGATAGCATTGTTTTTACTGGTTATAGACATGGCAATGTGTACTTAGTTGACTTAGACAAATTATCTGAAAGTAGTCATTGCCTAATTGCTGACAATGCTAACATAAATGATATTGGATGGTTATGGCATCGTAGATTAGGTCACGCAAGCACACACCTTATTTCAAAACTAATTAAGATGGATTTAGTTAAAGGTTTACCTAAGTTAGATTTTGAAAATAACAAAATCTGTGATGCATGTCAATTTGGAAAACAAACTAGAAGTTCTTTCAAATCTAAAAATGTTGTTTCAACTTCTAGGCATTGAGCTACTTCACATGGACCTTTTGGACCAACTAGAACCACAAGTCTAGGAGGAAAGAAATATGGTTTAGTGATTGTAGATGATTACTCTAGGTACACTTGGGTGATGTTTTTAGCTCACAAAGATGAGACTTTCTCGATATTTCTGAAATTCTTCAAGAAAGTCACAAATGAGAAAAACACTACCATAGTGTCTCTAAGAAGTGATCATGGAACTGAATTTGAAAATCACTTATTTGAAAGTTTTTGTTCTGAAAATGGAATTAATCATAACTTTTCAGCCCCTAGGACTCCACAACAAAATGTGTAGTTGAAAGAAAAAATAGAACCTTAGAAGACATGGCCCGTACCATGCTATGCGAAAGCAACTTACCAAAGTATTTTTGGGCGGAAGCAATTAACACAGCATGTTACATCTTAAATAGAGCTTTAATAAGACCAATATTAAAGAAAACACCTTATGAATTATGGAATGAAAGAAAACCAAATATAAAATACTTTCATGCATTTGGATGTAAATGTTTCATTCATAATAATGGTAAAAACAACTTAGGAAAATTTGATGCTAAATCTGATGAAGGAATTTTTCTAGGTTATTCAACGACTAGTAAGGCATATAGAATCTTTAACAAGAAAACCTTAATAGTAGAAGAATCCATACATGTAGTTTTTGATGAATCTTTAGCAACTGGATCTGAAAAGATTGATGATGAGGAAGATACAAACATAATTGAAAAAGATCTTGAAAAACTTAATATTGAAGTATCTTCTGATCATGAACAAGAGGCTAAAGATGATGATTCACATAAGGTCGATGATGTTAATAATGATCATAATGATATAGATCTTCCAAGAGATTGGAGATATGCTTATAGTCATCCTAAGGAATTGATTATAGGTGATCCTTCTCAAGGAATAAGAACTAGATCATTTATGAGAAATATTAGTAATCATCTTGCATTTGTCTCTCAAATAGAACCTAAAACTATTGAAGAAGCTGAAAAAGATAATAATTGGATGATAGCAATGCAAGAAGAACTAAATCAATTTACAAGAAATAATGTTTGGACTTTAGTTGAAAGACCTAAAAATCATTCAGTAATAGGATCAAAATGGGTTTTAGAAATAAACTAGATGAAAATGGCATAGTAATTAGAAACAAAGCTAGATTGGTTGCTAAAGGATATAATCAAGAGAAGGTATTGATTTTGATGAAACCTTTGCACCTGTAGCTAGATTGAAGCCATTAGGCTATTACTTGCATTTGCATGTCATATGAATTTTAACTTATTTCAAATGGATGTTAAAAGCGCATTTTTAAATGGATTTATAAATGAAGAGGTGTATGTAGAACAACCACCAGGTTTTGAAGATCATGAATTTGCAAATCACGTTTTTAAATTGCACAAAGCTTTATATGGTTTGAAACAAGCACCTAGAGCTTGGTATGATAGGTTAAGTAAATTCTTAATAGAAAATGATTTTACAAGAGGTAATGTTGATAAAACACTATTTTTGAAAAGAAAAAGTAAAGATTTACTTGTAGTACAAATATACGTAGATGACATTATTTTTGGTGCTACTAACGATTCTCTTTGTCAAGAATTTGCAAAGTTGATGCAGGGAGAATTCGAGATGAGCATGATGGGAGAACTCAACTTCTTCCTTGGACTCCAAATCAAACAATGCAAGGAGGGAATCTTTATCAACCAAACCAAATACACAAGAGAACTACTCAAAAAGTTTGGTATGGAAACAATGAAACCCCTCGGAACTCCAATGAGTCCTTCATGCAAGCTGGACAAAGATGAAGAAGGTAAAAAGATTGATCAAAAGTATTATCGAGGTATTATCGGATCCCTTCTTTATTTAACAGCAAGTAGACCAGATATTATGTTTTCAGTATGTTTATGTGCTAGATTTCAATCTGAACCTAAAGAATCACATTTAATAGCTGTTAAAAGAATTTTAAGATACTTAAATGGAACGAAAAATGTAGGTTTATGGTATTCTAGAGACTCAACTTTAAACCTAATTGCATATTCGGATTCTGATTATGCTGGATGTAAACTAGATAGAAAAGCACAAGTGGTGCATGCCATTTCTTAGGAAGTAACTTAATCACATGGTTTAGCAAAAAGCAAAATTCAGTTGCATTATCAACTACTGAAGCTGAATATGTAGCAGCTGGAAGTTGCTGTGCGCAAATCCTATGGATTAAGCGACAACTTGAAGACTATGGTATCACACTTGATAAAACACCCATAAGATGTGATAACACTAGCGCAATCAATTTAACTAAAAATCCGATTCAACACTCAAGGACAAAACACATAGAAATTAGATATCATTTTATAAGGGAACATGTAGCTAATGATGAAATTTGTTTAGATTATGTAAACACTGAAGAACAACTAGCTGACATCTTTACAAAACCTTTAAGCGAAGAAAGATTTTGTTATCTTAGAGGAGAGTTAGGAATTTAACCCTTTTGGATAGATTTTGAAACCTCTAAGGAAATATATCTAGAGTTCTTTCAATTTCTCAAAATCTTAAGGAAATTTTATCTAGAACTCATATCAATTTGATCTATCAAAATCCATGATTTTTAATCATACTCAAAGATCAAATCCGGGTTCATTTCAGACACTCTGAAAAATTTTGATTTTTTACTCTGAAATGGTTTCGGAGCCGACTCGAGAGTATCGGAGTCGACTCGAGTTTCTGCTGAAACTCAGGAGTCGACCCCTTCTCTGAGCGAGTCGACTCGAGATCGAGTCTGTGCTCTGTGACTTACCCGAGCCGACTCTACGCTTTGCGCGAGTCGACTCGACGTGGTCCCAAATCGCTTTATTAGGGCACGAGCCGACCCATCGATCGATTCTAATCATTCCAAATCATTCTCAAAACCCTCCAAAACCCTTCAAACTTTCCAAAATCTTCCAAAATCCTTAAACAATCATTCCACCTTGATTCAATGGCCCCCAAAACCCGTGGTGCTAGTAGTAGCCGTGCCGGGATGAAAAGGAAGAAGACCGTGCGTCGACCCGTTCGCGAGCCGACTCCGGACTCTTCGCCTGCTTCCTCTTCGGACGATTCGCCTGCTCCTACTGCCACTACTCCTCAGGTAGATCACCTTGCGAGTAGAGTCATTACTACAGGAAGGAAGTTTGACTTTGATTTGTTTGAGAGAGAGGGATTGCTTGTAGGGTCACAGTTGAAAGAAATGGGATTTGAAAAGATATGCTCCTTAGACTGTCCAACATACCCAGCATTAGTTAAAGAGTTTTATAGAAATTTGACTAGAGGGGACAATGGTTTGATCAGCACTGTTAGAGGAGTTGGTTTGAATGTCACTGCCATCATTCTCTCTAAATTATTGGACTTACCCCTATCAGGACCTTCCACTTTTGACCCAGAGGATAGGTCACCTGCCCTCACAGATTATTGAATAGAAATTTTGAGGGATTTGAAGAAGTCTTTGCCAATCAGCTGCCACTGGACTTGAGATTGCTTCATAACATCTGCAGCAGGATTCTTTTCCCTAAGACAGGCCGTTTTGACTACTTGTCTGAGAGGGATATCTTTGTTATGGATGCTGTAGTTTCAGGCAAGCCAATCAACTTACCCATTATGATATTATGGTATATAGCTGATTGTGGGAGTAAGAGGAAATCCTGTCTTCCCTATGGCATGATCTTGACTCAGTTATTCAGAAGCCAAGGAATTGAAATTAGTGATAGTGAGCCCAGAAAAATTTGAGACATACTGACTACTATTCATTGGCCACTATTCACCGCATGGGCTTCAAGAAAGTAAATGGTAATTGGATAAGAAAAGGTCAAGAAGATGTTAGAGCTGAGGACAGAGTTGAAGACATTGGAGCTGAGGTCGAGGCTGGACCTTCTGAGGCAGGACCTAGCATGCATTATTCTCCTCCACCTCAGGCTTCATCTTCTTCTGTGAGATTTTCAGATGAGCAGTTATGTCAACTTAGATCTATGTTTGCAGAATTTGATAATCAAAGGAAAGATGAAATTGGTCAATTGAGAGAAGATATTAGAGAATTAAAGGAAGACATCATTCAAGACTTGACTTACTTTCATTTTCTGTTGGTACCCATGTGGATTCACTCAATGCTGAGCTTAAGAAGATATTTGAAAGACTTCAAGGGATAGCTGATGGATCCAATGTGTATCTTGATAGAACCAATCAGTTAAGAAGAGATATTGATGCTGCAGTTGATCAAATACAAGTAACTATGAATGACTTTAACAAATCACAAAAGGATGATATCATGGAATGATTGGACACTTAAAGAGTTTAATTTTCAAGCGTGTCAAATGATTTTGATACTTATCATAGTTTGTATTTCTAGATTTCCTTACTAGATTGTATCTAGGAAGTTTTGTTTTAATATGAATGTATTTGAACTTTGATGAATTTAAGTTGGTTTAATTTAATTACAATGAGCTTGTGTTACATTTTGATGTAATTTGACATACTTTTGAAGTAATGAGAAAAGTTATGTTCATTTCAATTATGAGTACTTTTGAATATCCTTGAATGCTTATGTTTAATTTGATATAATTTTGAATATCTCAATACTCAATTGATAACTTAGATGCTGAATGAATTCGAATGAATTTAATCAAGTTGATGCTCTGATGCATCTCAACCTTTTTGTTGATTACAAAAAAGGGGAGAGATTTATATGATTTAATCGTATATGCATCATCATTAAACCTTATATGCTTTAATTGCCCTAATTAAATAAGGGGGAGAGTATAAGGGGAAGAGATAATTTGAATTTCATAAAGAAAAAGGTTTATTTGCTTAAGTTTTTGAATTTGAAAAATTTTGAATGAATTATAAAATTGAGGTTCATAGGGGGAGCTACCTCATTGAGGGGGAGCCTTTCCATGAACACAAAAGTTGATTTTGGTATCATAAATTTTTAATTTTATAATGCATATACTCAATGTTTTTGTCATCATCAAAAAGGGGGAGATTGTTGAGAAATTATTGAAACATAATTGCCCCAACTTTATTGATTTTGATGATTTCCAAAAGCCATGAGTATTTTAAAGGAAACAATGAGTTTATTTATCAAATACCTTGAGCTTATTCTAAATGAAAGCAATGGACTCTAAATGTTTAAACTCACTGAGTTTTGAATCAATTTGAAAGAGAAGTTTCAAACTCTATATTGAAGATTTCAAAAAGGAATTTTTTACACATGTCTTGAACCCATGCTTAATGTCATATTTAATGTATTCAAGTCACATTAATATTTAAATTTATTTGGGACGAGTTTTAAAGTCTATCAGAACATTTTTCTGATTTTTGTATCGCTCCCGAGCCGACTCAAGGGTTTCCGAGTCGACTCCCCAAATGTCTGATTTTCAATGTTGTCCTGAGTCGACACTTGAGTTTCAAGAGTCGACCCCTGAAACCTTCGCGAGCCGACTCAAGACTGTGCGAGCCGACTCGACTCAGACGGCAGAAAGGCTCATTTTTGAGCACTTCTCGAGTCGACTCCCCGCATATCGCGAGTCGACCACTGAAAGTTAGGCGTTTCTGGAATGGACTGTGCGAGCCGACTCCCACAAAGCTCGAGCCGACTCCACGAAATCTGGACGCGATTTTTCACGATGACACATCAGCTCCAACGGTAAGATTTTCAAATAACGGCTATTTTTCTGTGTTTCTAACGGATATATTTTTGCAGAATCTATAAATAGAGGAGCTCTTTTCAAATCAAACGCATCGAATAGAAAATCAAAAAGGAGAGAAAAGAATATCTTTCAAAAGAGGGAAAAAAGAGCCTTATTGAAAAAATCTTCTAGTTCAAAATAGAGTGATTCAAAAGGAGTGAAATCAAAGAGGAAGTTTCATCTACTCCAGATCATCAATCCACAAGAGCCAAAAGAAATTCAAAAGCTTTTCAAAGATCAACTCGAAGGATTTTCAACATTCAACAAAAGGAGAAAAAGCTTCATCTCAACTCCAAAGTTTTCAAATCAAGAATCTTGCTGAGGCCTGATTCAATACTTCAAGAGGAGTTAAAGAGGAGAAGGAAGAAAGCCAAAGCCACAACCATCTGCAATCTTATCAGGCTTTTCTAACCCTTTTTTTACTTCATTTGTATATTTGCTCAAAGGGAGCATTTCTATATTAAAACTCTGTTATTCTGGTTGTTTGCTGATTCAATCAGTGGACTGAATCAGTGGAGGTTATTATACCTCGTTGCAAGCCGGAGTGCTTGTCTTGGGTTAGTTGTGAGCCCACGAAAAATAACGTGTAGGGTTTTGTGCTGGTAAGCCCGAGTAAAACCGGCTGGGTTCGTTGTGCACCCGGGAAAACAACAAGTTTGAGTTGTGAGCTTGGAAAACAACTCGGCTGTAATCGAAGAGATTATAGTGTGGACCCAAGTGAATCTTGGGAGTGGACGTAGGTGTTGGTTGCACCGAACCACTATAAAATTATCTTGTGTTTGCCGTGCTATATTTTCTCTCTCTATCTTTCTTTATTATTTGCTTGTGTATTGATTTACGTTAGCCTCTCTTTACACATTTTGCTAACTAATCAACTAAAGTTAAAAAGACTTAAATTTTTAAGAACCCAATTCACCTCCCCCCCCCTCTTGGGTTGCCATCTGGGCCAACACATAGCATAAGGAAACTACTGCTGCTAAATACTTTCATCGTGTAAGAGCACATAAATTTAGTTTGCCCTTTCTGAAGGATTAGTTGAATGTTCCATTAGCTTGGAGTAGTATGAATATATCTCTTCTAATGCTTTCAAGTTGTTGATGCTCTCAAGCTCTTAAGCTGCTGATCCATCAATAAATTTAGTTATTCGCTGAAACCTTTATGCTCTATGTTGATCATCTATAATTTTAAAATAAATAATAATATTCTCAAGCAAGATAACACCTCAAATCAATCAAAATAGCATGATGATATCAAGATCTCGATATAGAAACTAACATAGCATTTCCATATAACCCTAAGCACACTCCCTAGGATATGATGACAAGCCCAAGCTAGCACGACAAGATGGCATAGCCACAGACAATATATGTAGACCAAAACTCTTCTTTCATAGAGGAGTACTATTGTCAATGGTCCTTATTATTGTGAAAAATTTCTAGATAGGTTGATTGTCTTAATGTGTAGTAATAAGCAATGATAAGGCTAGTCTTATTAGAATCGATATTGAATCTAAATTCTAAAAAAAGAAAGAATGACCCTGATCTCCTTTTCCACACTTTGATCCATATGAATTTCGAAGCCACCCTAGTTTTTTCACCTTTCGAATCTATGATTCATATGGATCTAAGGGTAAAAAGGATGATTGGATCTGAGTTTGGCTACATACAAGTGTAGTTGGGTCCAACTGATGCATACATACATGCATATAATACATAATATATACATATATACATATACATACATACTAATAATGAATTCAAGGAATGGTTCACTTCCTTTAGTCTTTTAAAGCACTTTTACAAACATACTTTTAAACCCAAATTTATAGATTTACCTACATTTACATCAAAAGATAAAAACAAATGTCTTCCAAACAACAAAAGAAAACTACCATCATGATAAAGAAACTTCACTATCAAGCTTAGGAAAAATTCCTGCAAAATGGTAAACGAGAGCCAGCTTACAAGCTCAATAGGCAAAATTTAGCCAAAATATTATTCTAAGTTTTTTTAAAATTTCAAAAATATAAGGGTAATCACAAAAGTACATAACTTATTTAAATTTTCAATTAAGTCCTTATATATATATATATATATAATTGAGTATCGAAACTCATGCAAGTTTTTTAATCAATTATATTTTTTATCGCAATTAACGATTACTTGACAAACTGCATGATGGTCATCAATGATGACTTGAGTATATGTTTTTTTTTAATTGAGTACATAAACTTATAAAAGTTGTTCAATTGTGTATATCAACTCATAATTTTTTAAAAAAAATATTAGTAATGCATCAAAAGTCTATAAAATAAAAAAAAGATATATATTTGAAGTGTATTTTTCTCATTAATTCATTTACCATTAGTCGAGTAATTGAAAAGTTATTATTTTGCTACTTAACCTTTTATGCATATGATTTTTTTATGTACAAATAGATAATAATATTTCTCCTTTAGCTTATTATGCACAAAATTTTATATATGAAAATTTTTAATTAATTGATTTGTCATGCATTCATGAGAAATTCTTGTTAGACTTAAACAAATATACTTAACTAAAAATTTTTATGAGTTAGTATACTCAATTGAAATTTTTTTACGAGTTGATATACTTAATCAGAAAAAAAAAACTATACTCAAATTATCATTAATGATCGTCATATAGTTCATCAAGTTATCGTTAAAAATATACTTGATTAAAAAACTTACATAAGTTGATATACTCAATTGAAACAAAAAAATAGTATAATGACTCAATTGAAAACCCTAAATAAGTACATATACTCCTAGTATAATTATTCAAAAAAATATAAAATAATTAATATATGAAGAATTAACCTCAGTTCTAATAGAATTCAACATATAGTATGTTAAGAAAACTAATGATTTATGGTCATGTCAAGGTGTGTCTACTCAAAAGTTCCTTTTTAACTTATTAGGAGTTCAATTTAAGAACACCAAAACCCAAATAAACATTTCAAGACCATCAAAACACAAATAAACATTGTAAAACCAAAGTTTCAATTTTAGGTTCCAAACCAAGTATTCAAGCAAATTGTCAGCTAACATAATGGAATGCCTAACGCAAAAAACCTGCCCTGCCCTAATTCATACTAGCTAGACCATAACTAACTTTTTCTCATATAAGGAGTGGTAAACCTTATAGAGGTTTAGAGTTTTTTACCTAAGGGCACCAAGCCCTAACTTGCTTAACCCATTCCAATTGATTGGTCACTTTCTCAAATTAAATTTTTTTTTCATGAATTGTAAAATAGTCATAACTTAAATAAACTTTTGAGTACCATTTATTTCTATAGAAACTAAACATTATAAATTTCAATTAGAACAAAGTCCACCCAATTTTATTAAAAATTAAGACCTTTTGAAAATGAATCTAAGAATTTGCCCAAAAAATATCTAAATCATAGTTTCTCAGCCAATTTCAAAAAAAACATGAAGGTGGAAGGCCATACAAGCTATTTAAAACACTAATATTCATCAAATACTTCTAATACAATACAAATTCTGAATTTAAATTAATTAATTAGTGAAATAAAGAGTTTGATTAGAGAAATTAACAAGATAATACAAAATTAGACAAAATAGTATATGATATTTGAAAACATGCCTTAAACAGCCAATGGGATACTTTAAAAAACATAATTAACATGATTCAAAGTTATGAATCGATTTACCTTGTGTGTAGAATGAAGAAAGCATATCCAAAAATTTAAATTGTGGATTGAATGCAAACCCTAGCTTTCTTTTCCTTTCTCTCTTCTCTTCTTTCTCTTAACACAAAGAGGGGCAAAGGTGTTGAAAATGAACGAAGATAGCCCCTTCTAGCCATCCAACTCAAGCTTTCTCTCTCTCTTGACCACTCACTTCAATTCCCTCACACCCCTCCATGATTTTGCCAAGTGAGACTCTTCATTGGTTAAAACATAATATCTTATGATGTAAATTTCTAGTTTACCCCTCAAGCAATCTTTCTATTCTAAATAAGTGTAGGTTCATTTACCATGTTGTCCTTAAAGAATCTTCTAATTCCAATCAAGTCTCATGCTCACTTACTAATATGCATTCAGGAAATCTTTTAATTCCAACAAAACCTAGGTTCTTTTTACTATTATATCCCCAAGGAATCTTTTTGATCTATATATGTCATAGGTCATTTAAATATAATTTTTAAATGTTAATCTCAAGTTAATTTAGCTAACCTTGATTAAGTTTAGATTAGAGAATAGTAGTACACACATATTTAATTTAGTCATACTTTAATGTTAAGTAAGCATAATCATGAAAATGCTCTTATTATGCATAATCATGTGAAATTTTATTAGCAAAAAAAAGAATCTTCCTCAAGCCTCATGTTTGTCACATATTCATCATTTAATGTCAAACAAATAATAAAAAATCAAAGAGTGAGATATAAAGTAAAAACATAAGACATGAATATGAACTCATGCACACAAAACACATGAGAACAACTCAAGCAAGGTCCTGATCATCACATCATCCCTCAAAAAAATTCATCCCCAAAATTTTACTAACCTAAGCTAAACAACATATAATATCTATGTTGCATGTTTGTCGCCTTTTCCCAATAACCTGTTCAATTCTATGATATTGCTATAGTACTTTTACTAATGGTATAGCTTTGTTCCATAACCCCTTCTCCTTTCTATCTAATATCTAAATTGGTCCCTTCTCTATAATGATATGTAAAATGCATTGGCCACTTGGGACAAATAATGTGGTAGAGACACAAAGGTACAACTAATCCCATTTTTTATAGTATCTTAAGTTCTAATATATCGTTGAATAAACCTTTCAAATTTTCTAAACCTTAAGATATATATATATATATATATATATGTAAGATTCCTTTTTTTTTTGAGATGCTTAAAGAAATACAATGTTTTTGGTTTGGTGCTTCAAATTGATCCAATGGCATGGCATGGCATGGCTGCACAACTAGTTCAATCCTGGTATAGCATGGCTTGGGATTAGCAATCTACATCTAGTCCAGGGCAGGCATGGCACGTCCAAGCAACAACATGGTCTGTGTTGTACTATGCCAATGATGGAAAAATTAAAAGGGGATTATGATACTTAAATAAGATTAGCATAGTTTCAAAGAAATATAACAAGGACTCGTGATCATGATCAAAGAAAGAAGTTTAAAAAAGTTGAAGGGAGGAATAAATCCTATGACAAATTAAACAAAATAAGGCCACGTACGGTGCAAATTAAGCAACGAACTAATCATATGATAATGTGATTATTCATAGAAAAGCTTATCTTGTTGTCATATTATTTCCTCTCTTACATCCTTTCTTGCTTGTTTTGATGGGAAGAACTTGTGTGTGTGTGTGTCTATATATATATATATATATGGCCATAAGTCTAGTAAATGGTCATATGCGTGTCATGGCATGACATAGCTACTTCACATCTCGGTATAACTTGATTATGCATCCATGCATGGCATGGCATGGTCAACTTGACTAACTCGAGCCTACTTTGGCATAACTAGTCTACGATTGACATTTTGAAAAGATTAAAAAAAAATAGAAAACTTTTTTAAAAAAATAAAACTAGTTCAATTGACAATTTCTCAAAGTCCCAAAAATTAAAAAAAAAGAAAAAAATTCGAATTGTGAGCAAGAAAAAAGAAAAATAATATATAGAAAAATATTTTATGCAAAAAAACAAAAATCACTAGTTCAACTATTGTTTTTATTTTATTTTATAATTTGTTTTTATTTTATTTTATAATTTGAATAAAATAAAAATTATTAGTCGAACTAATGATTTTATCTGATAAATATTTTAAAAAGGCATTATGAAAAAAAAAATCAGCCAATCACCACCCGATGGACCAGCGTAACGGCAGGGGTGGAAAACAGTGGCCACGTTTACACGCGTCCCGTTCCCATTGGTCTTGACACCAATTCCTTCCTTCTCATTGGTCCGTTTCTGGAGATGGTTTCGAATCGCTTTGGGTTTTGATGTATTTTCCTCCCCTTTTGTGGTTTTTGGGACTTTAGGAAGAACTATTATGATGTGCTGCAAGTTCCGAAGGGAGCTTCGGAGGAGCAGATCAAGAGGGAGGGCCTACAGCCGGAAGCTTGCTTTGAAGAACCATCCCGATAAGAATCCTGGGAACGATGGGAACGAAGAGGCGAACGAGAGATTCGTGGAGATCAACAATGGTATGAATCGAGATTTATGTTTAGTTATCACTTCCTTTTCTCTTCCTCTTCCTCCTCCTAAAGCTATGCGTTGGATTTACCTGAACTCAAAATCTCATCTTCTGTTGACTAGGAACTTCATCGCCCGACCCCTCCCCTTTTCTTTCCTTATAAATTTACGAGAGTTTTTCACTCATTTTGTGCTCAAAATACCATCTTCTTGCTTAAATTTATGGCTTTTAGCTTACGAAGTGCTGTCGGATCGTGAGAAGAGGAGTATCTATGATCGGTATGGCGAAGAGGGCGTGAAGCAGCCAGCATGCCAGTGGTCGTACTGGGATGATGAACATCCAAGACATTTTTAGCAGGTAAGAGGATATTTCATTTTTGAGGTTGTCCAAGATTATATTAAAATTTGAAGAGATCGAACTCAAAAGCAATTAATGCAAACTAATATAATTTTGAGAGACATCGGGATTGCTTTAATTGTTGTTCTACTGATCACTCAATTTACTGGGACCAATGTTTATCATCATTTTCCACACTCAGTCACATTTAGCACACAACAACACATCTTAAATTTATTTTATCCATATCTTAGACTAATTAATGCTTAAATCTTTCTTCCCATGCCCATCCTGAATGCAGTCATTGGCTCGTCATACTGAACTGATAATTTGAAGTGGTTGCAAACCTCATTAATTGGAATGGGAAAGAGGCTTCTGTCTTGTTTCTGAGAGTGAAAATAGGTAAAGAAACAAAGGAAGGACCTAATTAAAATGTTGATGCCCTGTCACTCTGAGATGTCTTTCCCAAGATGGTGGATGGTAATCATGATGATAAATCTTGAGTAAAGTTGTCATCTTTAAGGTTCCTGATATCTAGTTCATAAAATCTGAGCAGGAGCATGGTTCATAAAACCATTGTTCATTGTTCATTGCTTTTAAGAGGCAGCCCAGTAGGATGACTGATTAAGGGTCGAGTGATAAAACCCATTTGATCCACATCTGACCCAGTTCCAGTCCATGATAATTAGGGACACTGAATGTTCATGACTACAGTTTCAGCATGCCTTGAATGGCTTTATGGCTCATTAGGTTTGTTGACCAAGACCATCTGCGATGGTTCAGGGGGTGAGAGCCTAATTATATATACAAGTCTTACTTGAGAACTCATAAGAGGACACGAGGATTTGCAGAATTATGGTCATCATTGCCAACGCATGCCTGAACGGGCGATGGAGAAGGATGCAACATCAACATTGAGTTGAGGACTTGAAATCATCTTTCTTCTAGTGGATGGGTCTATATAAAACTCAATCCACACCAATTTTTGTTTCAAAATCAAATTGGCAAATTAAATTAATTTATTCTGGTCATCATGTTTGCTGGTAGTATATAAGGGACAAATTCATTTTTGGATGAACTGTTTGATGACTTGATATCATACTGTATAAGATCCTTAGGAATCTGGGTGGTAGCCTAGGTGTTAGACAGGTCTCTGAAGAGTGCTAGGAAAGCCTCACGGGGCCGTGGTATGTACATAGATGCATGCACACAAATAAATATTTACATGTTGGGAGAGGGGGTTTGTAGTCACATGTACGTATAACATGCATTGAACTAAAAGATATGTAGGTACAAGTGTACTATGAACATGTGAATATATAAAAATAAGCATACATATATTTGTATCTGTGCACGTGTGAAAGCCTCTTTATGTAATATCTTTCTTATATAGCATACAATGCTGAAGAACATCTGACTTACATCAATTTTGGAACCTAAGGGAGGAAAGTTTGTGCCAATGAAAAATTAAGTACTCGAAGTTGAAGTGTTAGACAAATGACCTGAAAAGTTTTACCATTCAAAACCTAGACCTGAGCTGCAGTTTTGGGGGGAAAAAAAAATTGGACACTTGAGGATGTTTGGTTGTCTTTACTACTTGAGCTAAGACAGTAATTATAGATATTTTTATTTTATAATTATTTTCATCTACAAGTATTGTAAATTCATAAATTAAAATATCTTGAAATTTAATTATTATTTTTTAACTTCTAAGCCTTAGGTATGTGCAAATATTGATCTATTGAAATCATAGTATGCCATATTGATGTCACCGTATACTGATGTACCGACATTGTACTAGTGTGGTACTGATATAGGGTCTAGTACGAAGATGGCAACCTTGATTGAAATAGTTTAAATATGAATCTAATCTACAAATGCACGAGTAACTGTGTACTCAGTTTGGTGCCTAGGTGATTGTCTAGTCATCAAATCATTTGTGTGGGTGAAGGCTGGGTCCATTGCTAAGAGTCCCCTAGACAATCTGTCCGATATATTTTCAAGTCTCTACATATCCCATGGTTAAAAGTTTTTAAGATGGTTTTATCATAGAATATCAATTTTTTCTGCTGATTTTTAGACAATTTTACTTTTCTAATTCCTTTATGTTAGGTCACATTTCACAATCTTGTTTCCTCTTTGCTCCTCCTTTGATAATTACAGTACGTGATTGTTGCTGGATGTTAATGTGTTTGCAATAATTATCTTCCATATGCATAATGCATTATGCATATCCTGCCTTTTTTGGTAAATTTGATAAGATTCCTTTGCATGTGTTGCATTCATACATTATCTCATGCACTGGATATTGTTGGTTTTATAATGTTATATCTAAATTACATGCATTTATATCAGCTTCCCTAATTATAAATCATGTATTGCTGGCATTGCTTACATACAAGGTTTCTTTCAGTTTCTTTGGAGATGGTAGGGCAGAAGAGGAGGAAGAGGTGATCGCAAAAGGTGATGATGTAGTTGTTGAATTGGATGCCACACTAGAAGATTTATATATGGGAGGTTCATTAGAGGTAATTTTCATAATTGTCTTAAGGCCATTCACTAAAGCTTCTTTCACAAACCATTGTAAACTTCATTGCTAATTAAACAGTCTCAATTCTTTTTTCGGATCTGCTCTCCATGTGCAAAATGTCATTTCTTTTTACACCATTGCCTTATGTGAATTGTGCCTCTTGCTTTTCTACTCTCTGGGTGGTATCTTTTTGTTCAGGATGAGGACTTTTTGATTTTTGATATTTCTCTCTTTCTTTTCTCATTTATAATTGCATTATATCTAGGAACAAATTTTAAATTGATTTTGCATACTATGAACCAGAGGATACTAGCTGTTTAAGGCAATATATTACTTATGATTTCTCAATCACCTTATTTTGTCTTCTTCGATGAGATGTCTTATAGGTTTGGAGGAAGAAAATCTTATAAAGCCAGCCCCAGGCAAGAGGCGCTGTAACTGCAGGAATGAAGTTCATCACAGGCAAATAGGTCCATGAATGTTTCAGCAGATGACAGAAGAGGTACTTTCTCTTTCAAAATATTCCTTGATAGGTATCTTCTTGATGTGTGGATGAGATTTTATTCAAATAAGTAGCAGTTTGAGCCCTCACTGCTTTTGGTGCCACTGGAAAGGTGATGGGGATAAATAACCATATATGGACTTCTATTCTCAAATAAAAATTTCACTTTCAAAACATGTTTAAATAGAAGTTTTATTTAAATTTCAAATGATTCTTTTCCAGGTCTGTGAACAATGCCCAAATGTGAAGTTTGAGCGCGAAGGTTATTTAATCACTGTTGATATTGAGAAAGGGATGCAAGATGGACAAGTAAGCTATTAATCCTCAAAATCAACTCAAATTTGGCAATATATATATATATATATATATATATATGTTAAAGCTGCTCTTCCATCTGATGTTCTGAACTAATTCAGATTTGTTGCACCATATATGCAATAAAATAATACATTCTTTCCTTCAATTCATTTGTAACTCATCAGTGACAATGTCTAAACCTTGCATAGGAATTCCTTTTTTATGAAGATGGCGAACCTAAAGTTGACGGTGAAGCTGGAGATCTCAAGGTATATCCCTCTCCCCTCCCTAAAAAGAAAAAGAAAATGGAATCTACTATGTCAAAACTAGTTTATTATTAAACCAATCATTTTCATGAGCAGTTCAAGATCCGAACAGCACCGCATGAGCGCTTCAGAAGAGAGGGCAATAACATGCATACAACCGTTACAATTTCACTGG
Organism: Calamus simplicifolius; assembly: GCA_900491605.1. NCBI lineage: Eukaryota > Viridiplantae > Streptophyta > Magnoliopsida > Arecales > Arecaceae > Calamus > Calamus simplicifolius. Next base: position 121,187 of record UESW01002098.1, on the reverse strand, counting down.
TAACAACTTTTCTTTAATGCTGTCCTCTTTTCTTCGACTAAGGTATATTTCTGATTTAGTTTACTACCATCATTGCAATGATTCATAGATATAGCCTGCATGTTTTATAAATCCTAGTCATTATTTTATGGTAACCTAGAGCTGTGTACTGCTATTATGATTTTAATCTAGCATGAACGGATAATTCCTTCTAGTTCTTCCGAACATCAGTGACTAGGCTATCTGTTTTGACGTCAACTTAGAGAATGGATTTTGCAGTGATTCTGGATCTCATCTATTCATTTCCTGATGAAAAATACTTATTTCTGTTATTTCTCTTATATTTCTAGCTTTGGAAATCAAAATTCCAATCAAGGCACAAACTTCTGTTAACGGTCTGAAGGAGGTTGCTTTCAATACAGAAATCTAAAAGCATATGTGAATATGACCTTATTTCAGAATATTTTTTTGAAAATCAGTTTTGTTATGAGGACGAATGGTATAATCACATCATACAACCATGGCAATACTTGATATTGGGCAGTCCTGATTAAGAAGTGTGCATGCAGGTGGGTGCTTGCAGGCATTGATGAGTCAACTTGTTACCAGATTTATGTCCTGCCATAATTTTAGTATGAGGGACGGGCCCTATGTTTCCTCATATTCCTATGTCCAAAAGGAATAGGAATTGGCCTTGAATAGTTTTGCATGTTGTAAAGTGATAGTGAAACAACCTAAGCAGAAACCTTTAGTGTCATGTTTTTATATGCTCTTGTTTTCTCTTGTAGTTTTTCTTTTTCTAAGAGAGGAGAGGGGGGCACTTCTGGTATTTTCCCTTGTTGACAAAACTCACATTTTTATTGCTCAAAAGTTGATTGTGGAGTAGTGAATTGCTTTAGGATGGGGAGATAGAGGCATGTATAGCCTAGAAAGCCTGTTGATTTGACCCAGTAAATTGCTAGTAGATCAATCTACATGGTCAGATTTGACTTCCAGGGACTTTCTTATGCTTGTCTAATTGTGTTCTTTTTGTTGGTTTGCGGTGAACCATGAATTTCATCAAATTCTTACTTCTCAAAATTCTGTTTATGTAACCAGACACTTTTCAGATTCTTGTGCTCTAAATCTTCTTGTAACCAAGGTTTTAAGACTCGGTTTTAGTACCCCCAAGTAGAGTTTCAGTTTCAAAAGTTTTGCTCCAATTAAGTTTTGGAGTTTCGGTCAAAAAGTCAAGAAAAATGCTTAATGAATAGAAAAAGAATATGATAATAAAAGAAACCAAAACAAGTTATTTTACATCATTTTATAATATTTTAATTTATTTGCAACCATAATTTGTGCAACTTGTGTCGTTCTAGGCTGAAAATTCTTGTGTGCTTACTAATTTCCTCTCACAGCTTTCCCTCCACTTTTGAAATTTGAACATGACATATCTACAAACTACTCAAAAACTACCTATCTATTCAACTAGAAACTTAGAATAGAGACGCTGCACACTATTTACAAGCCCCATCTCCAACATCCTTAATAATGATCATAAGTGTTCCTTTTTTTATCAATAATCACATGCTATCAACAAACAAATAAACATATGTAGAGATAGATAAACAAAGAAAGAAAATATTCCCTATTACCAAGCTTAACCACCCACTCCTTTTTCTTTTCCTTATTTTCCACAACACTATTAAAGATATATTGCAGTGTTTCAAATTTGAGATCACATAAATGTGCCAGTGCCTGATGATTGATGTCTTAATGGGCAAATGTGTCATTGAATGAACATATTAATGAATGATATGATGAATTTTATCAAATAATAAGCATATTTGCTTGTTAAAAGAATTTTTTTTCTTTTTAACAATAATAGTCTTGGTCAGTTTGGCTAAAATTGACTGAAACCAGCTAAAATTGACCAAAACTCAGGTAAATTTGAAACCTTGCTTGTAACACAAGCCCTTTATAGCTTAGACTGTTTTACTTCTGTGAACGGTTGGAGAAAGGAAACAATAGCAAGATTAGAAAGTGCATCACATATTTTGATACTAGGGCTGAATTGTTTTGGTTTTACCTCCACCCAAAAGGAGTTTTACTTCCTAAACCTTTTAGAAGCATGTGCAAGAACTAAATAGGGAACTTAAGTATCTAGTGATAAGCTGTCACCAAGTGACATCTTTTATAAGAACTTAAGTATCTTAGCCTTAAATAACATACTCTATGCCTGTCTCAATGGGTCTGATTTTATGATTCTAGTGTATTAAGTTTTGCTTTTATCATCACTAATGTTCGTGATCTTTTCTAGTTTGGTAACTTACTGGTGAATTTCTGATTTCATTAACGTTGTATCAAGTCTTGTCTATCTAAAATTTAGTGATACCTCAAGACTTGCATCTTAAATTTACCAGATAAATTTTGGTGAAGGATATCTACTAGATGGATACTACAGTCACATCCCTTTTAACTGTTCTCATGAAAAATATACTGCTAAAGGATGAGAGCAAATAGTGCTGCTTTTTCAAGTCATCATTTGTGGTTATATCGATCTATAGAAAGGAAGGCCACAAATTATTATGCTGTCTTTTAACATTGCTGATGAAAAGAAGCTTTTTACAGTCATTTCAACCTACTTGATCTCTAAACTCCCTTCTTATTTTAGGTCCAAGCTCTTGTTGGTTTTGAAAAGACCATCAAACATCTTGATGAACATTTAGTGGAAATCGGCACAAAGGTTTGCAAATAATCATGATCTTTCTTGGTTATAGGAATCTATCATTTTTCTTTACTTTTTAAATGGATTCGGTGAAATTTGTAGGGAATCACTAAACCTAAAGAAGTGAGGAAGTTCAAAGGGGAAGGCATGCCTTTGCACCTAAGTACAAAGAAGGGAGATCTGTATGTCAGATTCGAAGTTTTGTTCCCCAAGTCACTAACTGAAGTTCAGAAGACTAGGATCAAGGAAATTCTTTCTTGAAACTAGAATTTTCTCTATTGGTGTATATAACTTGTTCTCCCTTGTAATATGACTAAGGTTGATGCGAAGGTGTACAACCCCTGGAATTTTCCCAAGAGGCTCCTATTTGAATGATGTCATTTGCTACAATCCTTATCGGCTACCTGCTTCCATTGGGTGTGACCACTTCTCCTTTTCTCCCCATTTTTCCTTTTTGTTTTTTGGGCAATGGATGTAGTTTAGAAAAGGGAACTGATTCAATGGATTTCATTTAGATCTTTCTTCCTTACCTCAACATGGGGGAAGAACATATTATAAAATCATTCTTGATTATGCAGTTATGTTACTACCAAAATGTATTAATAACTATGAATTCTGATTTTCTTTATTATATATGTTTTACATAATTCTTGTTGCTTGACCTTCTGAAAAATTTCTATATATCTATTTGTTCTTTGTTTTTGCTTCATTTTTGTTCTCATTGTTGGTCTAAAATGCTTATTAATAAATATAGAAGATGCATGGTTTCATTATTTGTGTGACATATCTTTTTATGTAAAGACTGTGATTATTTGCTCTACATTTTTTTTATTAGCAGCGAGACATACATAACGAATGCTTGTGAGAACAAAGGACATAGCATAGGATAGAGGGGAGTAAATCGGATAGAGTGGGAGTTGAGTAAGAGAGGGATATAAAATTTAATACTCAACTCATCTAAGCCTTTTTCCAACTACATGGGGTCGGCTACTTGAATTTACTTTCTCTACTCTATTCAAGATTAAGTCCATGATACTTTGCTAGAGGCCGCTCCTGATCTATAATCATAGATTCTTTGACTTAATTAAGAAGTTGATTTGGTTAAAGAATTGACCAAAGTCATCCCTAGGGTTAATTAAGAGACATAATTATTACCAATGTGTCAAGGGATCTAATGGGTCACAAGAGATTTGGATGAAGTTAAAATAGGAATTAAGTTGGACTTAATTCAAATTTGATCAATTATAATCAGAAAGGAAAGAATTTTAATCCATTGATTGGATATCCAATTAGGCTTGATCCATGAGATGGATGGCTCAGATTAATAAGGATTAATCATGAGTTATTTGACTTTCTATTTTTTAGGAATTCAGATCTCAATTAAATTAAGGGCTCGAATGGATCTATGCCCATGTGATGGGTATAATCCATCTCCATATGATGAAAAAATATACCCATGTGATGGGCATGATCCATATCTATGTCATTGTGAAGACACGTAATTTAAAGACATTTAAATCCTTTCTTATAAAAAAGAAATTCCCATTATCTTAATTCTTAATTATATTAAGAGGAAACTCCCATCCTCTTAATTATATTAGGAAGAAACTCCCATCCTCTTAATAATAAAATGAGGAAACGCTCATCCTCTTCATTATAAAAGAATGAGACCCCCTTCTCCAAATGATACGCTCTCTCTCACAAAATTACTGTCCCATTGCCTTCTCCCAATCGGCCAAGAGAAAGAAGAATTCTCTCTCCATATAACCCAAACTTCTCTCCTTTTGGTTCATCAAGAAATTTTTTTCTCTCATGATTGTTCAAGATTTGATCTTAAATTTTTTTTTTGATTTGAAAAATCAATTGACTCGGTTATCATCAATCCACATGCAGTACAACGATTATTGATCCCTCAAGAGCTTAAAATAACTTTGGATCATTGCTTCATGTTCGTAAACAAAAGCACATGACAAATGATGATCGTTTACTGCTTCAAAATCCACTGGCAATGGTCCATTGCCACCTAAAGGCAGGAAGCCACCAGGAATGGACTCGTTGCCGGACCCATAGAGAATCCTAAGAATCTCAGCCGGCGTCCGTTTGTAAGCTACGGAGTCCACATCTGCTGATAAGACATTGCTGGTGGTCTTGTTTTCAGCTCCATATTCTTTTGGGACCACCAAGCCTTCATCTTTAACTCCATTTCCACCTAGTTTGTTCCTCAGGTTTGATATGCTATTAGTGAAGTCGGACACAGTGATATTTTGGTAAGGAGGCACGCTTTCTGCTGCATGCTCGTAGAGCAGGGCTCTAATAACTGCATCTTGCCCGGATTCCACTGCTAATAAGCCAGCCAGGAGCTACATCCAAGAAAATAAATAATAGGCGATCTTGTTAGCATTCTCATCTCCACAGACCAACAACAAAGCTCTGTATAGGATTCATGATTAACTTAAGATATCCCTGATTGCATATTTTTTGATGTAGTGTTTATAATACCATATATTGCAATCAAAGGCGTAGGATTATTATGTGTCTTGCAACTATATTTTATTAGTTTATGAATGAACTTTAAAGTTGAAAATTAAAAAATTAGAAACAAAAAGAACAAACACAAAATATATATGTTAATTAACATGATAAAAACTATCAACGTATTGAAAGTATTCTCTTTTTTTTTTTTTCTTCATAGAAGATTTTAGAAATGTCAAAGCAAACATATATAACACTGAGAGATGATTGAAGGAGTTGTCCTATTTTACCCCCTTGGAGGTGCGACCACTGAGGTTGGGGTTAGCTCCAACGTAACCAACCAAACCCACGTAAGGGATGATGGTAGGATGCCAACAAGTAATTGATGCTGTTCGCATATGGATCGAATGGAGGTTTCAGCTCGTATCCAAAAGCATTATCAATTATGTTTGCAAAGTGTTTTGCACTCAGATCAAGTTGAGGCCTTGGAAATCCACCAAAGGTCGACTTGATGGCCCTGAGATCAATCACAAGTACACACACAAGGATTGGTAAAGAACCCGCATTTAACTTTTTAATGAATCTTTTACCAGTTTGAGAATTTCTTTTCTTTTATTTCACTGAAACTAGCTTTGTGTGGACTGCTGACTTTAATTCCATTTAATATCAGAATTTAAATGTTAATGGCTTAAACTTTTGGACCATTAAGATCCGATCCGATAGCCCTTCATCTTCTACAACGCAGAAGAAAATAACGAGTTCCCTTTGTCTTTCGCATATCAAGAAAAGAGCGACTGTTGGCCCCTTGTAACCATCTAAAATTAAAGGGCATAACGTAAAGATTATGACATTAATGTGCAAAATTAAATTTCATAATGTCATTCTTTCATCATGATTGACTTTAATACAATAAATTACATAATAAGAGTTATGGCGGTCATATACATCTTATATCACATAATTTATATATAAATAACTTAATGTCCACTTAATTGTTTTAAAACACAATAATTTTCTTGTTCAAAATAGTAAGTGCATACGAGAAACATATCATATTAATGAGCTCAATAATGGTACAATATCATCATAATCAATCTTCAATTCATAACATCATTATAATCAATCTTTAATACATAACATCATCATAATCAATCTTCAATACAACCAAGACCCATTCTATGTACATGTTCTTTAAATGTTTTTGGTTATAAACCTTTAGTTAAAGGATCTACAATCATAAGATTCGTTCTAATATGTTCAAAGCGCACTCTTTATTTCTGGACCTCCTTCTTGACAGTAAAGTACTTTAATTCCATATGTTTAGCACCTCTGGAATATTTATCATTTTTGGAGAAGAAAACTACAGCGAAATTATCACAATAAATTTGTAGCGGCTTGGTAATGGTGTCGACAACCCCAAGTCCTAAAATAAAGTTTCATAACCATAATGCATGAATTGTAGCTTCATAACAGGCTACAAACTCTGCTTCCATAGTGGATGAGGCAATGATAGATTATTTGGCACTTTTCCATGAAATTGCTCCTTCTCCCAACAGGAACACATAGCCAAAAGTTGACTTTCTACTATCGACACAACCAGCAAAATCTGAATCTGAATATCCAATCACTTTCAACTGATCAGATCTTCTAAATGTGAGCTTGAAGGTATCTCATCACTTTCTTTGCAGCTTTCCAATGATCAATACCAGGGTTACTCTGATATTGGCCCAACATCCCAACCTCGAAGCTGATATATGGTCTTGTGCAAGTTTGCAAATACATCAAGCTACCCACAACAGAAGCATATGGAATAGATTCCATTTGCTTACATTCCATATCATTCTTTGGACATTGCACAAAACTAAATTTATCCCCTTTTTGTATTGAGACAATGCCTGCTGAACAGTTGTTCATATTAAATTTCTCAAGAATTTTCTCGATGTAAGTTTTCTGAGACAACCCTAATAATCCATGTGATCGCTTTTGAATATGGAAATTTCTATCATATAAGATGCCTCTCCCATATCTTTTATCTTAAAATTCTTAGAGAGAAAATTTTTAGTCTCATACAAGATACCTAAATCATTAGCAGCAAGCAAAATATCATCCACTACAAGAAAATACTGAAATAGCGACGCAATACTGCGTCGCTAAATTGCGACCACTTTGCGATGCATCCGCGACAACAAATCATTGTGACGCAATTAGCGATGCATTAGCGACTCAATAAACCAGAAAATCAAAAAAAAGTAATTTTTTTATTTAGCGACGCAAGAAATGCATCGCAATATTTTTAAATTAAGTTTTTATAAAATATAAATATGAGAAAAAATATTGCGACGCAACTCAGTGCGTCGCAATGTTTTTAAAAAAATTAATTATGTTAACTAGCGATGTAATAAACTAGAAAATTAGAAAATTTATTTTTATTTAGCGACGCACTAATTACGTCACAAATATTTTAAGTAAAATTAATTTTTATAAATATAAATATGAGAAAAAAATATTGCGATGCAACTCTGTGCGTCGCAATGTTTTTTTTTAAATTAATTATTTGAAATAGCGACTCATTAGCGACGCAATAAACCAGAAAATTAGAAAAATTATTTTTAATTTAGCGACGCATTAATTGCATCACAATTATTTTAAATAAAATTAATTTTAATAAAGTATAAATATGAGAAAAAATAATTACGATGCAACTCAGTGCATCACAATATTTTTAAAAAATTTAATTATATTAAATAGCGACGCATTAGCGACATAATAAACCAGAAAATTAAAAAAATTATTTTTAATTTAGCAATAATTGCATCGCATTTATTTTAAATAAAATTAATTTTTATAAAATATAATTATGAGAGAAAAATATTGCGATGCAACTCAGTGCGTTGTAATATTTTTAAAAAAAATTAATTATGTTAAATAGCGACGCATTAGTGATGCAATAAACTAGAAATTAAAAAAATTATGTTTTAATTTAGCGATGCACTAGTTGCATTGTAATTATTTTAAATAAAATTAATTTTTATATAACATAATTATCAAATTAAAAAATTACGATGCAACCCTGTGCGTCGCAATGTTTTTAAAAAAAATTAATTATGTTAAATAGCGATGCAATAGCGATGCAATAAAATAGTAAATTAATAAAAATAATTTTTTATTTAGCGACACAAGTATTGCATCGCAATGTTTTTTTAAAAAATAAATTTTATAAAATTATTAAAAAGAATTATGAAATAAAAATATTGCGATGCCGAACGGATCGATCGCGACGGTCCGAGATCGGTCGTCGCCGACCGGGATCGATCATGGCTTCGATCGATCTTAATCGTCGGGTCGTCGCCGATTGGATCGATCGCGATGGTCCGAGATCAGTCGTCGCCAACCGAGATCGATCATGGCTTCGATCGATCGCAACCGTCGGATCGTCGCCGATCGGACCGATCGCAATGGTCCGAGATCGGTCATGGCCAATCGGGATCGATCAGGGCTTGGATCGATCGCAACCGTCGGATTGTCGGCGATCGGACCGATCACAACGGTCCAAGATCGGTCGTGGCCGATCGGGATCATGGCTTGGATTGATCGCAATCGTCGGATCGTCGGCGATTGGACCGATCGCCGCGATCCGAGATCGGTCATGGCCGATCGGGATCAGGGCTTGGATCGATCACAACCGTCGGATCGTCGTCGATCGGACCGATCGCCGCGGTCCGAGATCGGTCGTGGCTGATTGGGATCAGGGCTTGGATCGATCACAACCGTTGGATCGTCGGCGATCTCGGACCGATCGCAACGGTCCAGGATCGGTCGTGGCCAATCGGGATCACGGCTTGGATCGATCGCAACCGTCAGATCGTCGCCGATCGGATCGATCGTGATGGTCCAAGATCGTTCATCGCCGACCGAAATCTATCAGGGCTTGGATCGATCGCAACCGTCGGATCGATCGCAACGGTCCGAGATCGGTCATGGCCGATCGGGATCAGGGCTTGGATCGATCACAACCATCGGATCGTCGGCGATCTCGGACCGATCGCAATGGTCCGGGATCGGTCGATGCAATGGTCCGGGATCACGGCTTGGATCGATCGCAACCGTCGGATCGTCACCGATCGGACCGATCGCCACGGTCCGAGATCGGTCGTGGCCGATCGGGATCACGGCTTGGATCGATCGCAACCGTCGGATCATCGCCGATCGGACCGATCGCTATGGTCCGAGAATGGTAGTGGCCGATCGGGATCACGCTTAGATCGATCGCAACCGTTGGATCATCGCCGATCGGACCGATCGCCACGGTCCGAGATCGATCGTGGCCGATCGGGATCAGGGCTTGGATCGATCGCAACCGTCGGATCATCGCCGATCGGACCGATCGCCGCGGTCCGAGATCGGTCGTGGCCGATCAGGATCAGGGCTTGGATCGATCACAACCGTTGGATCGTCTGCGATCTCGGACCGATCACAACGGTCCGGGATCGGTCGTGGCCGATAGGGATCACGGCTTGGATCGATCGCAACTATCGGATCGTCGCCAATCAGATCGATCGCGATGGTCCGAGATCGTTCATCGCGGACCGGGATCGATCAGGGCTTGGATCGATCGCAACCGTCGGATCGTCGGCGATTGGACCGATCACAATGGTCCAAGATCGGTCGTGGCCGATCGGGATTAGGGATTTGATCGATCGCAACCGTCGAATCATCGGTGATCTCGGACCGATCGCAACGGTCCGGGATCGGTCGACGCAACGGTCCAGGATTACGGCTTGGATTGATCGCAACCGTCGGATCGTCGCCAATCGAACCGATCGCCGCGGTCCAGGATTGATCGTGGCCGATCGGGATCATGGCTTGGATCGATCGCAACCGTCGGATCATCGCCGATCGGACCGATCGCCACGGTCCAAGAACGGTAGTGGCCAATCGGGATCATGGCTTGGATCGATCGCAACCGTCGGATCATCGCCGATCAGACCGATCGCCACGGTCCAAGATCGGTCGTGGCCGATCGGGATCACGGCTTGGATCGATCGCAACCGTCGGATCGTCATCGATCTTAGACTGATCGCAATGGTCCGGGATCGATCGTCACCGATCGGGATCACGGCTTGGATCGATCGCAACTGTCGGATCGTCGCCGATCGGACCGATCGCCACGGTTCGAGAACGGTAGTGGCCGATCGGGATTATGGCTTGGATCGATCGCAACCATTGAATCGTTACCGATCGGATCGATCGCCACGGTCCGAGATCGGTCGTGGCCGATCGGGATCATGGCTTGGATCGATCGCAACCGTCGGATCGTCGGCAATCTCGGACTGATTGCAACGGTCCGGGATCGGTCGTGGTCGATCGGGATCACGGCTTGGATCGATCGCAACCGTCGGATCGTCGCCGATCGGATCGATCGCGACGGTCCGAGATCGTTCATCGCCGACCGGGATCGATCAGGGCTTGGATCGATCGCAACTATCGGATCGTCGGTGATCGGACCGATCACAACGGTCCGAGATCGGTCGTGACCGATCGAGATCAGGGCTTGGATCTATCGTAACCATCGGATCGTCGGTGATCTCGGACCGATCGCAACGGTCCGGGATCGGTCGATGCAACGGTCCGGGATCACGGCTTGGATCGATCGCAACCGTCTGATCATCGCCGATCGGACCGATCGCCACGGTCCGAGATCGGTCGTGGCCGATCGGGATCATGGCTTGGATCAATCGCAACCGTCGGCGATCGGACCGATCGCCACGGTCCGAGATCGATCGTGGCCAATCAGGATCAGGGCTTGGATCGATCGCAATCGTCAGATCGTTGCCGATCGGATCGATCGCCGCGGTCCAGGATCGATCGTGGCCGATCGGGATCACGACTTGGATCGATCACAACCGTCGGATCATCGCCGATCGGATCGATCGCCACGGTCCGAGATCGGTCGTCGTCGATCGAGATCAGGGCTTGGATCGATCGCAACCGTCGAATCGTCGGCGATCTCGGACCGATCACAACGGTTCGGGATCGGTCGTGGCCGATCGCGATCATGGCTTGGATCAATCATAACCGTTGGATCATCGCCGATCGGACCGATCGCCATGGTCCGAAACGGTCATGGCCGATCGGGATCACGGCTTGGATCGATCGCAACCGTCGGATCATCGCCGATCGGACCGATCGCCACAGTCTGAGATTGGTCGTGGCTGATCGGGATCAGGCCTTGGATCGATCGCAACCGTCGGATCATCGGCGATCTCGGACCGATCGCAACGGTCCGGGATCGGTCGTGGCCGATCGTGATCACGGCTTGGATCGATCACAACCGTCAGATCGTCGCCGATCGGATTGATTGCGACAGTCCAAGATCTTTCATCGCCGATCGGAATCGATCAGGGCTTGGATCGATCGCAACCGTCGGATCATCGGCGATCGAACCGATCGCAATGGTCCAAGATCGATCGACGCAACTGTCCGGGATCACGGCTTGGATCGATCGTAACCATCGGATCGTCGCCGATCGGTCTGATCGCCACGATTCGAGATCGCTCGATGCAATTTCTTAGAAAATAAAAATAATTTTTCAGAGAAAATAATTTTTAATATTGCGACGCATGTATTACGTCGCAATGTTTTTAAGAAAAATAAATGTAATAAAAAATTTTAAAAAACATTGCGACGCAATATATGCGTCACAATTATTTTCAGAAAATATAATTTTTATTAGTTATAATTATTAAAAAAATATTACGACGCATTAGCGATGCAGTTTCCTAGAAAATAAAATTAATTTTTTTAAAGAAAATAATTTTTAATATTGCGACGCATGTATTGCGTCGCATTATTTTTTAGAAAAATAAATGTAATTAAATTTTTTTAAAAAAACATTACGACGCAATATATGCGTCGTAATTATTTTTAGAAAATATAAATTTTATCAGTTATTATAATTAAAAAAATATTACGATGCATTAGCGAGGCAATTTCCTAGAAAATAAAATAATTTTTTTAGAGAAAATAATTTTTAATATTGCGACGCATGTATTGCATCGCAATGTTTTTTAGAAAATAAATATAATTAAAAAATTTTAAAAAAACATTGCGACACAATATATGCGTCGCAATTATTTTCAGAAAATATAAATTTTATTAGTTATAATTATTAAAAAAATATTGCGACGCATTAGCGATGCAATTTCCTAGAAAATAAAAATAATTTTTTCAGAGAAAACAATTTTTAATATTGCGACGCATGTATTGCGTCGCAATGTTTTTAAGAAAAATAAATGTAATAAAAAATTTTAAAAAAATATTGCGACGCAATATATGCATCGCAATTATTTTTAAAAAATATAATTTTTATCAGTTATAATTATTAAAAAAATATTGCGATGCATTAGCGACTCAGTTTCCTAGAAAATAAATAATTTTTCCAGAGAAAATAAATTTTAATATTGCGACGCATATATTGCGTTGCAATGTTTTTTAAAAATAAATGTAATTAAATTTTTTTTAAAAAAACATTGCGACGCAATATATGCATCGCAATTATTTTTAGAAAATATAATTTTTATCAGTTATAATTATTTAAAAAATATTACGACGCATTAGCGACGTAATTAGTTGCGTCGCTAAGTTTTGCATAAAATAATAGAAAGGCCAAATTAGCGATGGATTAGCGATGCATTGTTGCGTCGCTAATCCATAATAAATTTTTTAAAAAAATAGCGAGTGATTAGCGACGCATATATTGCGTCGCTAATCACTACTATATAATGCTTGGTCGGACCGGCCCCCCCCCCCCCACTTCTCTTTTTTTTTCCTCTTCTTACCCTATTCGCCGCCGTCCGTCTGCTCCTTCGGCTCCCCCAGTCCTCTCCCTCGGCGGAAGCTCCCCCCCCTCCGGCGGCGTCCCCTCTCGACCGAGGTAAGCCCCCCCTCCTCCTCAATTTTTTTTAAAAAAATAGATTTCGGCCACGACCGTGGCCATCTTCTCCGGCCACGGCCGCTGCTGTGGTCAGCTGTGGCCTGGCCACGGTGGCTACGCCACAAAAAAAAAATTTACAGTTTGGGGGCGGAGGTTTTCCCCACCCCCCTTCGTCTTCTCTAGCCACGGCCGCTGCCGTGGCCGGCCGTGGCCTGGACACGGTGGTGAGGCCACCAAAAAAAAAAATTTACAATTTGGGTGGGTTTTCCCCTCCCCCCTCTTAGTCATCTCCGGCCACGACCGCTGCCGTGGCCGGCCGTGGCCTGGCCACGGTGGCCAGGCCACCAAAAAAAAAATTTACAGTTTGGGGGGGTTTTCCCCACCCCCCCTTCGTCTTCTCCGGCCATGGCCGCTGCCGTGGTTGTCTTCTCCGGCCACGGCCGCTGCCTGGCCATGGTGGCCAGGCCACCGAAAAAAAAACAGTTATGGGGGGTTTTCCCCACCCCCCTCCCGTTCGTCTTCTCCGGCGACGGCCGCTGCCGTGGCCGGCCGTGGCCTGGCCACGGTGGCCAGGCCACAAAAAAAAGTAACAGCTAGTGGGGTTTTTTCCACCCCCGGCCCGTTCAATTAAAAAAAAAAAAATTAACAAAAAAAATTAAATTCTATCATATTTTATTATATTTAAAAATATTTTAAAATAATTTGATGACAAATATAAAAAAATATAAATATATTTTTAAAACATGGACAACTTTTTTTTAAAAAAAAAAGTAATAGCTAGGGGGGTTTTCCCCACCCTTCGGTCCCTTCAAAAAAAAAAATTAACACTCATGAAAAAAATTAACACAAAAAATTTATCAAATGACACCGATTAAACATAGAGGTTTTTTTAAATTCAACTTTATTTTATAAGTGTTAAATTTTTACATAGTCAATCATTAATCGTAATTTAATTGCATGAATCTTTAGTATTTTCAGTATGACGGGCAGAGGTAGATCTACCGACGACATACGGAGTGAGCATGGACGTAGCCCTGCTGCATCAGATCACATGAGCTTTGGAGATGGAGAGTTCGGATCTCCACACATCGCACAACCTTCGATCTCTCCAGCAGTCAGCAGTGATCCTACATTGGTATTACCATCCAGCCGATCGGCACATACCTCCGAGAGTTCTTCCACCATCGGTCGTACCGTACTTCGACTTGATGCTCATGGGCTGTAAGTATATACTAATTAAAAATATATGTTTATGTTTTTAAGTCAATTACTTATAAACATGCATTTTTTTAACAGATTTATTGAGCAGCATCATGTATCCATCCACATCAGCGCCATATTTTAGAGACGTACAGATCTCAGTGGCTACGATTGGCGCCATGTATCTCCAGCCACGAGGGAGTTTTATTTTTCTGAGTTTCAGATAAACTTATTAAATACAATTTATCACTGATATAAAATTTCTTAATCTTAATAAATTCTGAAACTAACTATTTATTTTAATTCAGAAAAAGTTTACGTGGGACCCTGCCAGCCATGATGCCATTAGGGCAGCATGGGAGGCTCTTACGGGACGCCGATACTCTGACATGCTTTATCGTTGAAGGTCATCGGGTCAGCATCCTGCGCATGTGCCAGAGGGTATTTGGCACGAGTGGCAACAGGCCTGGCAGTCCGATGGCTGGCGCAGGAGGTCCGCATCAGCCAGCACGAACCGCCGATCCGAGAAGGGCGGTCTTGGCACGGGTCTCTCCCGCCATACTTCGGGCTCCATTTTGATTCAGGAGCACAGACGCCGTATGGTAAGAAAACATAAATAATTTAATTACTAATTTAGTTATTTACAAATATTTGTATTAATATCAATTTTTTTATTGTTATAGTCTGAGCAGGAGGGCGGAGATCCTGGTGAGTTTCGTCTATTCAGGGCGACACACACCAGGAGGGACGGTTCCTGGGTCGACACACGATCACGGGAGGTTGCGGTAAGAAATTAGCTTTACGTAGTATCTGTTTAATTTCTAAAATTTTATTTTGAGAAATTTATTAATTCATTTATTGTTGATTTTATAATTCAAAGACACGAGTCGAGGAGCTTCGCTCCTAGGCATCGCAGGTCGACTCCACTGATGGGGAGACGTCCGTCGAACTCTCAGCAGAGGAGAGTCGACGTGTGTTTTTGGAGGCTGTTGGTGCCCAGCTGCGAGACCGCAGGGTCTATGGTCTAGGCACTAGAGCTTCTTCATATTTTCCCCATCAGGCCTCTAGCTCGCGATATTCTGGTGATATTCCTTCCGAGCATTTAGACGACATTCGGAGATCTATTGCGGAGGAGGTTCGGCAGGATGTTCGTCAGGAGGTTCGGCAGGAGGTCGAGCACGAGTTCGAGCAGTGTATGCGAGGCTAGGATCAGGAGCTTGCAGACGTGCGAGATCAGATGCGTCATTTGCAGGATATGGTTAGCCGCATGTCGCAGGGTCTCCAGCCTCCACGTGATCGCTCAGATTCTTGATGTATTTTTTTTCTTTTTATATGTTGTACATGAAAACTTCAAAATTTTAATATAATAATTATTTTTGGAAATTGAATGATTATTGTTTGGATCAATATGAGTGAAGAATGTTTCGATCAATATTTAAATGTAACGAAATTGTATTAACCATTTTAATTTTTAATATTTTATTTTTTTAAAAAAAAATTAATTAGTGATGCATTAGCGACTGAAATTGCATCGCTAATATTTTTAAAATATTATTATTAAATATTGCGACGCAATGATCTAGCGTCGCAATATTTTTAAAAAATTTAATTAGCAATGCATTAGCGACTAAAATTGCGTCGCTAATATATCTAAAATATTATTATTAAATATTGCGACGCAATGACCTAGCGTCGTAATATTTTAAAAAAAATTTATTAGCGACGCATTAGCGACTCAAATTGCATCACTATTATATCTAAAATATTTTATTAAATATTGCAACGCAACTAAATGCATCGCAATATTACGACACAACTAAATGCATCGTAATATTTAATAATAATTAAAAATTTAAAAACTAGTTTTAAATTTAGCGATGCATTTGGATGCGTCGTAATATTGCGATGCATTGTTGCATCGCAGAGAGTCGCTGTGACGCGATGCAATTGCGACAAATTGAGGTTGCGACGATCTTCTGAGCGACGCCATCATTGCGTCGCAATAGCGACTTTAGCGACGCAATAGCTACGCATTTGGGCATCGCAATATTTTTTTCCCCTTGTAGTGATCATCATATAGAACCAAAAATATAAACTTGCTTCCATAAATATTTCGGTAAATGCACCGATCAACGATATTTTTATGAAAACCAAAAGATGTAATAGTATCATTGAACTTAATATACCATTGTCTGAAAGCTTGTTTAAATCCATATATTGATTTCTTAAGTTTACACACCATATGATCCTTTCCTTCCATGGAAAAACCTTCCATATAAATTTCTTCCTCTATATCCCCATTAAAAAAGGCTGTTTTCACATCCATTTGATGTAACTCTAAATCATATTGAGCTACCAAAGCCATAATGATTCTTAATGAATCTTTCTTTGAAACTGGTGAAAATATCTCTTTATAATCAATGCCATCCGTTTGAGTATAACCCTTAGCGACAAGTCTAGCTTTAAAACGTTCGATATTTCAATTCAAGTCACGTTTGGTTTTAAAAACTCATTTACATCCAACTCGTTTAGAACCTTCTGGCAATTCGATAAGATCCTAGACATTATTTTCAGCCATTGATTTTAATTCATCTTTTATAGCATTAATCCATTTATCAGACTTATCACTGTTATTGGCTTGTGAAAATAAAACAAGATCTTCATAAATGCCACAATCAAAATCTGACTCTTGCAAATAAACCAAATAATCATCTGAAATAGCTAATTTTTGTATCCTTATGGGTTTACTTAAAGCTATTCCATATGGTTCAATTTTGTCAGCTATTGGTAGGTTAGGCTTCTCATGGGGTACTTCTTCATTCAAACATTGTTCATTTTTGTTTTGTTTTTGTAATTCTAGAACAATGAATGGAATGATTGTAGATTCAAGAACATTTATGGGTAATGAAACATTAACCCTTACTTCATTGATATCCAAAATCTGTTTGTTAGCACTCTCACTAACTTCACCATTTTCAATGAATTTGGCATTGCCTGTCTTAATAATTCTAGAACTATGGTTTGGACAATAAAACCTGTACCTTTTGAATTTTTCTGGGTAATTTATAAAGTGATCACTGACAGTTCGAGAATCCAATTTCTTTTCATATGGATTATACACTTGTGCTTCTACTGGACAACCCCAAACATGCAGGTGTCTTAAACTAGGTTTCCTTCCAGTCCATAACTCAAAAGGAGTTTTAGAAACTGCCTTATTAGGAATCCTATTCAGTAAATATGCTGCAGTTCTAAGAGCATACGTCCATAAAGATTTTGGTAATGAGAAATTACTTATCATACTCCTAACCATATCCATTAATGTTTTATTTCGCCTTTCTGCCACACCATTTTGTTGAGGTGTGCCTGGCATAGTATACTATGTACATATGCCATGTCTTTCAGAAATTTTGCAAATGGACCTAGATTTTATCTTGATTCATTATATTTTCCATAATACTGACCATCTCTATCAGATCTTACTATTTTCACTTTTCTGTTTAGTTGTCTTTCAACCTCAAGAGCATTTACAGCTTGAGATTTTTCTTTAAGCAAATAGACATATCCATAATGAGAAAAATCATCTATAAAGGTGATAAAGAACTTTTCTCCATCAAAGGATGGAGTATCAAAAGGTCCACATATATCAGTGTGTATAATTTCAAGAAGCTGAATAGTTTTTGTAGCTCCTTTCTTGTTATGTTTGATTTGCTTTCCCTTAATGCAATCCACACATAAACCAAGATCAGTAAAATCTAGATTTGATAGAATCTCATTCTTTACTAATCTTTGTAGTCTTTCTTTGGATACATGACCTAAACGTTTATGCCACAAGAAAGCAGAGTTGTCATTTACTATACTACGCTTAATTCCAATATTTTAATGAACACACATCAGGGATGCAAAAAATTTATCATCAAGTTTTAATTTATATAATTCATCCATAAGAATTTCAGAACCAATAAAGGAACCATCTTTATTAAATAAACTGAAACATCCTTTTTCAATCTTAAAATTAAACCCATTAACATCAAGTTTTGAAATAGAAACTAAATTTTTAAAAAGTGAAGGGACATAGAGAGTTTGTTGTAGATTCAGGTGATGCCCAATATCTAAAGTAAGACAATAAGTCCCTATGCCTTCAATTGGAGCCTTCTCTCAGTTCCCCATGAATAAGAAGTTCTCATTTGGGTTTATGCTCTGGATTGTAAGGAATCCCTGCATTACATTAGAATCATGAGTAGTGGTACTAGAATCCAACCATCAAGTGTTAGAAGGAACTTCAGATAAGTTTGATTCATAAATTGGATAAGTATAATGAAAGATACCTTTCTTTTCAAATCAAGCTTTTCGTTTCAGCCGTCATCTTTCTGATAATGTCCTTCTTTTTTACAAAAGTGATATTTATCTTTCTTTCTTTCCTTCTTATCATTATCAGCAACCTGTGATACTTTAGTGGGTGCTTTCTTCTTAAATTTCTTAGATTTTGGTTTGATAACTTTACCAGCTCCTTGACCCACTAGGTTTATTGAATGATCCCCTTATGCTTTCAATCTCCTTTCCTCTTGAGTAAGCTTACTGGCCAATTTATTAACATCCCATTTATCTTTAATAGTGTTATAGTTAATTTGAAAAGGCCCATACTCTTGATGTAATGAGTTCATAATGAATTGTACCAAAAAGGAGTCATCCACAACCATTCCCAGGGTCTTAAGTCTTGCTGCAATATTAGTCATATCAAGGACATATTGCTGCATACTTCATGACCCATCATATTTCATGATCGTAAGTTCAACCATCAATGTCCCTGCAAGTGACTTATCAGCGAAACGAAAGCGCTCTTCCACAAGCTTAAGATATTCTTTAGCTGCTACACTTTCTGAAGAGTAGATTTAATGTTGTTGGCAATTATCATCGCATGAAACTTAGACATAATTTATTAGATCTGTCCTATGCTTTATGTTTTAACTTCTCTGTCTTATTGCTCGTATCCGTAATGTCAGTAGGCTTTTCTTCTAATAGTGTCAAGTCAAGATCCAAGACACCTAAATGGAAATTGACTTGCTCACGCCATTCAGAAAAGTTTAAGCCATTAAAGATGGTAACAGCAGAAGCATGTAAATGTAAAAAAAATAGCTGCAAAAACAAAAATGCTCAAATTCAGATAATTATATACAAATATATTATAGATTTTCTTTGGATAAATACAACAATATATATATATATCGTAATTAGAATGCTATTTAAACTTTAAAAAATTAATAAATCTTATCATATATATATATATATATATATATATATATATATATATATAGTATCTTTGGATATCCATATTATATTTGACAAGAGAATATTAGATTTCTCCTTTAGGTTTGTTAGTTATAGAATATTAATCCACCTTTGGGCGAATTCTTAACTTCTAACAACCAACAAATCTTTAACAACATTCTATAAAATTTTATAAATTATATAACTGAATATAAACTAGTTTGGCCACTTTGGTGACTAACTAACTAATTTAATATTGATGTCATATTATTAAAATTTCATAAATTATATGACAGAATATAAATTAGTTTGGCCACTTTGGTGACTAACTAACTAATTTAATCTTGATGCTATATAATAATACTAATATTATTAAAATTTTATAAATTATATGACTGAATATAAATTAGTTTGGCCACTTTGGTGACTAACTAACTAATTTAATCTTAATATCATATAACTAAACAATAATACTAATATTATTAAAAATCTAACATTCAATTTTGACAATGACTAAATATAGTTAACATTACATTAGCTGATATCAACCATCATAGATTATCAATCTGCTTCAATTTATAAATATTAGTTTTGCTATATATACTAGTATAACACAATGATCTTATCGATGCATGCCATTAATTCGTAACACGATCAGCCGGGGTTCTCCTGGTGATGGACCTCTTCATAGAATAGATTAATGGCTAATAATACAACAATCATAACTTTAAAAGATTAAATATTCATCGTTAATTCATTTTGATGAAAAAATAATCAATCATAATATACGAACAAATTATTTATTTTAGAATCAAGCTCTGATACCACTTTTTAGTTTCATAGATTTTTAATAAATAATTTATTATATAAAATTAAATATAAAAAATACTTACATGATGCAGAATTCATCATAATAGTATTTACCTGATATGGAATTTATCATAATAGTAATTTTGATAGCCTCTTATGCAAATAATTATTTTCTCTTCCTTAACCTTATTCCTTTCGATGGATTCTTGTTAACTTCATCAATGGAGAGAGGACTAATTATTTATATATATATAACATTCAATTAGTATTTTCATCAAACATCAAGACTTTGATTCCATTTAATACCAGAATTAATGGCTTAATGTTAATGGCTTAAACTTTCGGACCATTAACATTTGATCCGATAGCCCTTCATCTTCTGCGCACGCAGAAACGCCTTTCGCATGCTATATCGAGAAAAGAGCGACTCTTCTAATGTAAAGATTATTCTAATAGATCAGACTCGAAGGTTGCAGTAGCTGTTGGATAAGGATAAGGAAAAGATAGTACCCGGGATGATATTATCTATTTGAGAGAGATGCTGTGGCGTGTACGGCACTGTCCTTAAGAGTAGATTCGCGCCTCTCGAGATATTATCTTGGTATAGAAGATCAGAGCATGACTACCCTCCAGCATACAATAATAGCTAGTCTTCTAATATGCGTGCACACACCAATGTCAGAAGAGGATGAACAACCGAATGAGTTCCTTCTCTTTGGATAAGAATGGAAGCAAAGGAATGAATCTCTGAACCGGATAAGGATGAAGGAATGGATCTCTGGATAAGGATGGAAAGCAAAAAAATTTGAATGAATAATCACCGGTATTGCTTCGAATATTTATATGGAAGCAAGCATCAGTTGAAAGCAACGAATCAATCCAGGGAATGATGAATTAGTCCAAAGGTATGGTCAGCGTCCAACGTTCAGTCAAAGAAAAATAAAAAGACGGTCCAACAGTCGGGGGGTCGGTTAGTCAAACGACTCATCAAAAAAAAAGAAAAATAAAAAAGAATAAAAATCTTGCTTATCATGCGCACATCTGTGAGAGCCAAAGGATGGGATTTGCACCTCCCCCTACGCGCGATTAATAGGTTTCCAAAATTGGCTTCATCGATTTGTATTGGGCTTGACCTGGCTCGCGCGTGCGTGAGCTTTCTCACAACCATTCAACTAAGTAAGAGAGTAACACATATATAAGTAAGAGTAAAATTTGTTAAGTTTTCCATGTGGGACTAAAAGAATAGTTTCATGACAAAAGAAGGGAAAGCTTTTGGAGGTAAACTTTTGGATATTGGAATATACTAAAATTTCAAACAGATGAGAGGAGGAGGATGAGAAGACATTAATGGAACGGTTGAGAGGGAAACTGTTTATAAGTTTGCAAGGGAATGAGATGGGTAAGAGGGGTGGTGGTCTATTTATACTGCTTGAGAGGCCTAAAATCCATATCATATCATGAAAGATTGATAATCGCATGAAAGATTGCACGAAGATTTAGTGTGCATAATTTTATGTTTTGAAATTAATTTGAATTTGCCTATTTTGCTCCCTTATTTTTTGGCTATAGTAGGTAAATTTATCCGCAAAATTCAAGGCAGGCAAGCATCTTTGGATTCTAATGTTGGCCATGGAGATACATGGGATTGAGTGGGATGAGATAATGTTTCATCAACGTTGGGCAATTAATATTTGTATATAGGGAGTGATAAAGGTGGTCTAAAATTGATTCACATATCAAAAGTTGCATGTCCCTGTGGGGAAAATAATATTGCAAAATGCTCTATAATATAAGTAATTTTGATTTTTTGAAATTATACATGAAATATTACATGTTGTCAAGTTTGGAGGGTTTAGGTTTTGTTTGGATAGTAATTAGTTGCTGTGGTTGACTACCTATATTAGTTATAAGTGATTTCTGGGAAGTTGCCTCCCTCTCTCGCTTGGATTGTAACTTTCTAGAAGCTATGACTTTTTTAGCTCTTTTATTTCTTTTCTTATACAATATGCTGATAAGATAAATTTTTATTTTTAGACGTTACAGGTGTATAAATTTTTTTATTAGACTCTATCGTAACTTCGAATATGAAATTCAAAGGGATCTAATAGAAAATGATACTCTAAATTATATAACTATAATAAAGTATACGATCAATCAATATTTATTAAATTTGACGAACCAAGAGATGCATGAATCAGGATCCTAATGCATATAGATACAAATGATCAACATAAATTCAACAACCAAATAATACGAGGTGTTTTTTGAACCGAAGATATTGGGGTTTAGAGCACAGTATTTTTTGAATAGAAGATATTGGGCTTCTTAGCAAAAGCGCCTTTTCTAATGGCAAGCAAATGGAACGAACCTTAATGTATATCTTAAAGACTATCCTCATTGTATGACATATTATTTTAAAATATCTTCTTAATAATAAAAGATATTGGGGTTTAAAGTACACTAGTAGAATTTGTCATTGGACAAGAATCAAGCATTTTTATCCTATTATTAATGATTAGACTTATTACCATCCTTAAATTTTTTGAATCGAAGTTTAAATCATCACAACCCATTTTACTTTCTAAAGAATTTTTAACCCTATTTTTCTATTCTTGCTGGAATACCCTTCCTCTTCCGTAAGAAACTCCCATGAGAATATTCCGCTTCTTCTTGGAATCACCGTGTCTTCACGTGAAGAAGCCTTTCATGAAGATGGGTCAACGGGTTCTCCTTCCGTGCGTTCCTTCCTCGGCATAAAATCCCACGAAGCAATAGATGAAGCCACCATGCGTTCACGCGGTTCCTGGTCCTTGCTGCCTAAGAACCGATCCGATGAAGCTCATGGATCTCACGCAACGCGCCGGTCCGTCCAGTGGATCTGGTTCGTCTGGTGGATCAAGACCACAAAGCCGCGTTTCTAGAGGAGGGGAGAAGAGATGGCTTCCCTATCGTGGACGGAAGCCTGAGAATCTATTGTGATGGTAGCGACTAGAATTTAAATACATCCACTAAGTGGGTTAGATCCAGACTCAATAAAAACTTCATGGACTAACTAATGAGATTAAACTAATTCCCAAGCCCGTATACACCCATGACTTGATTTAGGCTATGTTTGGATGTTTGGAGGGGAAGGAAGGGGAGAGTAAAAGAAGGAAAGGAATGAAAAGAGAAAAAAAGGGAAAGGAAGGATTGTTCTCTTTCTCTTGTTTAGTAAAGATGAAATGGAAAGGAAGGGTTGTCTCCTTTTTTTTTTTTTTTTTTGATAGGAGGGAGGAAAAGGAAGGGAAAGATCTTGTTGACCCAATTAAGGATTTTGATGATTAACAAAACTGTTTGAGTATAATATTTGAAGTTACTAATGATTTTGATTAAGTTTTTCAGCTTATAAGTCGATTTAATAATCAAAATCATGAGTCAAATCAAGTTCTGGTTCGAATCTAATGTCAAGGTAAGATTACAGACATTAGAGTCGACACATGGAATCGCAGAGTCGACTCCGAAAATCGGCACGGACTTAGAGTCGACTCCAGGACTGTTAGAGCCGACTCCAACAGAAAAGACAGAACGATAGTTTTTCAGGCCATGACTTAGAGTCGACTCCCGGACTATTAGAGTCGACTCTAGAAGATTTTTGTGTCGACCCTAGAAAAGTCAGAGATGACTCTAGTTCAAGCGGGTTAAAGATTTTCGAGTTAGAGCCAACTCCAGAAAAGTTAGAGCCGACTCCAGAATGTCAGACGCGACTCCAGAACTGTCAGAATGACTCTAAACTTTATCTTTATCTTTTTTAATCCCAACGGCTATTGCTATTTTGGTTCTAATCCTTCTTACACTTGTTTCTAACTGATAGTTTTAAACTATTTATGGATTAATCGGGATCTATAAGAAGAGGGTTTGCTGCATCCGAAAACAAGAGAGACAAAAAGAAAAGAATAGAGAGAAATCTGTGAAATCTATCAGAAAATCAAAAGAGAAAAGAGGAAAAACTCGAAGGAAAGATCATACTGATTCCCCAAAAGAAAAGAGAGAGATTCCAAGTTTTTGTTGTTCTATTTCGAAGAAATCTCAAGGGAAGAAGGAAGCCCTAGTTTTCTAATCTTCTGAGTCTTAAGAGCACCTTGAAGGAAGACCCACTCAAAAGAAGAAAAGGAGCAAGCCACCAAGATCTGCAAATCAGGCTTTGATTCCTATCTTTTTATTTCTATTTCATTATTGTATATTTACTCATTGGAGGAGTTGTTTATCTTGTAAAACAAATATTGTTTGCTGGGTCAATCTGGTGATTGATTCAGTTGAGGCTGTTAGCCTTGTGCAAACATTAGCTTGTGGTGTTAGGTTTTGTGCTAGTGAGCCTTGAAACCAGCTGGGTTCGTTGTGCACCCAGGAAAACAACAAGTTCGAGTTGTGAGCTTGCAAAACAACTCTGCTGTAATCAGATTGATTATAGTTATAGTGTGGACCCAAGAGGTACTTAAGAGTGGACGTAGGTGTAGGTACACCGAACCACTATAAAATTTCATGTGTTTGCCGTGATTGTCTCTTTATCTTTAACTCTCTATTTGTGCATATTCTGTTTTAATTTGTGTGAATCTAAGTTTTTATTTCTGCTAGGGGTTATTTTCAAAAGTGTTTAAATTTATGAAAAACCCAATTCACCCCCCTCTTGGGTTACCAACAGATCTAATCTTTTTCTTCTCTTGCTCTGCCTTCCTAGTAGGAAGGAACCATATTTATAGGATGAAAAGGAGACGTTCCAAGGAGAAGAAGAGACCTCTCTTCATGGCATGGTAACATCATGGTAACTTTAATCCAAAGAAACTCTCATTTTTATGGTAACATCATGGTAACATTAATCCAAGGAAATGAAAGAAACTCCCATTCTCATGGTAACGTTAATCCAAGTGTCACAATCTCAGCCTTTGAAATTAAGAATTGGTTATCTCATAACTATATGTCCTAATTTGTACATGTTCATCATCGAACCGTAGAGATTCATCATGCCTCATCCCATGGGCATGATTCTATCTTCACATGGCTGAGATTGGACATCCTTACCTAAATAATCAGAGCCATCCATCACATGGATCAAGTTACATATCGGTTTCCAATTATTTGTTCATCATATGTACAAATAATTTCTCCTTAACATTCCTTCTATTATATAGATCATATCCATTATTATTTTATCTTCTTTAAATTGTGTCTCACCCAATTATATAATTGATCATCTTATCTGAATTAAATCTAATTTAATTCTCATTTTAATTCATCCAAAATTTCTTAATGCGTGTGACCCATTAGGCCCTATAACATATTAGCAATAATCAAGTCCTAATCATAGACCCTAGGATTGATTGGACAACTCATTATCCAAGTCAACACATGATTATAGATCATAAGAGGCCTCTAGCAAAGCATCATGACCACTGATGCGTGTCGTAGCGCAACGATTAAAACACCTTAATTTCACTATTAGAATAGCGAGAGTAAGGGATCGATTCCACAGGAACTCTAGCGATTATCTTGAAATAAATTTATAAATTTAACTAAATAGATAAGTAGTAGTGTAAAATAATCAAGATATGGTCTATCTCATAAGAGCATGGCCCGTACTCGTAGATCACGACCCGTCCCTTTCAAGAATAGATCAGTCTAAAATTATTTCCACTTAAATATAATTTAATAACAATTAAATATTAATAGAAACTTTATTTCAATAATATCCAAGTATTAAAATCAAAATTGACAAACTTTATTTTCTAGCATTAAGAAGGTAATAAAAAGCAATAAATTCTTCAAGAAGAACCTCCATGCTCCGACTAGAACCTCCACAATCCCACGAACTCCTAGCAGCGCCTCAACGAATCCTCACAAGCCAAGACTAGAATCTTAACGGACGAACAGAGATACTCCAATCCACGGATGGCTGCCTGGTAACAGATCTTCTTCACGCTCCAAGAAGAGGAGACCACGGCACGAACAGATGCTTGGGATGCTCCTTGATGCGCTCCTCTGACCTCCTGCAAACTCCAAGCCACTGCGAATAGAACAGAGTCTCCAAACAGATCCTCCAATGCCCACGAACAGAGCCTCCACGAGATGCCTTGGAACAGAGTCTTTTCTCACGGATGGAACATGGCTTCTTCGATTGAGGAACAAACCACGGATGGCTCCTTGGTACACCCTCCTCCCTCTGCTGCTATTTGTAGAAGCCAAGACGCGGTGAAGACGTGGCCCAGACGCAATGTTGCCAAAACAGAGGATGCGGGCGGCGCGGAGAAAATCCCGGATAAATCGTGAATAAAATTTAAATTACTTCAAGATGAATTTAATTCATTCAATTTGATAACTTCCTATTCAATTTATTCAAAGAATCGGATGAAAATAAGGAAGAATCGACTGAGAAGACGGTGAAGTTGGCTCTAGGTTTGCCGACTTTGCTTTAAAATACGTGCTAAATTCTTATAAAATTAATTCCATGCTCGTTTTAAGTCCGATTCGAGTACCGTTTGTGTGTTAAATTCCTAAAATCGAGCTATTTAAATTAATAAGGTTTTACTTAAAATATTATATAAAATATTAAAATATTAAATAATAATATATACGTTAAATTATTAATTAATAGGTTTAATGATAATTATTTATACATTTATCACTCCCCTCAACTTGAATCTTATTTGTCCTCGAGCAAATAAGAAATTTAGAAATATGTACCAAGCTAGTCCAAGAATTGATAGTTATCTTACAGTTCTTCTTAAAAATTTTGGTTAGATCATAAGGGAGGTACTTCATTGGATTATTAAGTTTATCCATTTAGTGATAAAGTGTAGTCCATAAGAATTTATAGAAGTCTTCCTTCACCAACTTTCCACTTCTCTAATTGTCTTCTAACTTAATTTGGGTTGGGTGTAATGTCTTTTGTAATTTGGTTCCCTTATTTATTTATTTATTTATTTGTAAAGTCAGTGCAATGTCCTAACCCCTTGCTTTCTAATTAACCCTTGTAGTGAGCTTTAGGCCAATGGCTCCCAAACCAATTGGTTTTAGGGCATTAGGTGTAAAACATCCCTCAGACTTACTTACTCGAGTCAAAAAGGCTTTAGGTAGGACTGACTCTACTTAGGTTCTTTTACATTCTCACCTTTTTACGCGAACAATATCACTTTCTTAGGTGACGGGGCCCGGTTACTCAGTGAAAGATGTTAAGAACCTAATTTATTAACTTTAAGAGAGATTTTTTTTTCTTTTTTTTAATAATGTTTTCACCATACCCTTATTAAGTAGATTGTACTATTAAGATCAGTGGTCAGGATGGTCTTAAATTATTCTAAAAATTTTTCTGGGCTAAACCCTACCTTTTATTAGGTTTTCTTAATAATTTATTCCTCAGTATTTCAAAAATCTAACCATTAATCATTAATAGACTGCTTGATTAACTTCAAATCGAGACAGAATTTGGTACACACATCTGATTATAGTTTTACTCAAGGATTTACTTATTCTTTTTCCTCCCCCCCAACTTAATTTCCGTTGTCCCTAATGGAAGAAAAATTAATTAATTTCAAAAAAAGATACTACCTGGTAGAGTATTTGAAGGTTGGATTGTTGCCATCTTCTTTAATCTGCTTCTGTTGCTCTTCTCTGGTCATACTAAAAGAACATACTAAAAGAACAGAAAGTTAAAAATAACTAATAAATGGGTTGCCTCCCAAGAGCGCTAAGTTTAAAGTCTTCAGCCAGACTGTGCTGCTCATTATGATAGTGTTGGGTTCACAAGATCAATTGATTCAACAACTTCTCCATCATTAATTTCTTCTATATATGGTTTCAACCGCTGGCCATTTACTTTGAATGTATTTCCTTGCTTGGGGTCTTTAAGCTCTACAGCTCCATGGGGAAATACTTGAGTTACTATAAAAGGTCCATTCTATCGTGAACGAAGTTTTCCAGGAAAAATGTGTAATCTTGAATTGTAAAGCCATACTTTTGATTTGGTTCAAAAGTTTTTCTACTAATAAATTTGTCATGATATGCTTTGGTTCGTTCTTTATAAATTTTTGAGCTTTCATATGCATCATTTCGTAGCTCTTCTAACTCATTTAATTGGAGTTTCCTATTGACACCTGCATTTTTCATATCATAATTAAATTGCTTGATGGCCCAAAATGCACTATGTTCTAATTCTATAGGTAAATGAAAGGCTTTTCCAAATACGAGCATGTAAGGAGACATTCCTATAGGAGTTTTAAATGCAGTACGATAAGCCCATGATGCATCATCCAAACGTTCTGACCAATCTTTCCTACCAGGTCTCACCGTTTTCTCAAGGATATTTTTAATTTCTCTATTTGATATTTTAACTTGGCCACTAGTTTGGAGATGATAAGGTATAGCTACCTTATGAGTAATTCCATATTTGTTCATTAATCCTTCGAAGTGTCTATTCGTGAAATGTGTACCCCCATCACTAATTATAGCCCTTGGGCATCCAAAACGACTAAGGATATTATGCTGAATAAACTTGATTACAACTTTATGGTCATTGTTCGAGTTGCCTTGGCTTCAATCCATTTTGACACATAATCAACTGCCACTAGAATGTATTCGAATCCAAAAGAGGAAGGAAATGGACCCATAAAATCAATACCCCATACATCAAAAATTTCTACAACCAAGATAGGGTTTAGGGGCATCATGTCTTTTCGAGATATATTTCCTGTTTGTTGACATTGGAGACAATTACGACTAAATTCATGTGCATCTTTAAAAAGAGTTGGCCAATAAAACCCACTTTGTAGTACCTTTGCTGTAGTTTTCTTTCCACTAAAATGTCCTCCACAGGCAAGAGAATGACAGAAGTTAAGTATACTTTTGAATTCACTCTCGGGAACACATCGCCTAATCACCTGATCTGAACAGTACTTAAATAATTTAGGGTCTTCCCAAAAGTAATATTTGACTTGTGAGAATAATCTATCTTTTTCTTGTTTTGTCCAGTGGGAAGGTACTTTTCCTGTTGCCAAATAATTCACAATGTGGGCAAACCAGGAAAGACTGCTATGGAAAATTGAAAACAATTGCTCATCAGGGAACTTATCTCTGATTATTTCTTTATTGTATTCCACTGAGATCCTAGAGATATGATCTGCTACCATATTTTCAAAACCCTTCTTATCTAAGATTTTAGATCAAATTCTTGTAGTAGAAGGATCCATCTAATCAGTCTGGGTTTTGTATCCTTTTTTGATATAAGATGCCTCAACGCTGCATGATCTGAATAAACTAAAACCTTAGACCCTAACAGATATGATCTAAACTTTTCTAGGGCAAACACAACTGCTAGTAATTCTTTTTTAGTGGTAGTATAGTTCATTTGTGCATCTGAAAGAGTTTTGCTAGCATAATAAATTACATGAGGTTCTCGATTGAGTTTCTGTCCTAAAACTGCCTCTACAGCATAATCAGAAGCATCACACATGATTTTGAAAGGTATGGTCCAATCTGGGGGCTTGATAATTGGTGCAGTGGTCAAAGCAGTTCGAAGGATGTTATAAGCTGTTACACAATCTTTATCAAAATTAAAAGAACTATTCTTGATCAACAAATTACACAATGTCGAGAAATTTTACTGAAATCTTTGATGAAGCATCTATAAAAACCAACATGACCAAGGAAAGATTGTACTTGTTTAACTGAGGTTGGGGGTAGTAGATTTGAGATCAATTCAACCTTAGCTTTATCAACCTCAATACCTCGCTCTGAAACAATGTGTCCAAGCACAATTCCCTCACGAACCATAAAATGGCTTTTCTCCCAACTTAGGACTAAATTCATTTCCATACATCGTTTCAGTACCTTAGTCAAGTTCTCGAGGCAGCTATCAAATGATGCACCAAAAACTGAAAATATCCATAAATACTTTCAAAAATTGACCAATCATATCAGAAAATATGGCCAACATACATCGTTGAAAAGTGGCTGGTGCATTACAAAGACCAAATGGTATACGTCTAAAGGCAAATGTTCCAAAGGGACAGGTGAAGGTGGTCTTTTCTTGATCTACAGGAAATACTGGGACTTGATTATGATACATCTAAGAAACAAAAGAAACTTTGTCCCGCTAGCCGTTCTAGAATTTGATCGATAAAAGGCAAAGGAAAGTGGTCTTTCCTAGTCACGGCATTCAATTTTCGATAATCTATACACACTCTCCAAATAGTTGATGTCTGAGTAGGAATTGATTCGCCCTTTTCATTTTTAATCACGGTAATACCCGATTTTTTAGGTACTACTTGGATTGGACTGACCCATTGGCTATCTAAAATTGGATAAATGATACCAGCATCAAGCCATTTTACTACTTCTTTCTTAACAACATCCCTCATGTTTGGATTTAGCTTTCGTTGCATGTCTCTATGTGGTTTGGCTTCAATTTCACTATGAATGTGGTGCATGCAAACAGAAGGGTCAATTCCCTTAATATCAGCTATTGTCCATCCAATTGTCTCTTTATGTTCTTTAAGTACATCTACCAATTTATCTTCTTGCTCCGAGGTTAGGATAGATGCAATGATTACTGAAAGGGTATCATTAGGTCCAAGGAATGAATATTTTAAGTCATCTAAAAGAGGTTTCAACTCTAGTTGGGATGGTTCTTCCAAGGATGGTATTAAAGGACTTGGTTTAGTTGGAAGTAGTTCGTATTTTATAGTCCAAGGAGGGATGGTGTCGAACTTAGGTGGTTCTAATAACATGTTTATCTCTTTGGTGTACCCATCAATATCAAAGTCATCTATTCCAAAATGTGTAAGACATGTTTGTAAAGGATCCGAATCAAGCAAACTTTGGAATTTTTTATCTACAACTTCCTCTATCATGTTTATTTCAATTAAATCATACACAGTGGTCCTTGGGAAGCATTAAAAATATTTAATCTCATCTTCTTGTTTCAAAAGATACATCCATCACACCTGTTCTATAATTTATACATGCATTAGCGGTAGCTAGAAAAGGTCGTCCAAGGATGATGGGAATTTGGTTAGGATTACCGCGAGATTCCATATCTAACACAAGGAAGTCGACAGGAAAATAGAATTCATCCACCTTTACTAATACATCTTCCAATATTCCACGAGGTTCTTTGACTGATATCTCTGCCAATTGTAGTGTTACTGTAGTGGGTTTTAATTCTCCAAATCCAAATAACTCATACACTGAACTGGGGAGAAGGTTTACACTCGCACCCAAATCTAATAATGCTTTCTTGATTGTGAAGTTTCCTATGACACATAATATAATCGGGGTACCAGGATCTTTTAGTTTTGGTGGGGTTATTTGCTGAACAACTGAGCTAACTTGCTCAGTCAAGTAGATCTTTTTTGGTATTTGTGTCTTGGCTTTCCGTTTTTGTGTGCATAGATCCTTCAAAAATTTGGCATAAGCCGGAACTTGCTTGATAGCATCGAGAAGAGGTAAGTTTATTTGGACTTGCTTAAATAACTCCAGCATCTCATTCATTTTTATATCTTCTTATCTGAAGGCAAAGGAGATTCTAAAGCACTAGGGAATTGGGCTTTAGATGTGATTGCTTGATCATTGAATTCATTTTCTTCTTCATTTCTTCTCTTTTCTGGTTTAGCCACTTCTAATTTCCGGGATGGTTCAGGTGGGTTCAATATTTTTCCACTTCTGAGAGTCATGACTGATTTAGCATGTTCTAAAAATTTGTCAGGACTATTGGAACCTTCAGCCATGAATTGTCCTTTCGGGTTATCGATAGGCTGACTAGGTAACTTACCTTTCTCCCTTCTATTGAATGCTGTGGCTAATTGACCTATCTGAGTTTTTAGTTTTGCAATAGATTGTGTGTGGGAGTGAAGGATTTGAGTATTCATTTCTAGCCCTTTCAATGCTTGTAACACTTTGTCTTCAAAAGTAGGATGATTATTCGATGGAGGTTGTGGGATGTTTGGATATTGTGAATATGGCATGCTTCTAAAATTGGTTTCTTGATAATTAGGTCTGATCAATGAATTGGCTACAGGTTGAGGTTTCCAAGAAAAATTTGGGTGATTTCACCATCCAGGATTGCAAGTATTTGCAAATGGATCATTTCCTGTTCTAGGAGCTAATCGGGTTTGGGCTTGGTGGGCTTGCTCTTGAACAAATTCAGGAAATTGGTATGCAGCTGGACATTCACCTATAGAATGGGTTGGACTCGAGCAAATTATGCAGACCTCATGTAATTGAGTAGATGGGGAAGAGATGTTTCCAACTTGTAGAATCTGGTCAAGTTTATGGGATAATTCATCTACCTTAGTATAGATATCTGTAGAATGACATATTTCATATATTCCACCTCTTTTAGGTCCTATTGGAGGGTCTCGATGAGCAACTGACATGTGATATAATGAATTCTTACTCAATGTCTCAAAGAGTTGCCAAGATTCATGTTCATTTTTTAACATAAATGTCCCACCACATGAAGCATCAACCATCTGCCGATGCTTTTCTGATAATCCATCATAAAAGCACTGAACCAGTTGCCATTTGGATATAGCATGATGTGGACATTTTCTAATCAGTTCTTTGAATCTCTCTCATGTCTCATGGAACATTTCTCCATCTGTCTGGGAAAAACTTGTTATGGCTTTTCTAATTTGATTCGTTTTTCCCATAGAAAAATATTTCTTAAGAAATTCTCTCTGAAGATGATCCCAAGTTGAAATTATAATAGTGTCCAGTGAATTTAACCAATACTTGGCTTTATCTTTTAGGGAAAAAGGGAATAACTCAAGCCTAAGTGCATCATCGGAGAAATTTTGAATCTTGACAGTTAAGCAAATTTCCAAGAATTCATCTAAGTGTTTGTAGGGATCCTCATTTGTAAGTCCATAGAAAGATGGTAATATTTGGATTACACTTGACTTGATTTCGTATTGGACAGCCTCTATTGGAGGCACTTGAATGCAGGAGAGTAGGTATACCTTGAAGGAGTGAAATGCTCTTTTAACTGTCGTGGCTGATTATTTTCGTTATTAGGATCCATAATTCTGAGTCTGTTTGCTCTAATAGTTCTTTCTATCTCAGGATCTAAGAGTATAAGGTTGGGTTGCAACGATCGGCGACCAAGCATACACCCTACCAATGACTCTAAAGCAAACAATAATTTAGTTTATTATTATTATTATTATTTAATAGAAGAAAAGAGGGTTTAATAATTCTTAGCAATCAAGTTAGTAAAGATTAGACTCTCTATTCTAGGTTTACCCTAGATCTAGACAGCTCGAGTTCCTTAGGGACTGACATCTAATTAATTTTAAAGTTAAAGGTTTGGGTTAATGTAGAATGAAGGATGTGGTTTGTGGGCCAAGGAAGGGTGATGAAATCCCCACCTTATCTTGATTAGGGGTTTGTGCCCTTAAAGTTAATTATGAAAATGCTATGCAACAAATAGATGTCCAACTCTTGAAATTATCAAACAAAATTAATCTAATTATTTATTTTTTTTATTTTTGTGATTAGGTTTCTAATTTCCTAATAAATTATGAGATGTCAATGGAAGAGTTTTGAGTTTTGCAGAAAATAAATCCACATAAGTCAATCTAAGCATAGAAATAAAATAATTATTTTATTTATATTTTATTTTTATAAATTTTTATAATTTTTTTATTTTATTTCCTTAAATTAATTATGTTTTATGGAAGGTGTCTTAGGGTTTTTCTTTCAGGTTTTTTTTAAGGTAACTTAATTAAAAGGAAAATTTGATTAGGTTAAAAGTGGATTTGTAACAAGAAGAAAAGTAATAAATTTTTTTATGTGTTAAAAAAAATATGCAATTCTAATAATTAAGG
This sequence comes from Calamus simplicifolius, assembly GCA_900491605.1. Taxonomy (NCBI): domain Eukaryota; kingdom Viridiplantae; phylum Streptophyta; class Magnoliopsida; order Arecales; family Arecaceae; genus Calamus; species Calamus simplicifolius. Next base: position 86,968 of record UESW01002098.1, on the reverse strand, counting down.
AAATAAAATAAAGACACAATAATTATTCAAAAATTAAGAGAAAATTAATCTAATTTTTTTATATTTTTATATTTTTATAATTTTTATAATTTTTTTTCAAAATAACACAAGTCTCCGGCAACGGCGCCAAAAATCTGATGCTTGTCGTAGCGCGACGATTAAAACACCTTAATTTCACTATTAGAATAGCGAGAGTAAGGGATCGATTCCATAGGGACTCTAGCGATTATCTTGAAATAAATTTACAAATTTAACTAAATAGATAAGTAGTAGTGCAAAATAATCAAGATATGGTCTATCTTATAAGAGTACGGCCCGTACCCGTAGATCACTATCCATCCCTTTCAAGAATATATCAGTCTAAAATTATTTTCACTTAAATATAATTTAATAACAATTAAACATGAATAGAAACTTTATTTCAATAATATCCAAGTATTAAAATCTAAAATTGACAAACTTTATTTTCTAGCATTAAGAAGGTAATAAAAAGCAATAAATTCTTCAAGAAGAACCTCCACGCTCCGACTAGAACCTCTACAATCCCATGAACTCCTAGTAGCGCCTCAATGAATCCTCACAAGCCAGATTAGAATCTTCACGGACGAACATAGATACACCAATCCACGGATGGCTGCCTGGTAACAGATCTTCTTCATGCTCCAAGAAGAGGAGACCACGGCACGAACAGATGCTTGGGATGCTCCTTGATGCGCTCCTCTGACCTCCTGCAAACTCCAAGCCGCTGCGAACAGAACAAAGTCTCCAAACGGATCCTCCAATGCCCACGAACAGAGCCTCCACGAGATGCCTTGGAACAGAGTCTTTTCTCACGAATGGAACGGGGCTTCTTCGATTGAGGAACAAACCACGGATGGCTCCTTGGTACACCCTCCTCCCTCTGCTTCTATTTGTAGAAGCTAAGACGCGGTGAAGACGCGGCCCAGACGCAATGTTGCCAAAACAGAGGACGCGGGTGGTGCGGAGAAAATCCCGGATAAATCATGAATAAAATTTAAATTCCTTAAAGTTGAATTTAATTCATTCAATTTGATAACTTCCTATCCAATTTATTCCTTAATTGGTGGAGGAAACGGTTGGATTTGAAATAAGAGAAGAATTGGAAGCGAGAAGACGGTGAAGTCGGCACTAGGTTTGCCGACTTTGCTTTAAAATGCATGCTAAATTCTTATAAAATTAATTCCAAGCTCGTTTTAAGTCCGATTCGAGTGCCGTTTGCGTCGTTAAATTCCTAAAATTGAGCTCTTTGAATTGATAAGCTTTTACTTAAAATATTATATAAAATATTAAAATATTAAATAATAATATGTACGTTAAATTATTAATTAATAGGTTTAATGATAATTATTTATGCATTTATCAACCAGCCAACTGCTAAAGGTTTTGTTGACGTGACCATCAACACCTGTCCATGAACGGTTACTGTATGATCAAATCCTTTCATCACATATCGCAGATCAATCAGTGGTATAGAATGTGTCAACCCTGTAATTGATTTTTGTTTATTTGATCTCATAAAAAATTGACTCATATGAATTAGAACTTCGAAACCATTTCGAATTCCAACTCAACCTTGTAAGGATTTAATAATCAATTTAATCCATCAAGTGGTCATGGGATATAACCCTTTCTATCAAGGGAGACGAATCCTGTCTTGATCAAACACCATCTTCATATGCTTCATGTCCTACCCAATCGACACCATATTTGCCACCCGTGCCTAGAGCGACGTTTGGATGCCGTCAAAGCATGACATTCAACACATGAGATGCAATGAAGATCTCAAGTCAAAGGATCACTCATACCACCGTCATTAGAGATCAACCATCGACACCATATAGAATATCTATATAAGATCTCTGTACGGGTCATCCAATGCATCGTTACAATAACGAGCATCCACACACCTATCCAAGTATCTTCATACTTTAGCTTGTGAAATCAGCTGCTCACCCTAAGGGTGAGCATATGCAATGTGTGATAGTCTCACGGTGTTCGATGGTGTCCAGTCCCATCTACACATCGACTAGGAAAGTTTAAAGAATCGAACCATAACGTGCAATTTGGATCTCACAATTTGTAATCTCTATTACAAATTTCATATGCACGGTTCACATTCTTTTGGACTTTATCTCACAGACATATATATCAAATATATTATAAAAGATATATGGATAGATAAAGAAACCATTTTATTTAATTTGTATTCATAGAATGTATATAGCATCCAATCCGATTGGATTTAGGGCATACACTAACAATCTTCCACTTGCACTAGAGCCAATCACCCATGTATCCAACACCAAGTGACTCAGCATGACCATCATGCTTCTGCTGCAGCAGGACTTTAGTGAACAGATCGGCAATATTATCTTCTGTGGGGACTCTTTCTATTTTTATATTATTTCTACTAATAATCTCTCTAATTACATGATATCTCCTGAGAACATTTTGGACCTCTGATGAGACCTTAGCTCCTTAGCTTGCGCAATAGTTCCATTGTTGTCACAATACAAGTGTAATGGATCAGCAATGCTTGGAACCACACCAAGTTCAGTGATGAACTTTTTGATCCAAATCGCTTCTTTGGCTGCATCTGATGCTGCGATGTACTCAACTTCGGTCGTAGAGTCGGTAGTCGTCTCCTGCTTGGAACTTTTTCAGCTGACTGCATCGCCATTGAGTGTAAAGACATAGCCTGATTGAGATTTATAATCATCTTTATCAGATTGAAAACTAGAATCCATAACCCTGAACTATGAGTTCGGGTCCTCCATAAACCAAGAACATATCCTTAGTCCTTCGTAAGTACTTAAGGATATTCTTGACGGCCATCCAATGTTTCTCTCCAGGGTTTGCCTGGTATCTACTAGTGATACTCAATGCATAAGAAATATCAGGTCTCGTACATAGCATCGCATACATGATGGATCCGATTGCTGAGGCATATGGAATCCTATTCATGTGCTCTCTCTCTCCATTTGGGTCTTAGGACTCATGTCCTTGGAGAGATGTATCCCATGTGATACCGGCAGGAATCCCTTCTTAGATTCCTCCATGCTAAACCATTTTAGCACTTTATCTATGTACATTGATTACGACAATCCAAGCAACCTTCTAAATCTATCTCTATAGATCTTAGTGCCCAGTATGTAGGCTTCTTCTCCCAAATCTTTCATGAAAAATTTGTTGGACAACCATTCCTTCACTTCTTGCAGCAAGGATACATTGTTTCCTATCAATAATATGTCATCTACATATAATATCAGGAAAACAATAACACTCCCACTAACCTTCTTGTACACACATGGATCATCCTCATTTTTGATAAAATCAAACTTTTTGATTTTTTCATCAAAACGGATGTTCCAACTTCTAGGCTTGCTTAAGTCCATAAATGGACCTTTGCAGCTTGCATACCTTTTTAGAATCAATGGACTCAAAACCCTCAGGTTGTGTCATATATACATCCTCCACTAAATCACCATTTAGGAAGGCAGTCTTTACATCCATTTTCCATATCTCATAATCGTAATAGGCTGCAATCGCGAGCAAAATCCTTATGGACTTAAGCATGACTACGGGAGAAAAGGTTTCATCAAAGTCAACACCTTGCCTTTGCTTGTAACCTTTTGCAACTAGCCTTGCCTTATAGGTAATCACATTACCATCCATGTCTGTCTTCTTCTTGAAGAACCATTTACACCTAATGGGTTTTATTGCTTCAGGTGGATCAACCAAAGTCCATACTTGGTTGTCGTACATGGAATCCATTTCAGACTTCATGGCTTCAAGCCATCTCTTGGAGTCAATGTCACAAATTGCTTCCTCGTANCAAAGTCCATACTTGGTTGTCGTACATGGAGTCCATTTCAGACTTCATGGCTTTAGGCCATCTTTTGGAGTCAATGTCACAAATTGCTTCATCGTAGTTAGTAGGCTCATCATCTTCTATAAGAAATCCATATCTCTCAGGAATATGATGTGTTCTACTAGACCTATGTAGCTGATGTGTACTTGGAGCTTCCTGTGGCTCCATCATTTCTGATAGAGGTTCACGTAAATGTTGCCTGAATGTGAGTTGAGTCTCCTACTCAACTCCCACTACATTTGACATTTGCTCCATGTCATCTAATCGGTCTGTGTCAATTTGTGGTTCTTGAGTTTCACTAATCTCAATATTTCTACTACCATTTCTTAGAAAAATCTCATTCCCTAGAAATATGGCATGCCTTGAAACAAACACTTTTTGCTCGAGTGGGTGTAGAAGTAGTATCCTTTTGTTTCTTTAGGATACCCCATAAAATTACACTTGTCAGATCTAACTTCCAGCTTGTCTGACTCATTACGCTTTACATAAGCGTAACAACCCCAAATCCTTAGATGACTAAGGGTTGGTTTCTTTCCATACCATATCTCATAGGGAGTGGAACTGACCGACTTAGACGGAACTCGATTTAGAGTGTATTCGGCTGTGTGCAGGGCATAACCCCAAAATATTTTTGAAAGATTTGCAAGGCTCATCATTGATCGCACCATATCTAATAATGTGCAATTTCTCCTTTCTGATACACCATTATGCTGTGGCGTACCGGAAGGAGTCTACTGAGAGATAATCCCATTCTCCTTCAAATATTCTAAGAACTCATGGCTTAAGTATTCCTCACCTCGATCTGATCGAAGTATCTTAATACTTTTGCCATGTTGTTTTTCTACCTCGGATCTGAATTCTTTGAAATTTTCAAAGGCTTCAATTTGTACTTCATCAGATATACATAACCATACCTGTTACGATTATCTATAAATGTGATGAAGTAAGAAAAACCTCCTATTGCCTGAATATTGATAGGACCACATACATACGAATGTACTAGTCCTAAACATTCGTTGCTCGCTCACCCTTTTTAGTAAAGGATGACTTAGTCATTTTGCCACGTAAGCATGACTCACATTCCTCAAATGATTCCTAATCGAATAAGCCCAAGTAACCATCCTTATGTAACTTGGTTAAACGTGTTTCATTTATATGGCCTAAACGACAATGCCATAGGAATGAGTTCTTAGAATTATTTGATTTTAATTTCTTAGTTTCTACATTGAGAATATGGTATTGTAAATTCAAAACATAAATCTCGTTGAACATTTTAGCAGAACCAAAGAACATTTCATTTTTAAAAATTGAAATTCCTTTATTTCCAATTTTAAATGTATATCCATCATTTATAAGACATAAAACGGAAATAATGTTCTTTGTTATGTTTGGAAATAGTAACAATTATTAAGCTCCATTACAAGCCTAGTGGGCAAAGACAAAGAACAAGATCCTATAGCTAAAGCAGCAACCTTTACTCCATTTCCCATGCGCAGGATCACTTCATCTTTTTTCAGCTTTCTGCTGCTTCTTATCATCTGCATATTAATACAAATATGAGATCCATAACCGGTATCCAATACCCAAGTGGAATAAGAAGTAATAGAAGAAAATATCTCAATCATAAATATACCTGAAGTAGAAGCATCTATATGTTTCTTTTCTTTCAGGCTAGCCAGATAAGCTTTGCAGTTTCGCTTCCAGTGCCCTTCCTTCCACAGAAGTGACATTTCCCCTTGGCTACTTTATTTTTCTTGATGCCCTTATTTGATTTAGTTGCCTTGGCCTTTTGACCTTATTCTTCTTTGGCCACTTCTTACGAGCGCCAGAAGACTCCACGACCATAACCTGCCCCTTTTCTTTTTAAATGTTGGGCTCGACATTCGTCAGCATATTCGCGAGCTCAGGTAGAGATGTCTCTAGCTTGTTAATGTTGAAATTAAGAACAAACTGTGAATAGCTAGGAGGTAATGACTGCAGAACCAAGTCAACACTTAGTTCATGATCCATCACAAACCCAATCGTGCCAACTTTTCAATCAAATTGATCATTTTCAGTACGTGGGCACCCACTGATGAATCCTCAGTCATTTTGCATTGAAACAACTCTTTAGAAGTTTGAAACATCTTATATCGAGACTGTGCACCAAACAACTCTTGTAGGTGCATCAAAATCTCCTGAGCATTCATATGCTCATGCTGTTTCTGAAGATCAGGTGACATTGAGGCCAATATCAAACATGTGGCCATGTCTTTAGCATCTTTATACCAGTTGTATGCCACATGAACCTCAATCAGAGCATCCGCTTGTGGGACCTCCGGTGCAACCTCATCTAGGACAAAAAGAATTTTCTCAGATCGAAGAACGATCCTTACATTCCTTAGCCAATCAGGGAAGTTGAGTCCAGTCAATTTGTTGGATTCTAAAATATTCCTTAGGTTGATGTTTACACTCATGGTTTCTCTGTCAACCTACATAAAATTAGAACGAGTCAATTACTATGAATACTAATCACCAACTTAATATGGTAATTCTAGATTTTTAATTAAGTTGGTTTCTCCCACTATTTTATCAAGGTTAATAGCCCTCTCTATTAATCTCGAGAAATTGGCATTCAATTTCTTAGTGGGCTAGGATCCTCATTTGAATTACCTTGACCTTGGCTTTGGCACAACAAATCTCGGTAAGCCAAATTTGGTAGATTATTATCAATTACATCTAATGTGACTCCTAGATCATTTAGGGGACATTGCTTTGTCAATTACATCCATATGTGATCACCCTAAAGTTTGCCTCTAGATTAGACTGACCCTGACTTTGGCCAATTATGCCAGCTAATCTAGTTAAGTCAACCCATTGTTCCACAATCAACTCCTCATAGGTACACTCGACCTCGGCTTTAGCACGACAAATCTCATGACCTAATGATTTTGTATCATGTGAATAATGGAAGGCTTATGACTTAATATTCATGAGGGATTTAGTGCATATAGGTCCCATCTAAATCTACAACATTTGTACTAGGCTAGGTTACATATCCTATATGTATATTTTAGATTAATCTCAATTAACCTTAATTTCATAAGATTCAATCTATGATTGGGACTCCTAATCAAATTAGGATCCTGATCACTATCTAATTTAGGAACCCTAATCAAGTGACCAAATCAATTGCTACCATCCCGATCAACCTTAATTGATTTAATCAATTAAGAGCTTTCCCTAACAATGGTCAGATCAACTGATCAATGGGGTCCTATTTAGCATACCCTTCGATCCCATTGAATGGGTTTTCCCAGCAGCGAATGGAGCAATTAAAAACCATGATCAAACCTTTCTAGACACCAATATAGTTAAGCCCAATTGATTAGATCAATTATGGGATCATAGGATCAAACAATGACATGGTTAGTCTAAGTTTCCTAAATCTTTATCATTTACTAAATTTTATGATAACTATAGATAGTGATCTAGCTAGGGTATTATAAGAGTTCTTAATTTAAATTTTAAATTTTCTTATCATTTAATTACATGTTATGACATGTCGGTTTCACATCCATGTAAATCCTAATGTCTCTGATAAACCCTAAAGTTTTCAATGTTCATTATCATAAATATCATATCTTAATCATATCAATCATCATGCTAAAATTAAATTCTAAACATGATTTCTAGGACTTCAGCATATAGTATCTATTATGCATAAATAATAATTACTATTTTAACATGACACATATATGATCAATTATTGTTTATTATCATATAATAAACCTTTTCCTCTATATATCAAAGTACTATTTTAACATGATAATGAATATGCATAAATCTAAATAATATTGTTTATCATCAAATAATAAATTTTATTATATTTTAGATTTATTATCAACATATGAAAACTCTTCATGATTTTAAGCATCATATTATCAATCATATTATTTTGTTGCAGTATTCAATAATATCAAAAAAATATATAATTGAGAAAGTGCGGACTTGTTCTGCCATTATTAAAAATAAAGAATACTGCAACTAAATGCAATAGTGTTGTCGGCTGATTTTGGTTGGAGACGGTGCTTCCGTTTGTCAACACAATTGCAGAACATGAGGATATTTTTGACTTGATAGAAGATGATCCTATCAACTTCCGACAAGCTATGGAAAGTTCTAACTCTCAATAATGGATCAACGCTATGAAAGACGAGATGAAGTCTATGAAAGACAATGACGTTTGGGATCTCGTTCTATTGCCTGACAGAAAGAAACCCATTGGTTGCAAATGGATATTTAAAACCAAGAGGGATTCGAATGGCAAAGTAGAGAGGTATAAAACTCGTCTTGTTGCAAAGGGCTTTACTCAAAGGGAAGGCATTGACTTCAAAGAAACTTTATCTCCAGTTTCAACGAAAGCCTCTTTTAGGGTCATCATGGCATTAGTGGCACATTTCAACCTTGAGTTGCATCAGATGGATGTAAAGACATCGTTTCTCAATGGTGACATTGATGAAACAATTTATATGAAGCAACCAGAGAACTTTGTGTCTGGTGATCCAAAGAAAATGGTTTGTAAACTTAAGAAATCTATCTACGGGCTCAAGCAAGCATCCCGACAATGGTATTACAAATTTCACCAAGTAGTACTCTCATTCGGTTTTGAGATGAATGTGGTTGATGATTGTATATACCATAAGTTTAGTGGGAGTAAATTTATTTTCTTATTACTGTATGTCGATGACATTTTACTTGCAAGTAACGATATAGTCTTATTATATGAAACCAAGAGATTTCTGTTAAACAAGTTTGAGATGAAAGATCATGGTAAAGCATCTTTTGTGTTAGGTATACAGATACATCGAGATCATTCTCGAGGTGTCCTTAGGTTATCACAAAAGAACTATATCGATAAAGTTCTCAAAAGATTCGGCATGCAAAATAGTAAACCTTTGAAAACCCCGATAGCTAAAGGAGAAAAGTTTAGTCTTAATCAGTGTCCTAAGAATGACCTTAAAGTTCAGAAAATGAAGAAATATCCCTATGCATCAACATTAGGAAGTTTGATGTATGCTCAAATTTGCATTCGTCCCGATTTGGCTTTTATTGTTGGGATGTTAGGCAGATATATGAGTAACCCTGGAATGGATCATTGGAAAGCAGCCAAGAGGGTTATGCGCTACTTACAGAAAACAAAGAACTACATGCTCACATATAGGAGGTCGGATAGTTTAGAGATCATCGGATACTCTGACTCAGATTTTGCTGGATGCCAAGACAGCAAACGATCCACTTCAGGCTATATATATATGTTGGCTGGAGGGGCAATTTCCTGGAGAAGTGCTAAGCAGACACTCATAGCCTCTTCAACCATGGCAGCATAGTTTATAGCTTGTTATGAGGCATCCAACCATGGGATATGAATGCAAAACTTTGTCACAGGGCTGCGTATAGTTGAAAGTATTGAAAGACCACTCAGGATATATTATGACAATAACTCAGCAGTAATGTATTCTAACAACAATAGAAGTTCGTCTAAGTTAAAGCACATAAACATTAAATTTCTTGTTGTAAAAGAAAGAGTTCATAGTAAATAAATATGCATAGAACATATAGGTACAGATTTTATGTTGGCCGACCCACTAACTAAAGGACTTACACCCAAGGTCTTTCATAAGCATATAATCAAATGGGTGTTGTATTATTTGATGATATTTTGGTTTAGTGGGAGTTCGTATTTTGTATGACAGTTTCTGCAGAAATAAAGATTTTAGTATTTTATTTACTTTAACTCATATGGAATAAAGTTTGATCTCGCTAAAGAAATGGATCAGTTGAAAATAAGCATGTTTAGATCACATTACATGTAATTTTCATGCTACACAACCATATTTGATCTATGTCGTTTGGTTGTATTAGTGTATGTGACCATTGATGGTCCAGTTACTACCAATGTGAGCGAAGGCTGCTTTGATCCTACACTAGTGCAGTCAATGGACCAGATTGTTCGGAATCCTTAAGTTATGATAACAAAGGTTTTGAGTACTCATAAGGTAGTACACATTTATCTGGTTACATATGAGGTCCAAGTGGGAGATTGTTGGAAAATACTCATATGGACCAATATATGTAAATGTGTGTATTTAATTATCATAATGCTAGTCCAATAATAAGTGATCTAATAAAGTTAATTGGATATTAAGGATTAATTTTTGATATGGAACACAATGTGCAGATACCCGTAACATGACTCTAATTTTATGATGGGATGAATAGAAACATGATTACATAAAGTCAAATGGTTATGTCCCTGTTTGAATACGATTTATAGGAAACGTCTCTTCGGAGAGATTATGGGTATCTTTTCAGTAAAGAGATGCTTATTCAAAATTGGAAAGTCCCGTCTCTTCGAAAGGTCCCTACGAAAGGATAAGTTTTCCTATTTAAGCATTTCTGATAACTCCCATCTTTATCAGAAAAATCTTCTGTAATTGTGTTGACAAACCGGAAGCACGTCTCCAACCAAAATCAGCCGACAATGCTATTGCATTTGGTTGCAGTATTCTTTATTTTAATAATGGCAGAACAAGGTATGAATTGCACTTTCTCAATTATATATTGTGTTTTGATATTTGATATAAGGATTCTAGGGCAATGGATTCGTATTCGGTTTTCATGAATTCTATCAGTAGTAAAATATGCTTACTGATCCATGGCAGGGTTATATGATGAGAGACAAAACTCCGACTTTAGAAATAAAACAGAAGATAACTGCTATATAAAATAGAAAAAATCATTACAATTCTAGTTCTCCTCAGTTGTACAATGAAGATACAAAATTTGGTCACATCATCTTCTTGCTCACACAAGGATCCAACATAAATTTGAACCTTTATTAACTGCATAATTTCAGTCTTCAATCATATGTGGCAGCATGTAAAAATTCACTGTTCCAATAGCTTTAGTGCTTCAAAGAGATGCCTCCTGCCTTGGGACTGACAATGAGAAGGATTTTTGAGATATTCCAGACATCCTCAACCTCAAGATCCTGCTCTTTTGCTCAACTGTTGCTCCATTTTTATGCTCTTTGCTGCCAATTCAGCTGCTAGATTCTTGAACACATTGGGCATTGCCACTGTCTCCATCCCTTTGCTTGTTTTGCAGGCATGACATGTGTAACCCTCTTTGTAGGTTGGATGGCAGATGCTGTGAGCGCACATCCACAAGAAAGAGCATACCTCAGCCATATGATGATCAGAACATGAATGGAGCCTGCCATGTAATAATAAGTAGGCAGCTCCATGAGCATGAACAAATCAGTCACCATAAGGACACGTTAGAAAGTGCAAGGAAATTCATAACTTCACACTTGTATGACTTTCATTCAATGAGTTTATATTAATGTAACTGGAAATACTCATGTTTATAGATAATAATCATTCAGAATTTTCAATCTACATATTAACAGGGGCTAGAGATGAGGGTCATCGTTTCAAGTCCTAACAAAACATTTCATGGGACAGTTGGACAGGTACCATCTTCAGTGTTAAGATCCAGCCATTCTGCCATCATTGTAATGCCCCAGTTGGCAAAGTCAAGCAATATTAGGGTTAAAAAAAGGAGTGCATATAAACAGCAAACATGCAAAAATATTTGTAGCAATGCAAGTCACTGTTAGCATTTATATGTACTCTGCCTATCCAATAATTTAATTGTAGGTCGACCAGCACGTACTGGATTTCATTACAAAACGCTTTCAATTATTTTGAAAGATCAAATCATGAATTACCCTATGATATGGGTTATATTGAAAACCCATTTAGATAGTGTAATTATTTTTTAACTTTTTAATAACCTCTCGCACATTGCTTTTTCTAAAAAGAAAAACTCCTTGATCGCTTCATCCTTACTATTATAACACAGCTTTGTTGAATATTAGAAATTGGCATTGTGCATTCTAATGTGCTAGTTATGTTAATCAAGGGCTATCTTTGTAGTGCTATTATAACCGTCTATAAATCCTTTCTCATAACATTCATTCATGTTAACTTAGGCTATGCCCTCTTTTTATCAAAAATTTTAAACATACATCGGAGCATTAGGCCTTAACTTGGATTTAATTTTTCTTAGACAATAGACTTGGGCATCCTTCAATGATCATACCTATGAGACTGACCTGAATTTCGTCTACTTGATTGGTTCATGACAAATCAAAAATAAAATAAATAAATAAATAAAAGAAATGAGATAAGGCCAAAGCTTAGGAGAAAAATGAACTCATCTCCCTCCTAGGATAATTGAAGAAGATAGGGCTTTTCTCCAAGCCCTATCTCCTTATCTAACCTTGCGAGGCATTCGCCCCAGCCATGGTCAGTGTATCGGAATTTGGATCAAGGCTTTTGGAGCTTGGTTGTAGGATCAAAGGTGAAGCCATGAGGAAGAGCAGCATTCTTCATTGGATTTAATCCAAGTTTTTTTTAGGTAAAAACTCAAAATCTTTGATCCACTTGCCTTCCATTGACCCATGATCTTATTAGCATAAAATTTATGATGGGATTTCAGTGGAAACTAGGGTTCTATCTTAAGCCTTGGATGCCTCTGTTTTAGAAATAAAACAGAGCAAGGATGTAATATCCCAAAAACAGACCTACATTGGGTAGGAAAAAAAAGTTTTAAGTGCTTATAACTCAAGTTCATCTGCTACCAATTAATTTTTCCTCAAGTTTTTAGCACATATGGTTTTAGTCCATTAATAGGTTAATTAGATCAGCAAGTGAACTTAGAGCATTATCAATGATATCAAAAATGATTCAAGTATATGAAAGTTGGTGGGTAGAAAAAAAGAACTATCCATCAGATAGTGATAGAGGCTTACTATGGTGTGGACTCACCCATGCAATACCAACAATTCTAGCAAGCTTGTGGTGTGCAATAAGGATGTCGTATTATAAAAAAAATTCTAGGTAGCTTGAGGTTGCATAAAAAAAACTATTTTAGGTAACTTGATGCATGCAACGAGGACGTCGCATTATAAAAGAAGGAGATTGCAATATCCAAAAATAGTCGCACATCAAATGGAAAAGAAAATGTTTAAGTACTTATAACTTAAATTCATATATTACTAATTAACTTTATACTCAAGTTTTTAGCACCATATAGTTTCGGTCCACTAATAGATTAATTGGACTAGTAGATGAACTTGGGGCATTATATCTAGCATCCCAATGATCCTCTAATCTGATCACTCTTCGCTCCTTAAACAAGACCAAAACAAAGGAACAATGCACGAACAAGGGTTTACAAGGAAATTGGATTTCAATGGTGATTTAATTGCTTTTTTGTGACAAAAAGGATGATTAGTAGAGAAATAGAGGTCTCACTAGCTTGATCTATTGTCTAATTAGAAGAAGTAGACCCCGGGCTTAACTAATTTCGAATCAAATCATTCCTTAATATAGAGACCTAACTATCATCCATTAATAACTGAATCCAAGAAATCAAGGACTATGGAACATTTGAAATAGAGAGAAGAATAAGTTAGGGCTTACTGGTTTCGATTTGCTGTTGGAATGGAGGAAGGAGTTATTGACAACTTTAGCTCCAACCTTTTCCTAAAATAGAGCACATCAACACAATTTCAAAAACCTTGATTTCAGCAACCTTTATTACTTATCATCGAGGAAATCAAAAAGGACTAGAAGAAGAAGATAAGTGGAGAATGGAAGGTAAAAACTCACCAGCTTTCATTGCTACCGGATAACTAAATGAATTAAGGAAGTTGGCTGCTATCTCCTCTCTCTTCGTCTCCCTATTTTTCCAATATCTAAGATTGGTTCTTTGGTAGATGCTCGAAAGGTGTTTGGTTGGCATTAAAACGGGGAGGATAAGACTTAGGTAGTGTTTGATAGAAAAAATATTATCAATGCATAAGTGTACGGGATAGAGTTTATCCCCTGACTATCCCTAGGGATATCCCTTGGCTATCTCATTGATCATATCAAATGCAAAAAGGTAAATCCATAGGATAACTTTTTTTTTTACTCTTATTTGGAGGGATAACCAGCTATTCCTACATTTTTTAGGGAATAAATTAAGGGGATATCTCATGGTTAACCATGGTTAACCATGGATTATCCCTTTGATTAACTTTATTCCCAACTATCCCTTATAGTTATGGCTTTTGAAAATAAGAGGGGATATCCTCTGGATATCCGAGGATATCCCTTCTTATCCCCTATCTCAAACACTACCTTAGAGATTTCATTGTCCCTTGTCTTGCTTTGAGCTTTTTTTTTTTTTTTTTGTTAGTCGGCTCAAAAAGAGTTAAGTATTACACTACTAAAAAAATTAAAAGTTAAACAGAAGAAAAAGGGCATTCTTGGTAGAAACAAGAGAATAGTTTATGATTTTATTATTACCATAATATGCAGAGATTGACTTGGCTATACTTCAGAAAATCCTATTTATATTTAGTCATATATAGATTTGGATATATTGGATGTAATCTATTACATCTAAAATACTAATATGCTAAAAATAATATTATTTGAAGACACCTTGCCCATGCATCAAGCATTCAAAAAATTTAACAATTTACATAATATAAAATAATACATATTTTTTTTAAATTTTAATGTATAAGCTAGAGATCTCAAACCATATGATTTATTATGTCTAAGCATCTTAAACATAATAAATCACATTCAATGGCTAGAATCATTGATACAATCTCCATCATCCAAATCTAAACTTGATTGATCTAAGTGATAATTCTCTAAATTATGTTCATAATCAAGGTTTTAAATCTCGTGAGACAAGATTGTTCTATTTTTTCTCTATATATAGAATTTGCTACTTTTCCACTTCGTCTCAATACTTGGCATAGGAGGTGCCCAATACATGCAGATTGGATGCTGGGATGATGATGGAACTATTTTGTCATAACATTTGGAACGGCTTATGAGATATCCCATTGGAACATGAAACTATGTTCATAACATAATAAATTATGCCACACTTAGTTGACTTTAGTATAATATCTTTAGTACAATAATACAATATGTTCATAATATATGATGCAAAAAAAAAAAAACTATTTAAGATTTAAGCAAAATCATGTTAAGCAAGCTAATTCAAAAACCTTGTAGTCTCACTGCAACTGGGCGTAAGTAACATGGTGCAAGTTTTACAGAATACAAACAATACTACAATACTACATTCCCATAGAAAATATATAAGGATTTTGGGGTATGGTATAAGCCTATATGTATTTCTATTGGTATCAAACCACATATATTATTATATTAAGATATATAATAGCGTAAGGAATTGTAGTTTAGCAAAGCCTCTAAATGCTAAAACCGCAAATACACCAACTCCTTGATGTTAGCAGTTTCCAGCCTTAAATAAATCTACATTCTTAATCTAATCCAATCCAATCTAATACTATGGATGAACCAAATATGCTCTGAAAGGAGAGAGAACGGATCCCTAACCATCAAAAAAAGCATATAGATTTGGAGGAAGGTAAACTGCCAAGAGATGAGGAAAAAGATAAGATACGTAAGTCCGTTTTAAGTAAAGAGTTTAAGAACCCCTCCTTCCATCATCATGATCAATGAACTAATTTCTTTGTTGCTCTCTTCTCTAAGCTTCACCCTAGTAAATCAAGATGTCTCCACTCTTCTCTATCTAGAAACTTGACAGGCTAAAATATCTCCTTTACTTCAAATGGTTTAAGATCTAGATCCTAAACATTCATAAATTTTAAATTTGGCTTATGATCTCTTATGCGATTTAGGCTTTAATTTTAAGGCCAATCAAGAAAACAATGCTATAACTATATAGGGAAACCCTATCAAAATTTTTTCAAAATTAATTATCTATTATTTTACCCATTCATGTGCTTAGTGAATTTTTTTTTTAAATCATCCTCAGTAAGTTAATAATGATCTATTACATCAAGTCTAATTATTCCATAGTGTTGGACTTGTAATCTTAGCTTTTATCCTATAGTGATCTTCAGAATTTGTATATTGCATTTGTTATTAGGTGTAAGACATAAAGGTGTAACCTTATAATATATCTTGTGGCTTATGAACTTACATAGTTCAATATTCTACTGGGCAGACATCAATAGTTTAATTTGGTTAAAAACCATTGAAAACTAGGAACCAATAATCCTCAACTTGGATGCCCCATTGATTGTTGGTGGTGTGCTAATATTGGCTGCTCTTCTATTTAGTCAACTGGTTGTATTGGTCCTAGCCAATGGATGCACTAGATTTAATAACCCAATAATTTATTTGAATACTTGCTTCATACACTAGCCCAATTAGTGCACACATTAGGTAGATGTAGTCCTAAGGAATCCCATTAAATTATTTTAGGGTATGTTTAGTTCATAGGTATGAGATAGAATGGGAATTGAATTCCATTTCTGAGTAAATGGGTTTATTAATCTGATTCCCATACCTACATTTGGTTCACCAAAAAATCAAATTAGAAATGATATTTTGATTCTTTATGCTTATGTTTGATTCACACAAAAGAGAAATGCGAATAAATATGGTTTCGGTACAAATGGAGTTAGCTTATGGTGCAAACAGTTTCAAATGTCTCCACTGGCTAGATGTATGGGTTGGCCCGCGTCCAACCTGAAGAATTTTAGGCCCAAGCCAATTTTTTTAGCCCATAGAGCTAGGCTGGATTCGATATTTAAGATCCATCCTTAGGATAGATTCTGAGCATCACATTCTAGTATCTATAAGATTTATGAGGTGATTTATAGCAAATTTATACTTCACATGAGAGAAACTGATAGATGAATTAATTTATGAGAATTAAGAAAAAGAAATAAAAAGAAAAAGACTAATAAAAATTGATCAATTTTTAATTAATGTTTACACTTCTTCTTATGAATGCTTTCCTTCCTTTTAAGGGTTCCTGGGAATTACACATATCAGACGATCACTGATGTATAAAGTTAGATATTTCTTGATGCATGCCACATGATCAAGGTTTGTGCAAGATAAATCTAGTTGTTCTCTCTTATATGTTTACTCCCAAATTGCAATTTAAGGGTTCAACTACCATACTTTTTAAATATTGAAAATGTGATGGACGATGAGGAGATCCGTCGGATCGAGGAGATCTTCGAGGACTTGACCCCTCCGAGAAGCATAGAAGATCTAAATATATCTCATTTCTTTGGCCGGAGGTATCCTGGCTGGATGATGTCATCGTCTTTGGGAGATTATCTTCCTAACCTGAAATATTTGAAGCTTCTTGATTGCAAATCATGCCGAGAGTTTCCACCGCTAGGTCAGTTGCCCCAGTTGATCAATCTCGAAATTTCTGGTACTTGTACAGTTGTATCAATTGGTCCTGAATTTCTCGGCAGCGGTGTAAGGCAGGGATCGCATACAGCAGGGCCAACCTTCTTTCCCAAGCTCGAAACCCTGCACTTATCCTCTATGAAGGAATGGGAAGAATGGGAGATAAGTGAACTGTAATAACTCATCGCTTTTAATGGTCCTTATTTTATTACTATCGTTTCAAAGTGATAACAGCTTGAACACTTGCTTGATGGGAGCATGCGGTGAAGGGATTTGAGTATAAATAGGGAACCCTTCCTAAGGCTTTCAACAAGGTTATCGAAAGAAAAACCAAATAAGCGGAGGCATTGAGTTCCTGATCAAGAGCACATCCTGAGGGCATACACCATCAGAGTGCGATGGCTCATTGATTGGAAGAACTCAATCAAGATCAATCGAGAGGAGGAAGATCAATCAAGATATATCGATTGATTGAAAGAACTCAATCAAGATCAATCGAGAGGAGGAAGATCAATCAAGATATATCGAGAGGAGGAGGAAGATCAATCAAGATCCATTGAAGGAGGAAGATCGAGATCCCTAGAGAGAAGGAAGATCAAGATCCCGTGCAGCTGATTCAAGGAAGATCAAATTTCTTACCCTCATCGGAAAGAACATTAATAATAATGGCTAGAGGTATTTATCGATCATAATAAATATATTGATACCGTATTTCCGCATATTTGATATCGAGATCAATATATTTAAATTAAGTCTTACATTTGGTATCAGAGCTTTTTAAACCTCTGCCTTATTTTGTAAGTGTTTCAATCAAAGTTTCTCTTTTCAAGCATTTATGCCGTGTATTTTTCGTTTTCAGTTTTTCGGATCTCAGGTTTCGATTTTTTTGCTCAGTTCTGATTTTTGTTCACGAAATTGAGCAGAAGCCATTAAACCTATCTCAGATTCTGATTTTTTGCAGAAACAAAATGTGACCTCTTTCTTTTCTATTAAAGATTTCTTTCTGGCATTAAAGGTTTCCCGGATTTTTTTCTGGTATTAAAGAGACAGCATTAAAGAAAGGAAGAGAAAAGAAATGTAGCATTAAAGAAAGGAAAAACTAAAGAAAGGAAATGCAGCGGAAACGTGGCTTCCATAACCACATGCGGTGACATATTAAAAAAAGAGAAAAAACGTGGCCTGTTTCGGTTTTAGCTTTTCTCGCTTATTGTCTTTCCTGGGATTTAAAATCTGGATTGGTTGAATTTTAAATGCATTTATTATATGTTTAATGTTTTATTAAATCATGTAACATGATTTGTTTTTATCATTTGTTTCTTAAGTTTAAATTTTTGTATTAAAATACGCCTCCTGAGTCTCTATGCCTATGGTGTTTTGCATAACTGGCCCAAGGGAATAATGAGCTACGGCCGGACGTGTTTTAATTAACAAAATTTTTCTTAAGATGATAATTTAAAATTTATTAAATAGATAATTGAAATGTTGTCTCCTGTTCTGCATACTAGATTTATTCTATGCATGAATTTGGTGGTAGTATGAAAATCATAGTGCAAATCCTTTCAAGGTCTGATTGGTCAGTTGGTGTCTAGAAAGGTAAAGAGATTGTGGTTACTTAATTGGTTCTGTTGACTGACCTAAGGAAAGCAACGAGAGGACCCCACTTCTCTTTCACTGGCCTGGCCAATTTGACTAACTCAGATCTTGATTTGGAAATGTTACGTTGATTAAGATCACTACCTAATAATCATGCTAAATTGGTTAATCTATATGCATATAATGAAATTCAATGTCTTGTGATCAATATGATTTTGATTAATTGAGGAGTAGCCACAGCATCTTTGATTAATCAAAATTATATATTGAGTTGCAAAGATCACATAAGGTTAGATGACATTAATTGTGACTAATTATATTAATGTAATGAATCTTATCCCACAGGAATTTTTGTTGCACTAATATAATTAATTAGGATATGATAACAAATTATTTTCTTAATTACCCACAGGAATTAAGAAAGGAATATAATTTGTTAGTCACATCATTAAGTTAATGAGTCTATTTGAGTATAATAACTTAGTCCACAGGTAGTTATTGTATGTTATTGATTCATGTTATTGCATATTTACATTGGTAAAACATGACATCAAGTTATATGCCTCAAATTCAATTACATGAACATGATTTTATTTTTATGCAGCTATTTTGCCTGTTAATATTTCTGATATGAAATGTGATGTTCCCGATTTAAGTGGTGATAATTATAAATTATGGAAGGAGAGAATTCTTCTTCAATTAGGGTGCATGGATATTGACTATGCTGTCAGGAAGGATGAACCACATTCAGTTACATCTACTAGCACTCAGGCTGAGATTGCTGCATATGAACGATGGGATCGGTCCAATCGCCTCAGTATGATGTTCATACGTACTAAAATTTCTGCTAGTATACGTGGTTCAATTCCTGAGTGCAAAAATGTTAAGGAACTTCTGAAGGCTATTGATGCACAATTTGAGTCTTCAGATAAGGCAATGGCTAGCATCCTAATGACAAAATTATCATCAATGAAGCTCACTACGGTTGGAGGTGTGCGTGGCACATCATGAAGATGAGGGACATTGCGGCTCAGTTGAAATCCCTAGAGGTTGAGATGTCAGAATCTTTCTTAGTGCACTTTATTTTGAGCTCACTCCCACAGCAGTATAGTCCCTTCAAAATATCTTACAACACACATAAGGACAAATGGTCAATTAATGAACTTCTGACCATGTGTGTTCAAGAGGAAGGGAGGCTGATTTTAGAAATGGAGAAAGTGCACATTTAGTCACTCAGAGAAAGACTAAAGCTCCCAAAGCCAAACGCAAAGGAAAGGGTAAAGTATCCATCCATACAGAAGACAAGAAGGAGTCCAAGTGCTTCTTTTGCAAGAAGAAAGGGCATATAAAGAAAGATTGTCTCAAATTCAAAGCTTGGCTTGACAAGAAAGGTACTCTAACCTCATCGTATGTCATGAATCCAATTTGGTTATATGTCATAACACATGGTGGATTGATTCTGGTTTTACAATCCATGTTTCAAATACCTTGCAGGGTTTTCTAAATCAAAGGAAACCATTGGGAAGTGAGCAAAGCATCTATTCAGAAAACAAGATGGGTTCACATGTGGAAGCAATTGGGACATGCAGACTTATTTTACATTCTGGTTTTGTTTTGGATTTGGAAAAGACATTTTATATTCTAAGTTTCTCTAGAAATTTGATTTTAGTGTCAAGGCTTGTACCAGCAGGATACTCCTTTAATTTTAATAAAAGCTCTATTGATTTTTTTATAAATCTAAGCTTATTAGGAATGGTACACTATCAGACAATCTTTTTCAAATTAATTTGAAAAATAATACCACCTATAATGTGATGCACGCCCAAACTGGTATGAAAAGATGTGTTATAAATGAGAATTCCTCTATTTTGTGGCATCGGAGATTAGGTCATATCTCCATTAAGAGAATTAAAAGATTAGTAAAAGATAGAGTACTTGATACTCTTGATTTTACTGATTTTAGCACTTGTGTGGAATGCATAAAGGGAAAGCAAACCAACAAGTCCAAGAAAGATGCCAAGAGAAGTTCAGAAATACTGGAGATCATACATACGGATATATGTAGCCCAGATATGGATTCGTATGGTCAGAGATACTTCATCTCATTTATTGATGACTATTACCGATATATGTATCTCTACCTACTTCATAATAAGAATGAAGCATTAGATGCCTTTAAGGTATTTAAGGCAGAAGTAGAGAAACAATGCGGCAAGCAAATTAAAATCATGAGGTCAAATAGATGTGGAGAATATTATGGTAGATACACTGAGAATGGACAAGCACCTGGTCTGTTTGCTCGGTTTCTTGAAGAAAATGGAATTGTTGCACAATACACCATGCCAGGGTCTCCTGACCAAAATGGTGTAGCTGAAAGGAGAAATCGGACATTATTGGATATGGTAAGGAGCATGATTGTCAGCTCTAACTTACCTAAATCCTTGTGGACTGAAGCTCTTAAAACTGCTGCGTATATATTGAATTGGGTTCCAACCAAGGCTGTTTCCAAACGCCATTTGAGTTATTTAAAGGTTGGAAACCAAGTTTGCAACATATACATATTTGGGGATGCCCATCTGAAGTAAGAGTCTATAATCCATAAGAAAAGAAACTAGACCCAAGAACTATTAGTGGATACTTTATTGGATATGCTGAGAAGTCCAAGGGTTATAGATTTTATTGTCCATCTCACAGCACTAGGATTGTGGAATCAAGAAATGCAAAATTTCTTGAGAATGACTTGATCAGTGGGAGTGATCAATCTCAGTATTTGGCTTCTTCTGAGAAAGATCATTCAGTTATTCCAGCTTCCACTTCAAGTGAGGGATTGGTTGTTATTTATAGCACTCCTCAAACTCAATTAAGTGCCCAACAATCAGTCATTGAGATTTCACAAGCTGATGGTAATCTAGAAGATCGTGTTGTTCATCAACAATCTAGAAGTTGTGCAAGATACTCCTCAAGAGGTCATTGACACAACATTAAGAAGATCAACTAGAATAAAGAAATCAGCAATTCCTAGTGATTATGTTGTGTATCTACACGATTCTGACTATAACATTGGAGCCGAAAATGATCCTGAAACGTTTTCACAAGCCATGAGTTCTAAGGAATCAAACTTGTGGTTCAATTTCATAAAGGACGAGATGGAATCTATGGCATCTAATCGAGTCTGGGATCTTGTTGAGTTGCCTGATGGTGTAAAAGCCATTGGATATAGATGGATCTTTAAAATAAAGAAAGACTCACAAGGCAACATTGAAAGATATAAAGCAAGACTTGTTGCCAAAGGATTCACTCAGAGGGAAGGAATCGACTACACAGAGACATTTTCTCCCGTATCTAAGAAAGATTCTCTCCGAATAATTATGGCATTGGTAGCTCATTTTGATTTTAAGTTACATCAAATGGATGTGAAGACCGCATTCCTTAATGGAGATCTAGAGGAAGAGGTTTACATGAAACAGCCTGAAGGATTTTCCTCTGGTGATGGTGAGCATTTGGTTTGCAAGCTTAAGAAATCCATATATGGATTGAAACAAGCCTCACGTCAGTGGTATTTAAAATTTCATGATGTGATCTCTTCCTTTGGTTTTGAAGAGAACATCATGGATCAATGTATATACCAGAAGGTTAGTGGGAGCAAAATTTATTTCTTGGTCCTATATGTGGATGACATTCTACTTGCAACCAATGATAAAGGGTTGCTATATGAGGTGAAACAATTTTTCTCCAAAAATTTTGATATGAAAGATATGAGTGAGGCATCTTATGTCATTGGCATTAAGATCCATAGAGAAAGATCTCGAGGCATTTTGGGATTGTCTCAAGAAACTTATATCAATAAAGTCTTGGAGAGATTTCAGATGAAAAATTGTTCACCAAGTGTTGCACCTATAGTGAAGGGTGACAAGTTCGCTTTGAACCAGTGCCCTAAAAATGAACTTGAACGGGAACAGATGCACAATATTCCATATGCTTTAGCTGTTGGAAGCCTAATGTATGCTCAGGTTTGCACAAGACCTAACATTGCATTTGCAGTAGGAATGTTGGAAAGATATCAGAGTAATCCAGGTTTAGACCACTGGAGAGCTGCTAAAAAGGTCATGAGGTATCTTCAAGGGACCAAGGACTACATGCTCATGTATAGATAAACTGATCATTTGGAGATAGAGGGCTACTCAGATTCGGACTTTGCTGGCTGCGTTGATTCTCGGAAATCAACATCAGGATTTATATTTATGTTAGCTGGTGGAGCCATATCATGGAGGAGTGCAAAGCAGACTTTGACTGCTACCTCTACTATGGAAGCGGAGTTCGTTGCTTGTTTTGAGGCTACATCGTAAGGTGTATGGTTGAAGAGTTTCATCTCAGGGCTTAGAATTGTTGACTCTATTACTAGGCCAATTAAACTATACTGTGACAATTCAGCTGCTGTATTTTTGGCTAAAAACTATAAGAGTGGTAGTCGAAGTAAACATATCGACATTAAGTATTTAGCCATAAGAGAACGTGTTAAAAAAAATAAGTGGTCATAGAACATGTTAGCACTGAATTGATGATAGCTGATCCTTTGACTAAAGGCATGCCAATTAAGAATTTTAAGGATCATATGATAAGAATGGGAGTTGGTTCCATGATATAATTGTATGGATAACAATTTGTACAAAGAAACTCTTATTTCAATTATTTGTTTATTTCTCATTCAGGTGTACACGTTATATGACTTTTGAAAAATGACAAACTTTTCTTTTGGACTCTGAATAAACATATGGTTTATTCATTATGTTATGTTGTCACATTTGGAATAGTGGTAAAGAAATTGAATGCATTGTAATACATAGAAGATAATACTCAATTATAGAGGACCTATCGCTATGATTCATGTATTTAGTTTCTTGTTCAGTGTTGATAATATACGGACCAAGTGGGAGAATGTAATAACCCGTCGCTTTTAATGGTCCTTATTTTATTACTATCGTTTCACTAATTAAGAAGTGATAACAGCCCCCCTTAAATGTTGAACGCTTGCTTGATGGGAGCATGCGGTGAAGGGATTTGAGTATAAATAGGGAACCCTTCCTAAGGCTTTCAACAAGGTTATCGAAAGAAAAACCAAATAAGCGGAGGCATTGAGTCCCTGATCAAGAGCACATCCTGAGGGCATACACCATCAGAGTGCGATGGCTCATTGATTGGAAGAACTCAATCAAGATCAATCGAGAGGAGGAAGACCAATCAAGATATATCGAGAGGAGGAGGAAGATCAATCAAGATCCATCGAAGGAGGAAGATCGAGATCCCTATAGAGAAGGAACATCAAGATCCCGTGCAGCTGATTCAAGGAAGATCGAATTCCTTATCCTCATCGGAAAGAACATTAATAATAATGGCTGGAGGTATTTATCGATCATAATAAATATATTGATACCGTATTTCTGCATATTTGATATCGTGATCAATATATTTAAATTAAGTCTTACATGAATAACTAGCATCTCAGTCAGCGTTGCTGCTGCCTCGTCTAAAGGAATTGTCACTTCATAATTGTTACAAGTTGAGAGCTCTTCCCAATGTCTTTAAGCAGGCCACCATGATGCAAAACTTGCGTATTATTAAAGCTGAGGAGCTGAGAGGAGTAGAGAACCTTCCTTTTTTATCCAATCAGCTACACATCCAATGGTCTAATTGTTTGGAAAAGATCTCAAATTTACCTGCTCTAAAGAGACTACAGATATGTGGTTGCTCAGCATTGAGGATCGTGGAGAATCTGAATGCACTGCAATGCCTGGAGTTGTATGATACATCCATGGACAGCCTCCCGGAGTGGATTTTGGGACTTCTCCAAGAACGACAGCACCATCATCAAGACAAACTTGAGTTGATCCTGGATTGCAATGTCCCCTGCTTGCGAGGTGCCTCAGGGGACGCCCAGACTGGTCCATCATCCAACAGTTCTCTCGAGTCAGTGCCAAAGCTTCCACCAACACCGGAGAAGCTCGTCTACATTATTATCTACATTATACCAAGGTACCTTTTAGCTACCAAACCAACCTTAGAGAGTCTGATGGCTCAAATGATGAATCTGATGGTTCAAACGATGAGTGTGATGGCTCAAATGATGAATCTGATGGCTCAAACGATGAATCTGATGGTTCAAACGATGAGTGTGATGGCTCAAACGATGAGTAGAGTCTTTCTCCACAACATTTTATTTTCTATGAAAGGTGCTTCTTAGCTCATCTGGTACCTTGTTACTGAATGTTGTCATGCATCAACTTTATTTCTCACTTTCCTATCAGTGTTCCCTATGTAATTTCTATATACTGGACTTTCAAAGGAATCCATTATCAGTGAAACATGTTAGAAGGCATAGAGAGCTGCTGTAAGTTAAGTTCTGAGGACTCTTCAGAGTTGGAACAATTTAATTGTAATGTCTCTATCTTCAGCACGGTTTTTTATGCAAAAATGGATTCAAAATCTTTAAGTTGACTGTTGACCTCCTGGACAGAGGTCTATGCTATAAAGTTGCCTGGTAATTTTCTAGGAACAAGTAGGTAGTTAATTGATTGATTTGTAACTTTACAACTTGAAAATAGAAACATAGTTTGCTCCATAACCAGAAGCCACTCTGCTTCAACCCCCAGCATCTTTTGAAGCTCTCTGAGGATCTCCTGAAGGGTTCCTATAATTGACCTTTGTTCTCTTAGAAAGCTTTGCCAAACCGATTTAGATTTTTGAAATAAACATTGTCCCTTCATAAAGGGAAGATCAGCTGCATAAGAGATTCATGTCATGAGTAGATGATTTATAAGATATTGATATCAGATGATAAAGTTATTGAAATTTATTCACGTCCTTGTGGAGCAAAACTGCACTGTTATTGAAATTTACAAGCTCTACAAAAGGGAGTGGTAAATGAAAGTGCCACAGCCATTAAAATTGTGATCCTTCTTCTAAGAGGCCAATCAGCACGAGAGATCAAGCAATGCAGACCAAACATGGGAGAAATCAAGCATATCTTTATATAGTGCTCCCAGCATCCATGCTACCATGCTTGTACTTTCATGGGAATCACCATTTAGTCATGAGGGTTGATCATAAAAACAATGAATAATATAGACTTGAATGGAATCCCAATTCTAGTCTAGTAGGGTAGCCCTACACGCTCCACATGCGATTAGACTTATTCCAGAACTTGTACATCAACTTTGGCAAGATCTAAGAGTGTGCATATAGATCAAGAGTCACTGAATTGATTTCCAAAGGATGGTAGAGGACTTTGGATATTCCTTTTGGGTAATTGGAAGAAGAATCTAACCCCATGGTTATGCAAGAAAAGCATTGGGCTCGATGTGGTGGTACAGGTATGTTGCCTTGGGAAATCTGGGCTTCATCTATTACAGGAAACCAAATTTGGTTTTGCAACCAAAGTTGTTTAGGCCTAATACAAGTCATCCGGATGAAAATGTATCAACATATAAAATATTTCAAGAACAGCAGCAAGATTAATGGAAGTCTTAGTACCATATTCTGTCCAGATGAAACCCATAAATTAAACTCCGCTTGGGCTGCTCTTGGATCTAAGGGATCAAGCATACATATCGGGAGAAAAAATGAAAGAAAAATATAAATCCAACCATAGGCAAATAGGAACACTAAAAGAAGAGATGAGATATTATGACTAGTTTTTGGCTTGAAATATATATATATATATATATATATATATATATATATATATATATATATATATATATATATATATATATATATGGAGAAAGTAACAACAGAACGATGAATAGAGTTGATCAGTCGATGACTTATGGAATGGAACTATGGTAGATTATGAATGAAAATCATCTATATAGTTTGCAGGTTTAGATCTCATTGGGCCGGATTCACTTTAGATCTAATTACATTCGTACACATACTCATGTCTGATTATAGAGAAGGCTCAATTGCAAATTCAGGTTTAAAGCTAGATCTCGAGGGACATTAGATCAAAATTTTCAATGCAATGAGACATATTTTTTAAGAGGCAACAAAAGTGCATGTAAGAGAGAGAGAGAGATGGACTGTACTACTAAGGGTTATTTAGCGTGAACATTTTCATGTAAATTTTTTAAAAATATTTGCCATATGAAATTCCAATGTTTGAAGTACAATCAATTACTTTAAAATTTCATTGAAATATAATTTAAGGAATATAAGATTAATAAGTGAAGAGGTGTTAATCTTTGATTCTTAACAATAAAGAATTATCATGAAATTTTGATTCTTCCCACTCCAAACAACCACTTATTTTCTTGTATTATTTGGTAGGAAATCACCCACTTATTCCTATACCTTAGGAAGCAATGTAGCAATGGGATAAAAGAATAGAAATTATTATTTGATGGACTTATATATATATATATATATATATATATATATATATATATATATATATATGCTGTCATGCTGCATTGCATACATCTACCATACAGGATTAGGGCATACCTATGTATAATTGCATACATGTAATGAATATATATCATGTTATACCAAAAGTTTATTTTTGTATACATATATATATATATATATAGCTGTCATGCTACATTGCATTCTACCTAAGGATTAGGGCCCTATGTTAATGGCATTGTAATAAAATTCTGTTTACCAAAAGTTTGTTTTTTGATATTTTATTTTTATAGGTCTTTGATTAAACAAATAATTTATTAAATAATGATGTATCAAGAAACTTAGTAGTATTCATAAAAATAACTTATTTGTTTAGAACAACAAGAAAGCTTGCAAAATGTTCTTTCACAAAATATGCTATTATAAAAGTATAGGATCTTTGTTTGAGCTAAAATTATTATAGAAAATCCTAGCTAACTATTGTATAGCCGAGCAACTCAAATCACATAAAAACTTATTTTCCTTTGCCTTCAATATTTTCTCAATTCTTTCAACTAAATCTTAATCAAACTAAACTACTCATGCAGATCTCAATCAAACTAATCATCCACGGTTGATCTCGACAGCCGCATCTCGTCTCACCTTTTATTTCTCTTTATTATCTTGAAACATTATTATTTTTTTAATAAATTCCCATTTATAATGTTTCCTAAATATCAATATATAATTTTAATAAGCAATTTGAGAATGATAAGTATATTGAATAAAATTAAAAAATTAACTCAAAATTCAGGTTCAGATGGTCTACTTAAATTTTATTCATACTTTTATTTTTTTTTTAACCATATTTTTAAACACTTAAATACAACTAATCAATTGATCTAAACCGCAAATTTGACCTGTTCCTTATCATACTTAACCCCACCTCCTGATCATACTTAACCACACCATACTAAACAAGCAACGCTGCTGGATCTGATATATTTTTTATAAAGCCAATCATCTGCACTGATCAACTAATATATTATATCTAGATTTTCTGAACATAAAGTCAGATTGGTTAGACTTGACTAAGCTCAAATCTTGTTGCCCAACCTGTTTTCAGCCTCATGTGGCAAGACAATGGAGGTGGTAAAAATGATAGTGGAAAGAATTGAAGGATGAAGGATGAAAGATGATGCATTCGATCGGTTTAACTGAATAACCAGATTTATATTAAAATAATGAGCTATATTTTACAAAATTTCTAATAATATTTATACAGAATTAAAAAAAAAAATTCAGTCCAATCAAAGATCAACACTGATGTTTAAATAGAAAAATAATAGGTTAGGGATGCAGCAAGCAAATAAGTTAAATAAAAAAAAAATCTCTTCTAGAGAATCTCTCATGTTTGGTACGAAGTTGCAACAAAAGCCTGTGTTTATGGCTGCGAGAGCCTGTGTTTCTCAAACAAAAGCATTGCCCCAACACGAGTGTACACCTACTTCGCCTGTTGCACCCGGCAGGAGATATGGTAGCAGGCCTTCAATGATCGTCACAATAATCTAGATTCTGTCTCAAGATAACAAATCCTTCCAATATTGGTGTGAGTGGAATGTATCTGCATACATGAACAAAGTTTTAACACATAGAAGCAGAAAGATAACCATTAAACAAAAATGAAAACAAAGACATGCAATCCAGGGCTCATTGTGTTATATCGCACTTTTCTGTGGCCAACTCAGCTCGTTCGCCAGCTGTTAGTAAGACAGGAGTAGAATGTGTCTGGAATCCCATAATAGTCTTCGGTCGTCCTGCCAGGCCAACCATCAACAGCCTGACCCACTTGTACAGGAACAGAAAGAGGCTTCAAATTTTCATCCACTGTCATCAGCATTCTTGGCTGCAATAAAGAGGAAGCTTCAGCTCCGTTGAGCATTTGTTGCGTTAGAAAGAAAAAGGCATGGGTCAGATTTTTCAAGCCGTACCTGCATGGCTAAGACAAGGACATAAAGCATGTAATGATACTTCCCAAGGATGATAGACTTCATGTCCAAACAAGCATACAACACGGTAACAAGTCCAGCAAGAGCTATTCTGCAAAGACCATGTGATTGTGGTAGAAACCGATCAGAGTGGTAAGGCGAAAGTGTTAGCAAACCCTTTCCCATGTGTACAAGACCTTGAGCAATTCTCACCTGCATATAGATATTTGGTAAATGGCGCGACTAGAAATAACTTGAAAGGTTGCGAAGCATGCCAGCTATCCGAGCATTATTGGTGCCTGCACCGATCAAGCCCAACGAGATGATTGTTGCCTGTAGAACAAATGTTAGTTTGGAAGTCATGGCTTGATAAAATAAGATGAAGTGAATCACCATCTAGGGAACGAACCATAGACACATCACCATCTGTGTCATGAGTCTGCTTAGTGTGTCCATGACATTGACCTGATCAAACAGAACTTCATAAGCCATAAAACAATAAACCATGACAGAATATTAATCTTTGATTTATAGCTAGTTTGGTCACCCAGCCATTATGGTATCTCCAACAAGGCCTCAAGATAGTTTCATGGCCTGACGAGTCAATAAATAGCACACGTCAAGAATTCTCAGGGTACCAAGGGGGGGAATCGTACAAAAATTGGGGAGCAGAGAAGCAGCAGCAGACTCCCGCTTCATTGATTTTCTTACTCTACTCGTCAATTCCAAACTATGTGGCAGAGCATCATATATAGAGAGATGGTGTCTAAAAATACATTTACTTTTTAACAAAAACAACAGCTTTCAGTCCACCGTGCAGTGCCTAAAATCAGCTGCATTAGCTCAACCAACAACCATATATAAATCAAATCAATAACCAATAATCATAACAGGATGTGGGTGCCCACCTTTACCTTTTTGTATCCAAGTGTGAAACTACAATAGCAATAATAATGTAACAAATTTGAAAAGCTGACATTTATAAGATTGACCTACCTTTGGATTAGATATGCATAGTATTCCAAGAGCGAGAGGTACTGCCCGTCTAATGTTCTGCTCTCCATATTACATGAGATGTTCCAGAGACCGGATAGCCATATCAAGATCCAATTCTTCAGCCATAGCAATAAGAGCAAGTCCCAGGACAGCATGTCCCTGATGAGTCTCGTCCTTGTCTAGATGCTGAGCACAGTACTCCAAAAGCTTCTGGACCTGTATTATGAGAAATTGATGATGCTCATAAGCTGACTTGACTCAATGAAAATAATGCTGCAATATGGTTTAACACAGATATGATAAAACACCTTATCCTCTGTTTGGATGGAGAGAAAACTAGGGAGGAAAGAAAACTAGAAGGAAAAACAGGAGAGAAAATGAAATTTACCTTGTTTGGATGGAGAGAAAAGTAGGGAGGAAAGAAAACTAGAGGGAAAACAGAGGAAAAAAAGTGGTGGGCCCTACATAAAAGTTTTCTCTCCGAAACCGGAGAGATTTTGGAGAGAAAACTCAAAAGTGCTCTTTCATTTTTTTTTATTCCAATATTGACCCTTCCAAAAAACAACCGATGTATTTTTTAATCATCTATAATAAGGATATTATTGTCATTGTAAATTATTAACTTTTTTCTCTCTTTATTTTCCTCCCACTCATCCAAACAGAAGGAGAGAAAATATTTTCTCTTCAATTTTCTTTCCTTCCACTTTTCTCTCCTTTTAGTTTTCTTTCCTTCCACTTTTCTCTCCATCCAAACAGAGCATTAAGAACATTTCCTGTTCCAGCATATGCCAAGGACAAGAGTGTGACATCACAATATTTCCTAATTTTTTAATTAAATGTCTTGGAAACCTCTGCGGTAGCTTCAACACGATCCTGCAGACAAAATGTTAAACTAGAACGTAAGAACATGACAGAACATACTTGTCAACCATGTGAAATAAATATTGCAATCAATAACATAACAATTTCCACAGCATAAAGGTAATATCTACAGCTAAGATAATTTTGTCACTGCGATTGAACATGAATTTCTGGAAAAATAAGAAACCAACAAACCACATCGAAAGTTTTCTCCCTCATAAAAAGACAAAAGAAAAGAGAAGAAAACTTTGCAGATTAAGAGATGAATCATGCTGCCCTTCACCGCATACACACACAATAAGAAAAAAAGAAAGACAAAATTATGAACGTTCTACACCTGGATCCTAAGCTAACGTATGAAACCATCCAAATCACTAACCAAGATCATGAACAAGGCAACTGTTAGTCTTGCCATGAAACCAACACAGCCATTGCACGAATATAATCTAGCAAGTTCAGTCTTTCTTTTCTTTTTCTTCTTTTGGGTGAGAAAGCAAACATGCAATCAAAGCTCATGCAACTAGAGAGCTATCCGCTAATAAAAAAAAAATCATGATCCTTTTTTCTTACATAAAAAGAAGTGACCACAATGATATACAATTTTTCACCAAAAAGAAATTGTGGACCAAGTTGTTATGGATGGAGATTAATTTCATCAAGAGGAAGCCCCAAATCAGAGTTCACGAAGGAATTGGCAAATCAGTCATTATCCAAAAGTAACAAACATGAGATTTGGATAGATTTTGGGGAGTTATTTGAGGATGTTTTGGTCATTATCCAAAAGCAAACATGAGATTTGGATAGATTTTGGGGAGTTAGTTGAGGATGTTTTGGCCATTATCCAAAGTCACCGAAGGGAGCTTTTGGAGGAGGATTTGAGGCATCATCTCAGCTGCAACCGCCCGTCACAAATCTCGTGTGGAGGTTTTTTTTTTGGGAGTTATGAATGTGTAAAATAAATTGGAGGCTCAGTGAGGACCTCTCTGTGTGCAGCAGAGAGGAAAAAAAAAGGGGTTCTGTAATCTTTTAGTGAGATCATAAGAGTTTCTGAGAGTGTGTTTTAAGGGCTTGTACCTGATTCAACTCTTAGTGAAGCCTTGCAGATCCTGTGCTGCCGTGGACGTAATCCAGTTTGGGTAAACCACGTAAAATCCTCGTCTCTCGCTGTTTCTTTTGGATTTTGGTTCCTATTATTATTCTATGTGTTGATTTTGATTATATCACAACTACGTGCTTGGCCGTACTAATAGCAATCTTATTAGAGGAATATTTGTTGTATTCCCTATCAAATTGGGATCAGAGCTTGGTTTTCTTCATATTATTATGGTCGAACAAATCAACAAAGAGATAGCAGAAGATAAGATCAAAATTAAGAAATTCAATGGTCACAATTTCGGATGGTGGAGGATGCAAATTGAAGACTACCTATATCAGAAGGATCTTTACCTTCCATTTGAGGAAAAGAAGCCAGATTCAATGAACGACTCAGATTGGATGATTCTGGATAGAAAAGCCCTGGCCATGATCAGATTGTCGTTGACACCTCAAGTGGCGTATAATATTGCAAAGGAAAAGACCACCGTGGATATGATGACCACTTTAACAAAGCTGTATAAAAACCTTCCACCTCAAACAAGATATTTCTCATGAAAAAGCTCTTCAATTTGAAGATGGCTGAGAATAGTTCAGTGACGAGCATCTGAACGAGTTCAACTCGATGATTAATCAATTGGAGTCGGTCTCTGTTGCTTTTGATGATTCATTCAGGGCGCTTCTTTTCTTATGTTCCTTGCCAGAGAGTTGGGACAATCTTGTGATGACAGTCAGCAACTCGGTATCAGGTATCCTTACATTCAATGATGCAGTTAGTTGTATATTGAATGATGAGATGAGAAGAAAGGTTGTGGGTGGGACTTCTACAAGTACTGCACTCATGGTGGATACCAGAGGAAGATCACAGGAGAGGAAGAAGTCAGAGAAAGGCTAGTCCAAGAGCAGAGGAAAGTCCAAAGGGAGATTTCCATGAAGTGTTGGAACTGCGGGAAGAAAGGTCACATGAGCAAGGATTGTTGGGGTAAGAAGAAGGAAAAAGGTGCAGAGAGCAAGATAGAAGGTCAGGAAGCAAATGTTGTGAGTACTATTGAGCAAAAATTTGAGGATGTGTGCCTGTCAGCCGGCGATGGGGCAAACTCAGATCTGTGGTTTGTAGACTCAGGGGCTTCTTACCATTGCAGCTCAAAGAGACACCTATTTTTGGATTTTATCCAAGGAGATTTTGGTCATGTCACAGTTGGCAATGGACAGCAGTGCAGAATTGTTGGTAGAGGAACAATTGTACTGAAGCCAGTGACAGCGGAGAATTGAGACTTGCACAAGTCAGATACATCCCAGAGTTAAAGAAAAACCTAATTTCTATTAGTCAGCTTGATGTTGAGGGTTATGTATCCGTTTTTGGTAATTCTCAGTGGAAAATTACTAAAGGGTCTATGGTTGTTGTCAAAGGGAAGCGGACAGGCACTCTCTACTTCTTGGCAGACAGTGAGAGTTCAGTTTCAGTGGCAGCAGGAGACACGGGTACAGTGACTACATTATGGCACAGGAGGCTCGGTCATCTTAGTGAGAAGAACTTGAATATTCTACACAGGAGAGAGCTTCTACCTGGGCTAAAGAAGGTGAATCTAGAGTTTTGTGAAGAGTGTATCTATGGTAAGCAGAAAGTAGTGAGTTTTCAGTTAGCAAGAACTCAGAAGAAGACTGAAAGGCTGGAGTTGGTTCATTCAGATGTCTGGGGTCCAGCACCAGTGGCATCATATGCGGCAATAAGTACTTTGTCACGTTTATAGATGATTTCAGCAGGAAAGTCTGGGTGTTTGCTATGAAGGAAAAGTCTGAGGTCTTTGGCATCTTCAAGAGATGGAGAGTCATGTGTGAAAGCCAGACTGGAGCAAGTCTCAAGTGTCTCAAGACAGATAACGGTGGTGAATACTGCAGCAGAGAGTTTGATGTCTACTGCGCAGAGCATGGAATCAGAAGGATCAAGACCGTCCCAGGGACACCAGAGCAGAATGGTGTGGCAGAAAGAATGAACAGGACCATTCTTGAGAGAGAGAGGAGTATGAGGTTTGACTCAGGTCTACCTACATATTTTTGACGGCAGCACTGGACACCGCAGTGTATTTGATCAACAGGAGTCCATCCAGTGCATTGGATGGTGGGATTCCAGAGGAGGTTTGGATAGGAAAACAGGTAAAACTTTCTTTTCTTAAAGTATTTGGCTGCATTACTTATTCTCTGATTGAGAAAGAGAAGAGGAGTAAGTTAGACTCCAAGTCTACAAAGTGTGTTTTCATTGGATACGGTGGCGATGAGTATGGCTACAAGCTCTGGGATTTTCAGAACAATAAGATCATTCGGAGCAGGAATGTGGTATTTGATGAAGAGCATACTTACAAAGACAGGAAGGATGCAGTGGAAGAAAAGAAACAGGAGTTTATAGAACTCGATCCTGTCAGAGATGGAGAAATTCCCCAAGTGCAAACTGAAGATGGAAACTCTGAGGATGTGGAGGAGGAAGATGTGGTTGAAACAGACAGCCACATGCATACACCGGTACCTCAGCGGTGTCCCCACAGTTGAGGAGGACCACGAGGGTTACCAGGCCATCACAGAGGTATTCTGCTAATGATTATGTTTTGTACACAGATTCTGGAGAGCCAGAATGTTTTGTTGAAGCCATGCAGGATGAAGCTAAGGTCAAGTGGAAGTTGGCTATGAAAGAGGAGATGGACTCTTTAAACCAAAACAAGACTTGGGATCTTGTGAAGTTACCCGCTGGCAAGAAAGCTCTGTTCAACAAATGGGTGTACAAGATGAAGAATGAGGCCAATGGTACCAAGAGATACAAGGCAAGGTTAGTTGTCAAGGGTTATGCACAGAAAGAGGGAATTGACTTTCAGGAGATCTTTTTCCCAGTAGTCAAGATGACATCCATCAGGGTGATTCTGAGCATGGTAGCAATGGAGGATCTTCAT
>UESW01002098.1:0-51845 GCA_900491605.1 Calamus simplicifolius | reverse complement strand
CCAGAAGGTTTCTAGGTCAGGGGAAAGGATGACATGGTCTGCAGATTGAAGAAAAGTTTGTATGGTCTGAAGTAGGCTCCGCGGCAATGGTACCTCAAGTTTGACAGTTTCATACTAGAGAAAGGCTTCACCAGATGCCAATCAGATCATTGTGTATACTTTCAGAGGTACATTACAAATGAGTTTATTATTTTATCCTTGTATGTGGACGATATGCTTGTAGCAGGTTCCAGTATGAGGAAGATAGAAGAGCTCAAGAAACTGATGGCAAAGAAGTTCTCAATGAAGGATTTGGGAGAGGCGAAGCAGATTCTTGGCATGAGGATCAACAGAGATAGGAAGCAACGGAAGCTGTGGCTATCTCAGGAGGACTATGTAGAGAAGGTACTGAAGAGGTTCCATATGAAGAATGCAAAGGCAGTGTCAACACCTTTGGCAGCACACTTCAAGCTCAGCAAGCAGTTGTGTCCAACAACTCAGAAGGCAAGGGATGAGATGATTAGAGTTCCATATGCCTCAGCCGTGGAAGTCTAATGTATGCAATGGTTTGCACAAGACGGATATCGCACAAGCAGTGGGAGCAGTCAGCAGGTACATGCAGAATCCAGGCAAGGAGCACTGGAATGTAGTGAAGTGGATCTTGAGATATCTCAGGGGTACATCAACTTACAGTTTGTGCTATGGAGGTGATAGTCTTCAAGTACAGGGATTTGTAGATGCTGATCACTCTGGTGACAGAGACAGTGGAAGGAGCACCACTGGTTATGTTTTCACTGTCGGTGATACAGCAGTGAGCTGGGTATCTCGTTGCAGAAGATAGTGACATTATCAACTACAGAAGCTGAGTATGTGGCGATCACTGAAGCTAGTAAAGAGATGATCTAGTTACAGAGGTTGATGGAGGAGCTCGGCAAGGAGCACGAGTGTAATACATTATGGAGCGACAGCCAATGCGCAGTTCACTTGGCAAGGAATCCAGCATTTCATGCAAGAACCAAGCACATTCAGCTTAGGTATCATTTCATACGCAGTGCATTGGATGAGGAGCAGTTGAAGCTGGAGAAAATTGATGGAGCTAAAAACCCTGCAGATATGTTCACCAAGGTTGTGAGCAGCGACAAGTTGAATCTCTGTTGCAACTTGGTGAAGCTTTTCAAGAGATAGATCAGGAGAGCGCGGCACACAGAGAAAGAAGGTAGATTTAAGAGTGATGTCATTAATCTCCAAGTGGGAGATTGTTATGGATGGAGATTAATTTCATCAAGAGGAAGCCCCAAATCAGAGTTCACGAAGGAATTGGCAAATCAGTCATTATCCAAAAGTAACAAATATGAGATTTGGATAGATTTTGGGGAGTTAGTTGAGGATGTTTTGGTCATTTTTCAAAAGTAACAAACATGAGATTTGGATAGATTTTGGAGAGTTAGTTGAGGATGTTTTGGCCATTATCCAAAGTCACCAAAGGAAGCTTTTGGAGGAGGATTTGAGGTATCATGCAACCGCCCACCATAAAAATCTCGTGTGAGAGTTACGAATGTGTGAAATAAATTGAAGGCTCGGTGAGGACCTCTGGGTGCTGCAAAGAGAGAGAGAAAAAAGGGTTCTGTAATCTTTTAGTGAGATCATAAGAGTTTCTGAGAGAGTGTATTTTTGAGGGCTTATACCTGATTCAGCTCTTAATGAAGCCTTGCAGATCCTGTGCCGCCGTGGACGTAGCCCAGTTTGGGTGAACCATGTAAAATCCTCGTCTCTCGCTGTTTTCTTTGATTTTGGTTTCTATTATTATTCTGTATGTTTTTTGTTGATTATATCGCAACTGCGTGCTTGGCCGTACTAATAGCGATCTTATTAGAGAAATATTTGTTGTATTTCCTATCATCATGTTCCATGCATAAGAAATCATTTCAAAGGATGCACGTATGGAAGTCATATATAAATTCTACAATTTAGACAACATGAGGAATACAAAGAATGAGAGAGGAAAAAAAAAACAACATAGATCAAACATTAATGATGCATGATTTACAATCTAAATCCAATAGCATGAGCTGTTAGAGCTCTGATGATATAGCCTGATAAAGTTCAAGCATAGTTTCTTTATATATAGCATCTACTTGATGAAAATATTTATTGGTAACTTTTAAAAATATTATAAAGCAGATATACAGAAACATTTTTTCAAGTAAAAAACTTTAATTGTTCTATTAAAATTT
This sequence comes from Calamus simplicifolius, assembly GCA_900491605.1. Lineage (NCBI taxonomy): Eukaryota > Viridiplantae > Streptophyta > Magnoliopsida > Arecales > Arecaceae > Calamus > Calamus simplicifolius. The sequence continues at coordinate 49,632 of UESW01002098.1, read as the reverse complement.
TGAGGAGACCTAAGTTACCTAAGTTCATTTGGATGGAAGCTGTGCAAAATTAAGGACTTATACGATGTTCCAATGTGACATCAGGTTTAGCCCATAACTAAATAGATTGACTACTAAGTACTTCCATAAAATCAGCCTCAACAAGTTGAGGAGAACCTCGATGGTTATTAGTACTATCTCCAGGCTTGGAGGCTATTGGTTATAAACTTAAGAGGTTTGCCGATCAGTGTCCATTTCAAAGTCACCCTCTCTATTCAACTTTTTCTCCCCGTTTTTCTTGGGTGTGTTTTGTTGGGGGTTGGGAGACAAGTATTCTTGTATGCACTCAATCTCTGCATTTTAAATTTCTTCTTTGAGGTAGTGTTTGAAATAAGGGATAAGAGGGGATATCCCCTTTTATTCCCAAAAGCCATAACTATAAGGGATAGCTGGGAATAAAGTTAACCAAAGGGATAGTCCATGGTTAACCATGGGATATCCCCTCAATTTATTCCCTAGAAAATGCAGAAATAGCTAGTTATTCCTTCAAATAAGAGTAAAAAAAAGTTATCATATGGATTTACCTTTTTGCATTTGATATGATCAATGGGATAGCCAAGGGATATCCCTAAGGATAGCCAGGGGACAAACTCTATCCTGTACACTTATCCATGGATAATATTTTTTCTATCAAACACTACCTGAGGGTCACGCAAATGTGATCTGTTAAGAGTTGCAATAATTCTAGAATTTGCTCCTAGTAATCTACTGAATTGCAGTCATGGAAAATCTTCTGGATCGTTTCTCTCCATGACTTAAAACAGGACACGAGCTTGGCAACCGAGCCATCAACTCTAACGTAGCTTGGTTTGTTCCCCTAAAAGATGTTTAGCTTCATCATAGATTGATCAATTCGTCCCAAAAATACCAAACTTCTATTGAAGATTTCATGCTTCCACACGTGGGGTTGGGGTCAATCCTTCTATTTATGGCCATGAGGCTCATGATCCTCATGCATTGGTGTTGTTTCAATGTTGGTTGACCATACATTTGGATGAAACCAATTGTTCTCTTGTTCCCTCAAGTCTTACTGTTTGTTTTCTGACAAGGCTCATGCAGATCTACTTCTTCTTCTTAGTAGTAGTAGAAAGATGGGGATTTCTCATCAATCCTTTTGTCAATTCAAGACTGAGTTTGCATCAATTGATAACAAGTGCTCTCTCTCTCTCTCTCTCTCTCTCTCTCTCTGAGAATAGGTTTTGAATTTTCTTGTTAAAAGTAAACTTCTTACTTGGGAGAACGATCCCTTGGTTGATATCATACCAAAGACTCCATCCCCAGATAGAGTTGCATCAGAGTAGCCCTATCATTGATGTCACCTGACAGTAATTTCCCCGCCAACAATTACCCTCTCATCCACAGGAGGCTGTTTTCAGTGTACACTGGTTCATGTAGTTTCTGTTGGTGAAATTCTATTTCTCTTACATTTATGAATCATCTGTTACTTTGTTCTGTTGTTTTCTTTTTATTACATATGAAGCATAAGAGGACAATACGTTGTTCTCATTTCCCTCTTCCAAATTTTGGAATAATTTCCCTCATCATAACAATTAGTGAGCTCAAATAATTGCACCTTTCACAAGTTATTGTCAGTGTCTCTTAGACATGTTACAACACATTGCCAAGTTTCACACATTCTTCTGCAAAGAGTGGTGGTAGGGGAAATAAACAAGAAATCAGGGGTGAAAGAAACTCACACCTCCAGCTTAATGAAGTCTGAGGTTTTGCCATGAATCACATATTGCAATGGTCAGCTTATAAATAAACATCTTGTGACACAAACAAGACCATGTCCAACTCTTCAATCTATAGACATGAGGAGCTTTTCTTAGGTCCTTCATGAATGATTTATCTCCTGGCTGATGAAATGAAAAAAACTTTTTTGAGTCTTCGTAGCTTCAGGCAGTGTTTCTTTTCCTCTTTCATTCCCTTAACACTTTAGATCATCTGCTGTCCTTGTGCTGTCTTCACAGGAGCAGCTAAAGCTTATGTTAGAAGGAAATTGTTGGCCATCTTTCTGTGCTTAATCCAAATTCCTTCCAACTCTATTCTGTTCCTACCCTGTAGACTGGTGTTAGTCAGAGCCACTCTAGAGCAAAGAGTGGTCCAGTGGCATTACCGACAAGAGAAGGTTGGGGATGAGAGCAAAGATGGTGTGACTAAAAGGGAGGACGACTGATATGGTTGGCTGGGCGGTTTTGGATATAGACTGGCTTTGGTTGAGTTCTGGAAAAGAAAACAAAGCTAAAGCCTTGCATTCTTTTTCATTCCTTCTTGGAATCAATAGTAATGACCTGTCGTGCGACGCACGTAATTAGAAGAGAAGGTACGAGTGAAATAGACCAGAATCCCCTTGGATGGGGGAGAGGCCTAAAAAGCCTTTCTTACAGTACTTTTTCCTATCCATTTGGGACAACCAATGAACCTCCTTGCTTTCAGCTTCTTTACTTTATATTTTTTATATCTCTGCTTTTCTTGGTAAATATTTTTGATCTTCATCTTTAGTCAAGAAAATAATAAAAAAAATAATCTAGTGTTTTCCAACTTTCCAATTGCCTGGTGAGTCATTGCACTCTTGTAAAGATTGGCATCCATGTCACCTGAAGTATTTTCCAATGCTTTTGGTGATAGATGCACCAATTCATGGAGAATTGACCAATTATTTAACCATGATGGGACTTTGACATGTACTCGATACTGGTGAGGTCCAACCGAAAGATTTGTAAACATCTTTACATGCTCGTATCTAAGAACGGCCATCGATTAAAGTAGGCCAAGCTCTCAAGAAGTCAAGATGCCATTATAAATGCTTTGGCTGGGCGCTTCTTGCATCCCTTCTGATGTGACTTCAGATCAACCATTGCTGATACGGGGAGAGGGGCAGTTCTTATATCACAAATGAGTTCTAAAGCTTGATAATTAGAATTCGTTTATATCTCAAGTTAATCAAAAAAAAAAAAAAAAAACCAAACGGTGATTATGTATATAATCCAGAGTGCTTCTCATGCAATCTTTATTTGCTTCATATCTGAAATATATGAAATATTTTGATGCAAGTCTCGTCCAAACGAAATCAATTTAGCTTGGACCGAGATCATCTGTTAATGTATTCGATGGACCAATCCATTTTACTTGCAGCTCCCTCTGCACCAAATGATTGAAGCCGTGAATGTTTGATACGAAGGGAGAGCATTTGGACCGGCCTTTGAACGTCCGATGTGGTGTCTGAACTTTGGACGGCTCAATGCACGTGAAATCTATGGTCGGCGGACACGGACGTCGTGTCCTTGGCGGACGACCGATCAAATCTTAACCAAGAGTGTCTCATGATGTCATCACTCCCCCATTCTAGTGGGATCCGAGTCGGATCTGACGCCCATCTGACTTGGTTCGGCCCCACACGTAGACCACCTGGCGAAATCCAGTCCTCCAGCCCGCTTCAGTTGACGTGACTGCGTACATAAGTTAAGAAAGGTTCAGTCAAAACTTTTGGGAGTCGACCAGTCTACATCTATGGGCCCCAATACCAGGACCCATCTTGCATTGCCCGCGTCAGCGCCACGCCTAACGGAAGGCTGATTCAATGCCTTTCCTTAAGCTACTGTACAAGCTTGAGGCTTGTAAACAAGCGTCTATTTGGTTGCCGTTTCTTTCTTTCTTTCTTTCTTTTTTGATCGTATCTTTCTAGGGTCCAGCTGGAACGTGGAGATTAATTGGTGCGGTTCTCAGTATTGGTTCGATGTCTGACGGAGTTGTACCATTAACTGTTACAGTTTAGGAGGCGTTGATAGATAGGGCCGTTTAACCAGAAACGAACTTGTTAATTACTGGTTTAGCGTGAGTGTAATGCCGAGATTCCAGCTTCGTGTAGTTAAATGCCTTATCTTTTATATATATATATAACTACAATGATGTATTGTCACTTTAATGCAAGCAAGGAAGATGAGATTCCATCTTGGCGTGGTCAAATGTCTTATTCTTGATACCGTGACTCATGTGTTCCTATTTTAATGCAAGCAAGTACTTTTGTTGTAGCTCAAGCCAAGCAAGAATATAGAAGTTGAGGGGATAGCACATGCAATCACCTACCACCGAAAATATATCAATTGTGGTGTCTCTCAAATTAAATTAATCCAATTCAAGCATTGCAAATGGGGGAGTCTGAGCACAAGCAGGCTCCACCTTAATTTGCAGACCTCGCTTAAATGTTTCCCTTAAAACAAACAATTGGCAATAATTGAATTTATAACTTGTAATGAAGAAAACCATGTGTGGAAAAGCTAGGGAGAGAAACTTCATGTCCTTTATTTTATCGCATGGGGAGGAGTGAGTTGGAGTAAAACCACTACCAACTGCTTCCAATTATTTATGGTGGGGATGATGCAGCAATTAAGTGGATTGGCATTTTATTCCAATCAACCCACGTGATGGCCTTTGCCAATGCTTCTGGCTCCAATTCTACTCGCACATTTGGCAGCACAAATGGATGTCCAGCTATCGCTAGCATAAACTATAGCCACCCAAATCCCAATTATATGGACACAAAATAACCCATATTAGATCAGGGAAAGGAAACCTTTTCTTAGATCCTCTCTCTTGCCACCACCGTTCCTTCCCCTGATCTCATCGCCTAGTGGCGGGCCACTGCAGTGCAAAAGACAGCAGAGTGTCTCTTTTTCTTTTCGAAAGGCCATCACAAAACCTAAGAAAGAGAGCGGAATAATAATAATAATAATAATAATAAAGCAGCCCTCGTTCACCCACCTACCTTCCCCTTTCCTGCCTCCTTAAATCCACCCTTCTGCTTCTTCCCACTTCCCCCTTTCCCTTTCGTTCTCCCACCTTCCTCTTGTTCTTCTTCTCCTCGATCTCTTAATTTCTCTCGCTCTTTTACATACATAATTAGAGCGCATATATAGAAGCTAGACATGATGACTATATCGATGGAGTACTACTGTTCGAGCCGGGTGGTGGCGGGTTTCATCCAAAAGGTGGCGCTCCTCCTGGCCGTTGTGGTGAGATGGCTCCTCCTCCCCTGCTACTGCTGGTGGTCCGGCAGCAGCGAAGAAATTAGAGAAGCCGAAGATGCCGGAGGGGAGCAGCACCGCAGGCGGCAAAATCAGCTGGCAGCGGCGCAGGCGGTGAGGGAGAGCCTCCAGGTGGCGAGGTACGGGGAGGTGGTGGGGGTGGAGACGGCGGCGACGTGCGCGGTGTGCCTGAGCGAGGTGCGGAGGAAGGACCGGGTGTGGGAGCTGCGGAACTGCTGCCACGTGTTCCACAAGGCGTGCCTGGACCGGTGGCTGGAACACGACGAGCATCTCACCTGCCCCCTCTGCCGGGCGCCGCTCCTGACGGCGGTGGCCCGTCCTTCTGCTTGCCCGCCAGCGGAGGCGGGGCCCAGCTGGGCCGTGGAGAGACTCCTCTACCTCTTCGGAGACGACCTCCTGTTTGCCCCTCCGTCGTAGCCCACCCCCTTCTACCTCCCAACTTTCCTTTTTTTTTTTTTCTCGGTGCTATAAAACTCCAGTCCTTGTGATGGAGGGACTGGATTTTTGGGGTGTACGTAAATACGGTGGAGATACGTTATATGTATGTAGGCATTTTTAACTTTGTATTATTGAAATGTAGCGGGGTTACTGTTTATTATATACGCTGGATTTCCTTTATATATATATATATATATATATATACTGTGAACGGATGGAAATGGAATGGCAACTTGGGAATTTGCGTTTGTGGAATCTTTATCTTATCTTTCCTTTTTTTTTTTTTTTTTTTCTTTCTTTGCGACAAGGTGGGATGGACGAAGTTGACTCTGACGGTGGCGAGAGGCGGTGGACTGTGGGATCTAAATTCGAGACATTCTTCTCTCTAGATCGAATCCTCTTCTCGTTCTCTTGTCAAATTCCTGAGGCGGTCCCCTCGCAGCTGCGAGAGGGGTTCAAATTTTAGTTCACTATATATATATATATATATATATATATATATATAATACAGAAGCAGCTCCCATTCCAACTCTTTCAAATATGGAGAGAAATGACTTCCTCTGTGTTTTCATAGAGACGATAGCGTACACTGCAATTCAAGAGTGCTCGAAGATTTTACTGTCAAGTTTACGGTTCCAAAAATTGAGTAGAAGGCACCAAAAAAATGAAAAAAAATAAAAAAAAACGGGTACAGCCTTATAGAAGTAAATGGTGTTAGAGAAAGGCGCATCATGTTTAGGATTTTGACGGAAGAAAGGAGAGACAGAGAGAAAGTAAAGGCGAGAAATTAGTGGACTTCATGACCGGGAACGGCCTACTCCTTCTGGACGGGCCGGGCCGGGCCAAGATTCCATTATAACACCCCAAAACTGTGGCCTTCCTTCAATAACTACGCGAGCCACAACTTTCCATACCGGAATCTGTGGACGACTAAAAATTGTCCCCCAGCTATTCGATGATATCATAGAAGCAATTGTTGTCCTTGTTGGTGGTCCAACATTTATTCTCCACAACGAAAGTAGTGTGCCCCTGGAGAATGGTTCGACTTCACTCAGAAGTCTGGTTCGCTTGGTAGTTTGTCACTCCAAAACAACATTGTTATTGCATATCCGGTGTCGTAATCAAGCATCACTTCTGCTTGTGTGATGCCAAGCAGATAGGATGCCTCCGTGACAAGTTCACGTCGCATTGCCTTGTGCTGTAAAATTCACAAAGATAATTCCGTAATTTATTCTACATCTTTGTATCCAATCTCTAGTTCAAGGGGTGACAGATTCCATGAAATTTGTTCTTGACAGAGACCTTGTAGTTGGCCAGCACCATGTTTGTGTTTGATTTTAAGATGATCTTTAGCTAGCTGAGGTTCAAGTAACACTGGATATTAATTCTAATTTTGTTTATTATAATTCTAAGCCTCTGGTTGGCTAAGCCCTGCTCCCCTTTCGCCTCCTGAAAAGCCACACCTTGTAATCCAAATAATTCTTAGGGCTCGTTTGGTTTATGGTAAAAAAAATTATGAATTTTATTTCTCATGAATGAAAATGTTTGGTTCATGCTTTTAGGACCAATCCACAGAAATATTCACGTGATTTGAATTCCTATATTTATAAAAAATAAAATTTCACTAGTACTGTTGGGGGGTAAAACCGTCATCGTATTGATAGTCGTGCGAGGAGGCTAAGACCGACCCCATCCCTTCGCCCGCCATGATGCCCCCGAGCTTCCATAGCTCGTCTTCTCCGAGCTTCCGTAGCTCGTCTTCTTCAGGCTTCCATAGCTCGGCTCCCCCGAGCTTCCCATAGCTCATCTTCTCCGGGCTTCCGTAGCTCGGCTCCCCCGAGCTTCCCATAGCTTGTCTTCTCCGAGCTTCCGTAGCTCGGCTCCCTCGAGCTTCCCATAGCTCGTCTTCCCCGGGCTTCCGTAGCTCGGCTCCCCCGAGCTTCCCATAGCTCGTCTTCCCCGAGCTTCCCATAGCTCGTCTTCTCCGAGCTTCCGTAGCTCGGCTCCCCGAGCTTCTCATAGCTCGTCTTCCCCGAGCTTTCGTAGCTCGGCTCTCCCGGGCTTTTCGTAGCTCGGTTTTCTCCGGGCTTTCGTAGCTCGGCTTCACTGAGCGACCCACGGTCCAACACTCACCTCCGCGGAACTGGCGCGGGAGAGCCTAGGCCTATCGTAACAGTGTCCCAGGCAAGGAATCATGTTGAGGAGTGGTCTAGAACCTATCATGGATATCTGGGGCCCACGTACCTATCAGATCTCAAGCCATCAAGAAGCTCTCCTAGCCATCGATCCCATAACGAACAAGATCCAGATCCCAACGGCCCCACGATGGCCTGATTCGATCCATCTCCGTATTCTAACAACTTTCGAACCTTCTAGAAGGCGCTCAAGATCCAGGTGACAGCCTATAAATACGACGCTCCCAGATTCTCTCAGGTATGCGCTCACTCTCACTCTCCCACTCTCCCCAGCTGCTCATCGGTGCTCCCCCCTCTAGAGCTCCGATCGGCCGCCCCTGGAGAGACTCCCCGGAGAGATCCACCTCCCCATTTTCTGATTGATCGCCGATTTCCCCCATTGACTTGAGCGTCGGAGGGTCTTTCGCGGAGGGCCACCCCCAACGCCTCTCGCATGAGGACTTCTGTGCAGGCCCCTCCCAGGAGATCGACTGTGCCCGAGTCAGAGGACGGATCCCGGCGGCAACAGATTGGTGCTAGAGGAAGGGCCTCAAGTCCCGTTAAAACTTGAAGAAAGGAGATAAGGATCTCGATCTGGAAGAGAACCTCTCTAATGGCTAATCGAAGAAGAGCAACCTCTGAAGCCCAAGACCAGGTCGCCTCCCAGAGACCTGATCCGGTGAGCAGTGTAGCGCCACCGCCTCCACCAATTGAAACCCCGTCGCCGCCAGCCATCCCGGTGACCCAGGACCAGTTCGCCACGCTGGTCCAGCAAGTCCAGGCCCTGACCCACCTGGTCCAGGAGCGTTTTGCAGCTCCTCCCGCTCCGCACCAACCTCGACCTGATAGAGGAGATTAGAGAGAAGGCCCGGATCAGAGTGGCTGCCTATCAACAAAGGGTGGCCCGCTACCATGCCTCCAGAGTCAAAGGGAAAGCCTTCCTGCCTGGCGATCTTGTTCTCCGGAAAGCCTCTGTTTCCAAACCGCTGGAACAAGGAAAACTGGCACCAAACTAGGAAGGCCCATACCAAGTAGTGGATATCATTGGACCGGGAACCTACAAGCTGCAACATTTAAACAAAAAGTCCATCCTCCAGACGTGGAACTCGGACAATCTCCGTAAGTATTATCAATAGGGTATATCCTTTATAAGTCCACTTCGTATACTTTATTATACATTCCTGTCGGCACATGTTTTCGTAATTTGCAACGTGAATCATCATACTTTATATTACCAAAGATTGCAAAAAGAAACAGGTGCTGCTCACCAATCCTCGGCACGACCGAGTTACCTAACTAAACAGGAATTCTCCCAACCTCGGACCTCGGCTGGGCCGAGCAACAAATTCTCCGAACCTTGGCTGGGCCAAGCAACAACTTCTTCGAACCTCGGTTGGGCCGAGCAACAAATTCTCCAAACCTCGGCTGGGCCGAGCAACAAATTCTCCGAACCTCGGCTGGGCCGAGCAACAACTTCTCCGAACCTCGGCTGGCCGAGCAACAAATTCTTCGAACCTCGGCTGGGCTGAGCAACAAATTCTCCGAACCTTGGCTGGGCCGAGCAACAAATTCTCCGAACCTCGGCTGGGCCGAGCAACAAATTCTCCGAACCACTGGCCGAAGGAGCAAAGTCCTCGCGCCTTAGTCGCACCCCAGGACATCGTTTGAAGCAGGGTGACTTCTCGAATACCCTATAAGTGAAAACAAAAACAAAGGCCTCCTGATACTCCAAGGAAGTAAAGGGACTCCTAAAGAACCGCCTAGGTCCGCCACTGGTCCGGACAGAGACCAGTGACCCCCCAAGAAAACTTGGTTCGGATTCGGGCAACTCATAAGCCCCGGCCGACCCAAACAATGTTCATAGCTTAGCTCGGATTCGGGTAGCTCACAAGCCCCGGCCGACCTAAGTATTCTTCTAAGCTATGTTCGGGATCGGGTGGCTCGCGCGCCCTAATTAAACCCGACCGTGGTCTCCCAAGACCTAGCTCGCACTTGGCGGCCGAAAAAACCCAACCAACGTTCGCAAATGTTCTGGAAACAACAGAATGCACAGTATGACAAATCTTCGTATTTACTGATTAAAAAGAAAAAAGAAGGACAACAACGGCGAAAGAAAGAAAAAGAAACAAAAAGAGCCCTCGCTAAGGCTCGCTGTCACTTCCGAAGCCGATAAATTCTCCAGCCGCTGGGAAAGCTCGGCGACTTGTCGCTGGAGTGATATTATTTCCTCCCTTTGCCGGTCCGCCACCCGGCGTAGGGTCTCGACCTCCCTCGTGGTGACGGCAATGTACTCTTCGATGACCCTCTCGAGCCACTGGTGGCAAGGCCTGTCCATCGACAGTAATGGTGGGACGGCCCCCCTCCGGATGCAGCAAGCCGTTGATTGTCGCTCTTAAATCGTCGGATGATTGTTCTCCTCCTCGAGAAGCCATGTCGAAAGCTGTTCTAAGACTGAACCAAAGGGATGGCAAAGACCAACACCCCCCGTCCGTATTTATACTTTTCAAGCAAGTATTTCGATCAATGAGGCCGTCACCATTGACCCGTGAGAATTCGCTACGTATCACCGCTTTAATTGGCGCCTGCAGAATCCTAAAGGTCGTGCCCCATCCCAAGCAAAATCGGTAATGCGGCGACTATTCGGGAACCCCCTTTTCTTTTCTCTGGGAACGGGGTACTTCCCAATTTTCTGGCCCCCCCAATAAATGCTCCCAACACTTCCCCAAGCTTTTTAAGCTGGCCGCCTTTTGGGAAGCGTGAAAAAGAAAAGAGTTCCAGCGCCTGACAATAATTCGTCCCCTCGGGAGAGCTCGTGTCATAAATGGAGGGCGTAACCATGTACCGCCCGTTCCGCCTTGATGCCCCTCACCAAACCCGCAGGGACCTGGTATTATGACTCATAATGACGACTAAGTCGCTCCTTCGAGCTCTGAATCTCCGAACCTTGGCAGGACCAAGTAACTAATCTTCGAACCTTGGCAGGGCCAAGCAACCGTTCTCCGAACCTCGGCAGAGCCGAGCCATAAATATTCGGACTCCAATGGGGTCGAGGCATGAATCTCCGAGCTTCGGCCAGAGTTAAGGAACGTATTCTACCACCAAACAACCTCTAAACCTCCATCTAGACCCGGGCAGCTTACAAGCCCCGACTAGTTCGGATAGCGCGGGATCCTCGCCTAAAAACGAACGGGATGTCCTTATGTCCCACGGCCAGCGGCAACAACTTGGCACAAGAGAAACAGAGATTGAGAAATATAGCAAAACTTTCTTTATTTCATCACTGTCAAAACCAATTACAAATGCCTGAGAGGCGTTACAAGAGCATTGAAGTGCATAAAATAAAGACGAGCACAAAACTCGGGCAACTGCTCCAAAGCAAATCTGGGCAACTGTGATGCTCCGACGTCCGGACCGACAAATCGGGCAAACCGCGAACAGTCAGCTCGAGCCGATAACGGGCGGGCGACATGGACCAACAGTTGCGGCCAGCTTCGATAAATAATGATATCTCGGCGACCCAACCGGGATATCAGAGTGATTGGAAAGGGTGGACGGGATATTACCCCTAACCACCCAACCGAGAGGCCCCCCGACGAGTAGGTAGGAAGCCGCGGACCCTGGCGCCGGAACGCTCTCCCAAACCGAGTGTGTACCGCCCAGACTTGCCCAAACTCAAAGGCAAGGTACCTGCGGGCGACACACTTTCACCCCTCCCCAGGTGGCGAAAGATTCCCCAGGCGGGCAAGCCCAGGGATCCAAACCAGGGGAGGAGGCGAAATTCACACAACCCATGGGGAGCCCGCGTGCACTTCCTACCATACGTCCCCGAGGGGGGAACCACAAAGGTCACACGGGAAGCACATATGTGCGCTCTCCGTGTGATCTCTGCACCCTCCTGTGCGCTCTCCATATGATCTCCAGGGCTCATCCCCTAAGGGCGAGCCATTCTCAGCGGCTCCTTCATCGCCCCAACTGTCCGGAGGCGAAGGGCTTATGAAAGGAAAGCTCAACCCTCCCACTCGCAACAGCGGAGAAATGAGCATGGTGGAAACTCCAATGGGGAAGGAAACTTTGAGGATGACCTAACACGACCCCTCTTCCCCCCTTTTTTATAGGCAAAAATAACCGGGGACAGCTATCAAGGCCGGAAGCCCCGAGATTCGAAACACCTGGCCCATGCCTCCACGTGGCCTCCCAGGATGAAAGCAGCGCCCCCCGTGCCAAGCCAGTCGCCTGAATTGTGACGAACGCAAATATTTCCTTTGATCCCGAATCATGGTTGTCGAACGCAGAAATCGCCGCCAATCCTACGGAAACTGACAGATTCAGGGGATCGTCCTACGAGAAAGACATCCTCCAATGGCGGGCGAATACCTGTATCACACGTCGAAACAACCCACGTGGGAAAAGACCAGCACAGTAAAAGGCCTCCCGGGAGGCTCCAAGGCAACTTTTTACTGACATCAGAGTCGTATCATCCATTTCGGCAAAAAAAATCAACTCGCCTGAGAGGAGACAGAGCGCTGACAAAACAATTAAGGGGTACGGACGCTGTGCGTTCCTCGGGAACAGACCCCCAGTCTAATCGCGCGCAAGGTCTAAGCATCGCCTAACCCCCCTTCTTGTGGGGTCAGAGATGTTCCTATACGTCAAAACCAATTGAAGTATCCGCTCCTGGTCGAGCTACTTTATCCTTCGGCCCCAATCGAGCTACTTTATTCTTCAGCCCCAATCGAGCTACTTTATCCTTCGGCCCCAGCCGAGCTACCTTGTCCTTCGGCCCCGAAAAGGCTATCTCGTTCCTCGAATTTTGTCCACCAAGTTAAATCGTCCCACACCGGGCTGCGTCGATGTTCGACCTTTTCATCAAAACAGCCCCCACGCCTTGGCCTCTACCAGGGTATTTCGCCAAAACTCAAAACAAGGAACCATTCAGGGAAGACAAACAAATGGAAAATGGCCAATTTATTTATTGATCTCCGGTCGAATTACAAAGCAGAAAAGAGGAAAAAACACATATGGTCCCCAAAGGGATCAAGACTTGGGATCAACCCCAGCATCTCCAGCGGCCGCGTCAGCAGGGGCATTGCTTGACTCTCCCTTCTCGAAGGTGCTACGACGAGATACGTCGGCGGTCGCATCGGTTCCCAGGATGGCATCGAGGTCAACATCAGATATTTCTCCATACTCGTCCTCCTCGACCCCCGGGGTGTAAGCTTCATAATGTTCTGCATCTAGGCACGACAGGTCCAGGTCCGGGTAAGCCTGGGCAACCTTGGCCCTTGCCTCATCTTCACCCAGTTGAAATGCGTCGGCACAGGCCGCCCTACGTTCGTCGGTGAATTCGATGGATTTCTTGTACTCCTCCACCGCCGAGGAGCCCGCACATTTGCCTCGTTTAGTTGCTTCTCCAGTTCGGAGATCCTTCGGTGCCTCGAGGCCGCCTCCTCTCCGAACGCCTCTAACCGTCTCTGGAATTCCTGCCTCATCTTATGCATCTGCAGGCGAAAAGGGCTGAGTAAGACCGAAGTCGAAAGGTCAAAATGAATGAATCCAATAGGGCCATACCTGATCCTCCGCCGGGCTAACTCGCCCTCTAGCACGTGAACCCTGTTGAAAGCCCTAGACCTGGCCGACTGGCTCTGGCGAAGGTCCTCTTTTAGCTCGTCCACCCGGGTCTGGGTATCTCCAACTTCCTGACGGGCAAAGTCGACCTCATCTGACAGTCGGGCAGCACGTTCATCCGACCATTTTAGCCGATCCTGTGTGTCGGCAAGCTCCTTACTTAGGCAAGTGAGGTGGTCCTGCTGCCGCCGGCATTTGCGCTCTTCCTCCTCGAGCTGTTTACTCCAACCGGCCTTTTCTTCAGCGTGGCTAGCTTTCAGCTGGTCCCACCTCTTATCAAAGTACAGCTGCATGAACTTAACCTTGCCTTCATGTTCCGCCCTGACCTGAGCAAGCTCCAAATTAGCCTTCTCGGATTGCTCACAGAAGCCTTGAAGCTCGCCAATCTGAACAGTAAGTTGGGAGGCCCTTTCCCTCTCAGCCGCAAGGATCCTATTGGCCTCCTCAAGCTCCCGCTGGAGCTCACCTACCTGTGCAGCGAGTCGGGGGGCTTTCTCCCTCTCAGCTGCAAGAATTCTGCGAGCCTCCCCGAGCTCCCTCTGAAGGGTTACCAGGGCTCGAGAAAGTTTCTCAGTCGACTCCGCCCTCTCCTTGAAAAGATCGGCCTCATAGCGGGCCCGGGCCCAAGCTCCAACCGCCAGGTGCAGGCGCCATTTCAATGCCCTCATGATCAGGGCGCCCTGCGAGAAAAACATGACACGCATAAAAGATAGCCGGGCTAACTAACCAAAGAGCCAATCTCGGTGCGGCGACTTACCCGAGACGCATAGTCTGTGGCGATCCTTGTAAGAGCAAGGTCATCAATCTCGGGAGGAGGAAAGCCTCGTTTGGCACCCCAACACTACGGAAAGCCACCTCGACAAGGTCTTCCGGGTAACCCCCTCCAATTGAAGAACTCTCCTCTCCCTGGAATACGGACCGTATCAAAGCGGAAAACCTGGCGCTTACTTCCGGGTCGCGCGAATGGAAGTCTGCCCCCAGGGAACCATCCAGAACTCCCGCGACCCACGAGCTTCTTGACAGCCCGGCTTCCGCCGCCAGGGCCCTCGCTTGGGAAGCCTCGGACGTTTCGGCTCCAACAAGGGAGCCCCGGCCGAAGCATCCCCCTTGCTTGCCGGCTCCCCTCCTTCTCCTCCCTCTTCTCCTTCCTCTTCTTCTTCTTCTGCTTCCGTCTCCCCAGAAATTTCCCTGTCTGCGACGGGCCCCTCAGGAACTTCTGCTCCCTCCGGAGCCCCCTGTTCCTCGGCAGGAGGCCCCTCACCAGAGAACCCCCCGCGAACTTCGATCGTCGGTGCCGCAGGTTCGGCCATCTCCTCATCGCCCGTCGGCTCCCCATCGACGACCCAGGCCGGTCCTCAACAGCCGCAACCTCTTCCCCCACCTCGATGGAAGCGGAGGCTGCCCCCGCTTCCTCCTGCGACCTCGCCGAGCCATCGGCCCCCAATGAGGGGATCGGGCCGCCTCGCCTGCGGGAGCCCCCAGGCCAACCGGCATTTCCCTTCGCCATCATCAGACAAAACGACGAGGGGGGAGGAAACCTCAGCAGCCTCCCCCGAAACCCCCACGACTTCCCGATCTTCATGCCTGGATAGATCCTCCTCGCCGCCGAAAGATCAGGCGCCGCCAGAACTCCGGCTACTTCGGTCAGCGGCACGAAGAGCGCCGGCTATCACCATCTCCCCCGGCCCCCCTGGAGCGGGAGCCAGAAAGGCGAAGCCTGTTCTCGGACCGAGGCTTGCTACTGGAACTAGACCTCCTACGGCGTTTCCCCAGCTCCTCCCTCATCTGGTCGGTGAGCGCCGACTTTTCGGCTGTAGGAGCAATACAACTCCCCATTAATTCACGTAGAAATCAGAGACGAAGCCACACTAAACTATCAGCTACGGGATAATACTCACCGCGGGGATCGACGGGACTTAACCCGGCCGCGAAAAGAGCGTCCTCCGATAAGAGAACGCTGGCTGGGACTGCTGCGCAGCACAACCAAATCCCTCTTCTCCGAATCGGTCAATTCCGGGTTTGCTTCCGGATCCTTCATGTATTGCCCCCAGGCTCGAGGGAAATCCAAACCAATGTTCCCCCTGACTATGAGAAACCGCGACTTCCACTCCTTTATCGACGAAGGGTTATCCGATATCATCTTGAAAGACCTCTGGGGACCGATATAAGGCCATTCTGAGGCCCTCCCGGAGACCAGATTAAAACACACCCTGAACAATGGAAGGGTCGCTGTTACCCCAAGGCGCTTGCACAACGAAATAAACCCGATGAGGTTGCGCCAACTGTTGGGGGCCACCATGGTGAAACATATGTTGTAGAACCTCATCACCTCCCGCACCAACGGATGGAGGGGAACCGGAGGCCCGCCCTCAAGCTTTCTTCGTAGCAGAATGTTCCATCCTCTAAACCAGACGTCACTTTATCCTCCGCCGTCGGAACCGACAAGACGACGTCCGGGGGGACTTGTACAAGCGACACATCCGCTCCAGATCGGCCAGGGTCACCTCCGAAACCTGGTCGCTTGGGCTCACCATGTCCTCGGCCGCAAGAGAAAACGAGCAGAATCGCAGCGGGGGCAAGGAGACGAAGTTCTTCGGAGGAGAACAAAAGGGGGTCTACGAATAAATATAGCGCCGCCACAACTCCTTTTGGCCAATTGAAACCGCCTCAGGGTAAGGATGGGGCGCCCTAACCTTGGCGTTCGGAACTGCCCCTACGGGCGCCGCGAAAGTCGTGATTTCCCACGTGGCATCTCCCCAGCCGTCACCTTCGCTCCTAAGGAATGCCGGATCCGCCTCGGAAAGGCAAGATGGCCCCACGGCATTAATTAAGGGCATCATTGCGCAGGCAATCAAATACGCATCCCCAAATGCAGGTCGCGCCACCTAAGCCTATACTCCCTACGCCCGAATCTACGCTTCGAACTAGGGAGTGGGGGGCATGTGTTGGGGGGTAAAACCATCATCGCATTGATAGTCATGCGAGGAGGCTAAGACCGACCCCATCCCTTCGTCCGCCATGATGCCCCTCGAGCTTCCCATAGCTCGTCTTCTCCGAGCTTCCGTAGCTCGCTCCCCCGAGCTTCCGAGCTAGCTCGGCTCCCCGAGCTTCCCATAGCTCGTCTTCTCCGGGCTTCCGTAGCTCGGCTCCCCCGAGCTTCCCATAGCTCGTCTTCTCCGGCTTCCGCAGCTCAGATCCCCCGAGCTTTCCATAGCTCGTCTTCCCCGAGCTTCCGTAGCTCGGCTCCCCCGAGCTTCCCATAGCTCATCTTCTCCGAGCTTTCCGTAGCTCGTCTTCTCCGAGCTTCCGTAGCTTGGCTCCCCCGAGCTTCCCATAGCTCGTCTTCTCCGGGCTTCCGTAGCTCGGCTCCCCCAAGCTTCCCATAGCTCGTTTTCTCCGAGCTTCCGTAGCTCGTCTTTCGAGCTTCCGTAGCTCGGCTCCCCCGAGCTTCCCATAGCTCGTCTTCTCCGGGGGAGCTCCCATAGCTCATAGCTCGTCTTCTCCGAGCTTCCGTAGCTCGGCTCCCCCGAGCTTCCCATAGCTCGTCTTCCCGGGCTTCCGTAGCTCGGCTCCCCCGAGCTTCCCATAGCTCGTCTTCTCCGAGCTTCCGTAGCTCGGCTCCCCCGAGCTTTCCATAGCTCGTTTTCCCCGAGCTTCCATAGCTCGGCTCTCCGAGCTTTTCGTAGCTCGTTCTCTCCGGGCTTCCGTAGCTCGGCTTCACTGAGCGACCCACGGTCCAACACTCACCTCCGCGGAACCTGGCGCGGGAGAGCCTAGGCCTATCGTAACAGTGTCCCAGGCAAGGAATCATGTTGAGGAGTGGTCTAGAACCTATCACGGCTACCTGGGGCCCATGCACCTATCAGATCTCAAGCCATCAAGGAGCTCTCCTAGCCATCGATCCCATAACGAACAAGATCCAGATCCCAACGGCCCCACGACGGCCTGATTCGATCCATCTTCGTATCCTAACAACTTTCGAACCTTTCAGAAGGCGCTCAAGATCCAGGTGACAGCCTATAATACGACGCTCCCAGATTCTCTCAGGTATGCACTCACTCTCCCACTCTCCCCAGCTGCTCGTCGGTGCTCCCCCTTTAGAGCTCTCGATCGGCCGCCCCTGGAGAGACTCTTCGGAGAGATCTACCTTTCCATTTTCTGATTGATCGCCGATTTCCTTCACTGACTTGAGCGTCGGAGGGTCTTCTGCGGAGGGCCACCCCTAACGCCTCTCGCGTGAGGACTTTGTGCAGGCCCCCCAGGAGATCGACTGCGTCCGAGTCGGAGAACGAATCCGCGGCAACAAGTACCATAAAATTTACTTTTTCATTGAGCGTTTTTTTTTTTTTTTCCAACATGCCGTTCTTTTCTGTTATATTCCCTCTTTTTTAAATCAACGAGAGAGAAAAAGAATAAAAACACTTCAGCTATTACTCATTTGCTTCTCTTCCCTTATCATATCCACAGGGCGTCAAATGAAAGAGAAGAATTGGTTGAAATCTTTTCTACATATTAATGCTTGTTGTTATATAATTTGATTTTGATCCTAATTTTTTTTATCTTAATCTAAAACTTTTATTTTGATTTAAAATTTTAATATCTTAATTTTTTTATCATTTTTTATAACTCCATTAAAAGCTAAAAAAATTAGATGGAAAAAAATTTTAAGAACTAAAGAATATAATTGATATTTTATATTATTTTTTTAAAAAAAAACTGTTCAACGAATTGTAACAGTTTTATTTTTTTTTAAAATAGATATATATATTTTAATGATCCTTAAACGTGGTAATTCAGACATCGAAAATCTAATTTTCAGATATCGAAGTTAACCCTTAACGTGAATTTTATAGCATTAATTACAAATTTAAAATGTCAAAGACCAGGCGCCGGAAAATTAACGATCAGAGTTGCCCAAACCGTCGGGAAAGCTAGAAAACTCGGGGCGCCGATAAACAGATTGGAAGCCGCCACCCTCCAATCGCTCCTCCATTCTCCCTTATTTACCTTTTCCTGCCATTCTTCACCTGGCGAGAGAGATGACTCCCAGATCTTTGACCCTATTTTTCTGGCCACCTTGGGCTTTGCTACTTCGATCTCTTCGTCCTCTCACGGTACTCCACCGTCCGCTGCTGCCCGGAAACATTAGTCACCAGCGCCGCAAGAAAGCAAACCCCGGAGCGAATATCTTGGGACACCAACATCACCCTCCTTGGCAACGCCTTCCTTAAGAACGGCGACATCAGCCCCATCCGCTTTCTTGAACTCAACACCCGCTCCGCCGCCTCCTTCTCCTTCCGCTTCGCCTTCTCCATCACCCCGTTCCCACCCGGCGACGGCCTCGCCTTCCTCCTCACCTCCGACCCCCAGTTCCTCGGTTGCCCTAGCGGCTTCTTAGGCCTCTTCTCTGACCCCGCCTCCGCCGTCGGCAGCATATTCTCCTTCGCCGCCGCCGACGCTGGGGACGCATGGGTCAACCTCAAGGCCGGGATCCCATGATGGCGCCTAGGTCGAGCGCAGCAGCGCCGAGAAGGTGATCCGGGTGTGACTCAGCTACTCCCGCTTCCGCCCCCCAGATCCCCTCCTCGTCGCCGGCGTCGACCTCTCCGCCCTATTCCGCGAATTCCAACTGTTCGATCTACGCTTGTAATGGCAGGGGCACGGACGATGAGTCTGTCAATCTCGGTGATGGCGTCGCGGCAAGTTTAGCTATGACTATGAGAACAAGAAGAAATCTTTGATGGCATGATCAAATTCTATTCTCAATTCCATGAGTTAATACTTTTGTTGTCACGTTGACGCTTGTGATCTGGCATTATGGTTGTTTCCATCAACATGTTTGGAAAGTTCGGTCCTTGATGGACTTACTCTCTTACAAGTTCTAACGATTGTTATCTTAGAAGTTTGATCTTTTGCCTTCTTTGCAACAGGAGTCTCTGCCATGTTGTAAGATGAGATATTGCAGTGTTAACAATGACTGAATAATATAAAAAAAAGAGAGCAATTTATTGGGGCAAAGATGTAAGATAACAACAAGCACTAGGGAAGAGAGAGAATTTGGTGATAGAGGATGCAGTGATGCTAGAGAACCGAGAGCAGAGTTGTTAAGAGCTTCCTTCTATTGGAGATCCTGCCATTTGAGCTTCCATCCAAGCAACCTTAGAAAATGCAGATGGTTCTGAATTTGGGAGCTCGACAGTCTTGATACCGGGAGATCTGAACTGAACTATTCAGCATGGCTTCTAGAATTCCAAAGCCTTGGATCTGGCTTCCAATTGAAGATTTCCTACTGATACTGCTGCTATCATCATTCTGAAACTAACATTTAAACTTCACACCTTAGACTGAGCCACAGTGCACTAAAACAAAACATAATCGATACGATGTATTAAAACCGGCACATGCTGACCAGAAAAAATCCAACACATATCCGCCTACTGAACTCCTTTTTGCTGATACTCTGTTAATGCACAACTCAAAATCCGGCTAGTGGGTCCTTTTAACTTCAACATTTCAGCACTTCACAAAAAGTTATGAATTTAACATTTTCCCACAAAGCTTCAAGGCTGGATTAACCCTACCAGTAGAGCAGCTAGGCTGAAGATAGATGCAGTTTGCTCTGGAAGCTAAGAGCTGCTTCATATGCATTATATATGCCCTTCCAGTTCTACCTTGCGCAGGAGAAAACTGCTGGTGATGTGCCCTAGGTCATCAGGATATTTGCTATAATTTATGGTTTTATCTTTATTTAATAAACCATTTTATTTATCATGTTATTATTTATGCTCTTCTAATATGATAAATAGGTTTTCTTGAATAGTTTATTCTTCCTTATATCATTAAAGTATGTGACTTTAATAGTGAAACTATAAGGTGATAAGAATACTATTCTAAATTGTCCCTAATCATTCATTATATGGAACAATAATGAAGTAAGATTAGTATGTTGGTTGATTGATGATCATGTTTTACTGGTCATGGATATGAGATATCAAGTCAACACATAGATACATGTAAGAGTACATTGTATTGGATCGATCCATCATGAGAATATCATATGGATTCTGTTATAAATACTTCTCTTCATGATGTTATTATTTTAGTCCTTTGACCTGATGATACTATGGATTCCTATATAGTGAATTTCATGTTTTGACACGACTCTTCATCATCTTTAACCAGATGATCATAAGACTGTGATTGGATATGGAATAAACTACGTTGAGGAATATAAGTGTTCGTGAAGGAATTTGTCCCTCTCATTAATTTGAGAGAGATATTTTGGGCCCTCTTGAAGAGTGAGACTGAGAAAAGTACATGGCCATGCCCAAATGAATTGATAAGAAGTTATCAGTAACATTTGGTTTATTCAGTCAAACTCTGGAATCAAGAAAAACTTATGATTAAACAATCTATGAGAGATGTGATTTATGCCTCATAATCACTAAATATCATGTGACAAAGGGACTAGATAATTGACATCTACTAGGTAAAGTCGGATCGACGATCTTCACTCAATTTGGGTAGACATAATGTCTTGCTAGAGACCAATTATGTCTTGTAGGCCCGAAAGGATTTTAGTCCTACTGCCAATATTGAGTGAACCTTCAGGGTCGCACACAAGGAATGACGCGTATGGTTATGGGTTTAATTTGTATAAACCCAGCGAAATAAATAATAATCTTTACTATTGTGTCCTTTTGGATTCCGAAACTCTTAACATTAGATGTGCAGGAATGAGAAGACGTATCTTTTTGGATTCCGAAACTCTTAAATTAGATGTGCAGAAAATGAGAAGACATGTCTTTTTAGATTCCGAAATTAAGAGTCCTATTAATGAGAATATTCTATTTTGAATAGGATATTATTATTATAAATGGACGTTGTTGCTCTGATCTAGATGCGACGATGCTTGCCGTCAACATGAAATGCGCGCACCATAAAAACGAGAGTTTTAGTGAGATTATTTCTGAACTGATCTAGAAGAGTTCTAGAGAGTGCTAGCACACTGAGTCCCATTGCAAAGTGATCATTCGTATGGATACCGTAGAGGGAGTTGTGGTTTCGCAGCGCCTAAAGATCTATCTCATCAAAAATAATTTTATTCACATAAGGTACGATTCTCGTTCCCTAATTAATTTAATTGAACCACATGGATCCTTTTGGGGATTTAGGTTATTTTTTCGCTGCATATTTTGGCATTAGACCCCTAAATTTTCATCAGTGGTATCAGAGCCAGACTTGTGGATTCAATTAAATTGATTTCATCTGATTATATGGATGTGTGATGCGTATTGTTAAACGAGATTATTGTACATGTGATGTGAATGACTACACGTCTATGGAATTAATATGGTAATTTATTTAATTGTTAAACAGTTCTAATATGATTAGAATCAAATAGATTTATTGTGTTTATTTGTTTAAACGCTGAAATAATCATCCGTCAAGATGGGGTTGTCAATTAGATTGATAGTTGGGTTTTAACAAAGAAACCCTAATTTGCATGCATGACACAATCTCAAACCCTAATTTTGATAGTATTAGAACTGTACAAGAAAAACATTTTCTTGGACAGTTTTATGTATTATGCATGATGCATAGCATGGCCTTTAGACTCATGTGATTGGCAGGTTTATTATGGTTTTGTTGATTACATTGGCCTGCATGTCAACAATTTTATTATAATTGGTTTATCGGCCTGTGTGTCGTTATCTTGATGTAATCTATTTATTTCACTAGCATAGAATGTAGATTTTCTTTTAATGTAAAGTATGGAGACCATTCATGTCAATCAAAAGAGATCATAGTGATGATGCTCCAAGCAAAAGGTTCATGTCATTCATGTCATCAATGGTAGACCGAGCATATGGTTATGCTATGACATCGTAATAATGATTTACTTAGTTCATGGGCCATGCTATGACACATTTATGTTTTATATATACATGCATGAGATGTTATATAGATGATGTATGTGACTTTGGTCCCATAGAATAGTCATCATATACTTAAAACAATAAAGTCCCTCTATTAATATTAAGTCGTAAAATGCCTCCCATAGTTCGACACCTATCAAGGCTTTGATCGTCTAAATGTAGGTTCTGCAAAGCAGGGTGCATTAGACCATCTTAGTTAGGTAGGGTGGATAAAAGTGCTATCCTCACGTCGAAATGGTTAGACTTAAATAGGCTATCAAAATGGTTTTGGGCCTATGGCATTAATGGGATTAGTATGATGGGACATGTGATGTCAATCCCATAGCAAGAGTTACATATGATGTAATTGGAAAGACGTTTCCTACCTAAATAACTAGACTTTAAGTGTCATGCCAAAGCTGACTTAAAGTTTAGTAAATATGGATCTTAACTCACTAAGAAATATCGAAAGATTGAAAAAGTTTCCGAATTAACATTAGAGGGTTGTTAATTTGATAAATAGTAAGAATAATTGAAATGGTTTAAATAAAGATATTAACTCTGTAACTCCTTGTATGTAGATCATGACATCAAACAACACATCTAATCTTACTTTGTGATCGGTTCTCGAAAAAGAAAAATTGAATGGCACAAACTTCCTTGACTGGCATCGTAACTTAAGAATTGTTCTTAAGCAAGAAAGGAAGTTGTATGTCATAGACACTCCAATCCCAGCTGTACCTGCTGCTGATGCTCCAAGAGATGAAAGAAATGCTTACAATAAGCATAAAGATGACTCTTTGGATGTGACTTGCCTTATGCTTGCTAGCATGGACTCCGAGCTTCAGAAGCAAATGGAGGACATGGAAGCGTACAATATGATTGTACACCTCCAGGAAATGTTCCAAGAGCAAGCAAGACAAGAGAGGTTTGCAGTCACTAAGGCATTGAATGGATGCAAAATGATCCAGGTAGCTCTGTGAGTACTCATGTGCTCAAGATGAAGAGTTACATTGATAGACTTGAAAAACTTGGTGCTCCACTTAGCAGGGAGTTGGCTACAGATATGATCCTTGCCTCCTTGCCTCCCAACTATGACCAATTTGTGATGAATTACAATATGCACCAAATGGATAAGTCTATAATGGAGTTGCATGGGATGCTCAAGAATGCTGAACAAAACATTAAGGCGACCAATAATGTTTTGATGGTTCAAACGGAAAAGGGCAAAAGGAGGAGTGGCAAGGACAAAGGCAAAGGCAAAGCAAAAGGTGAGACCAAAGCTAAAAGGCCTAAGCCCCAGCCCAAGCCGAAACAGCCCAAGGAAGGAGTTTGCTTCTTCTGCAATAAACCAGGTCATTGGAAAAGGAATTGCAAACTGTATTTGGAGGATCTGAAAAAGAGGAAGGCTAATGAAGCCACAATCTCAGGTATTTATGTTATACAAGTCAATTTGTCTACTTCTACATCATGGGTATTAGATACCGGATGTGGATCTCACATTTGAGTAAATGTGCAGGGTCTCAGACAAAGTAGAAAATTGGCTCAAGGTGAAGTGACCTACGAGTTGCAAATGGAGCAAGAGTTGCTGCATTATCTCTAGGATGTTATGAATTACCTTTACCTAGTGGACTTGTTTTGACTTTAAGCAATTGTTATTATGTGCCTGCTATGAGCAGTAACATTATTTCAGTTTCAAGTTTAGACAAAGATGGTTTTAAATTTATTATTGAGAATAATTCTATGTCCATTTATCATAGAGACATTTATTATGGTTTTGCTCAATTATTAAATGGGCTCTATGTTCTAAACTTTGATGAAACAAATTACAAGTCTGTTTATAATTAATACTAAAAGGTTTAAATCAAACGATTTAAATCCTACCTATCTTTGGCATTGTCGCTTAGGCCATATAAATGAGAAGCGCATATCAAAACTTCATCAAAATGGGCTTTTACATTCATTTGATTTTGAATCATATGAATCATGCGAATTGTGTTTGATGGGTAAGATGACTAAGGCTCCTTTCACAGGACAAGGTGAAAGAGCCACAGATTTATTGGCCCTTATACATACCGATGTATGTGGACCATTAAGTTCACGGCTAGAGGAGGTTATTTGTATTTCATCACTTTTATTGATGATTTCAGCAGGTATGGATATGTATACCTAATAAAACATAAATCCGAATCTTTTGAAATGTTCAAAATATTCAAAAATGAAGTATAAAATTAGCTTGGTAAAAATATTAAGATACTTCGATCAGATCGTGGTGGTGAATATTTAAGTCAAGAGTTTTCCCAACCATCTTAAAGATTGTGGGATAATTTCACAATTGACTCCTCCAGGAACACCACAATGGAATGGTGTTTCTGAAAGGAGAAATCAAACTTTATTGGATATGGTTCGATCAATGATGAGTCAAATAGATCTTCCAATATCCTTCTGGGGATATGCCCTGAAAACTGCTGTGTTCATATTGAATAGAGTTCCATCAAAATCGATTCAAAAGACACCATATGAGTTGTGGACTGGGAAACCTCCTAGTTTGTCTTTTCTAAAGATATGGGGCTGTGACACTTATGTCAAACGTCAATTATCTGACAAATTAGCACCCAAATCAGATAAGTGAATATTTATGGATATCCTAAAGAAACAAAAGGATACTACTTTTACTACCATCAGAGAACAAAGTGTTTGTTGCTCATAATGGTCACTTTTTGGAAAGAGAATTTATTTCCAACAGAACTAGTGGGAGTAAAATTCAACTTGAAGAAGTTCGAGAACCACAAATTTACATGGAACCGATGATGGATGTTCAATCCAACTCACAAGTAGTGGCTAAACCTGAACCACTAATACAAGGGCCATGTAGAACTGGTAGAATTCGTTACAGCCTGAGAGATATGGTTTTCTCATTACTGATAATCATGATGTGATGCTCATAGATCAAAATGAGCCTACATGCTACCAAGAAGCTATGAAAGGCCCTGACTCTGAGAAATGGTTTATAGCCATGAAGTCTGAAATGCAATCCATGTATGATAATCAAGTATGGACTTTGATTGATCCACCTAATGGTATTAAATCTATTGGGTGTAAATGGGTTTTTAAAAAGAAAACCGACATGAATGGCAATGTGCATACCTATAAAGCACGACTGGTTGCAAAAGGTTTCAAGCAAACACATGGTATAGACTATGATGAAACTTTATCACCTGTAGTCATGCTTAAATCTATTAGAATTCTTCTTGCCATAGCTGCGTATTATGACTACGAAATACGGCAAATGGATGTCAAGACATCATTTCTAAATGGAAATCTATTCGAGGATGTGTATATGACACAACCCGAAGGTTTTGTTAATCCAAAAGATTCGCATAAGGTATGTAAACCCCAAAAATCCATTTATGGATTAAAGCAAGCATCTCGGAGTTGGAATCTTCATTTTGATAAGCAATCAAAGATTTTGGTTTCATTAAGAATGAAGATAAACCTTGTATATACAAGAAGGTTAGTGGGAGTGCAATAGTTTTCTTAGTACTCTATGTAGACAACATATTACTCATTGGAAACGATATTCCTACTTTGCAGAATGTCAAGACATGGTTAGGAAAATGTTTCTCAATAAAGGACTTAGGTGAAGCTACCTATATCTTAGGGATTAAAATCTATAGAGATATATCTAGAAGAACCATTAGCCTAAGTCAGAGTACATATATTGACAAGGTGCTAAAAAGGTATAGCATGGAGAATTCAAAGAGAGGATTCTTACCAATATCACATGGAATTAAATTGAGTAAGACTCAATGTCCTGTTTCAAAGGAAGAACAGGAACGTATGAACAAAATTCCATATGCTTCAACGATTGGATCTATCATGTATGCCATGTTATCTACTCGACAAGATGTCGCTTATGCTTTAAGCATTACTAGTAGGTACCAGTCAGATCCAGGTAAAGTCATTGGATCGCCATCAAGAACATTCTCAAATACTTGAGAAGAACTAAAGATGTATTTTTAACATATGGAGGACTGGAAGGTGCGCTTGTGGTAAATGTTACACAGATGCTAGCTTCCAAACTGATTCAGATGATTTTCGATCACAGTCTGGTTATGTGTTTTGTTTGAATGGAGGTGCTGTCAGCTGGAAGAGTTCAAACAAGACACCATTGCTGATTCTACTACAGAGGTTGAATATATTGTAGCATCGGATGCAGCTAAGGAAGCGTTTGGATTAAGAAGTTCATTGGTGGTTTAGGAGTCGTTCCTAGCATTGCGGATCCAGTGGACCTTTATTGTGACAATAATGGGGCGATTGCACAGGCTAAGGAACCTAGATCACACCAACGATCCAAACACATACTCAGGCGTTACCATCTCTTTGGAGAGATCATCGATAGAGGAGATGTTAAGATATGCAGAGTACCTACAAATGACAACATCGCAGATCCATTAACTAAGCCTCTTCCTCAGTCTAAACATGATCATCATAATAGTGCATTAGGCATTAGATTTTTATCTTGTTAGGCCTAGTGCAAGTAGGAGATTGCTGGTGATGTGCCCTAGGCCATCAGGATATTTACTGTCATTTATGGTTTTATCTTTATTAATAAACCATTTTATTTATCATGTTATTATTTATGCTCTTCTAATGTGATAAAAGGTTTCCTTGAATAGTTTATTCTTCCTTATATCATTAAAGTATGTGACTTTAATAGTGAAACTATAAGGTGATAAGAATACTATTCTAAATTGTCCCTAATCATTTATTATATGGAACAATAATGAAGTAAGATTAGTATGTTGGTTGATTGATGATCACGTTTTACTGGTCATGGATATGAGATATCAAGTCAACACATAGATACATGTAAGAGTATATTGTATTGGATCGACCCACCATGAGAATATCATATGGATTCTGTTATGAATACTTCTCTTCATGATGTTATTATTTTAGTCCTTTGACCTGATGACACCATGGATTCCTACATAGTGAATTTCATGTTTTGACACGGCTCTTCATCATCTTTAACCAGATGATCATAAGACTGTGATTGGATATGGAATAAACTATGTTGAGGGATATGAGTGTTCGTGAAGGAATTTGTCCCTCTCATTAATTTGAGAGAGATATTTTGGGCCCTCTTGAAGAGTGAGACTGAGAAAAGTACATGGTCATGCCCAAATAATTGATAAGAAGTTATCAGTAACATTTGGTTTATTCAGTCAAACTCTGGAATCAAGAAAAACTTATGATTAAACAATCTATGAGAGATGTAATCTATGCCTCATACTTGATCACTAAATATCGTGTGACAAAGGGACTAGATAATTGACATCTACTAGGTAAAGTCGGATCGACGATCTTCACTCAATTTGGGTAGACATAATGTCTTTCTAGAGACCAATTATGTCTTGTAGGCCCGAAAGGGTTTTAGTCCTACTGCCAATATTGAGTGAACCTACAGGATCGCACACAAGGAATGATGCGTATGGGTTATGTGTTTAATTTGTATAAACCCAGCGGAAATAAATAATAATCTTCACTATTGTGTCCTTTTGGATTCCAAAACTCTTAACGTTAGATGTGCAGGGAATGAGAAGACGTGTCTTTTTGGATTCCGAAACTCTTAACATTAGATGTGTAGAGAATGAGAAGACGTGTCTTTTTGAATTCCGAAATTAAGAGTATATTCTATTTTGAATATGATATTATCATTATAAATGGACGTTGTGCAGAGAAACACTGCGCACAATAAAAATAAAAACGAGAGTTTTAGTGAGATTATTTCTGAACTGATCTAAAAGAGTTCTAGAAAGTACTAGCACACTGAGTCGCATTGCGAAGTGGTCATTCGTGTAGATACCGTAAAGGGAGTTGTGGTTTCGCAGCGCCTAAAGATTTATCTCATCAAAAATAATTTTATTCACATAAGGTACGATTCTCGTTCCTTAATCAATTTAATTGAACCACATGATCCTTATGGGGATTTAGGTTATTTTTTCGCTGCATATTTTTGGCATTAGACCCCTAAATTCCCATCAAAACCACATGCCAAAATCTGTTTCTCTTCAAATTAGAGGGAGATAGAGCTGGAAAGGTGTTGATTACTCTGCTGCAGAACCAACTCGTTCCAGAATCGACGAGAGAGCTGAAGAAAGATGATGGTTACTCTGCAAAGAGGAGGCAGATCGGCAGAGATGGGATCATGAGTTAAGGGAGTGGCTTGCCTTAAAAGGATCGGACATGAGTGAGGGCAATTGTTTAGAAACACCTTAGCATTTCTCTCCATCCAGATTTGACGGTAGACCGCTCCTACCAACTAAACCCAAGGGAGAGAGATATTGATTGAGGAGCGTTGGACCTTAATCCCATTGTCCTTCTCGCAGGTTGCATTTAGTAAGGAGGGCAGTTTTAAGATCTCTAATGATTTTAATTCTCAACCCTCCTTCAGAAAAGTCTCACAAACAGAGTCTTAGTTGGCTAAGCAGTTAAATCCATTAATTTTATCTGAACATTCCACAAGAAGGTTCTTCTAAATCCATTAATTTTATCTGAACAATTTACTGTGGAAGTTTTTGTTAGAAAATTGTTTTAATTTTTGAAAAAATCTTTTAGAAATTGCTAGAATAATTAATCTAAAATTTAAATTTAAAATTTAAATTAAAGTTAAAAGGAATCAAACTGATCGAGGCGTGTTAGACACTGCCCTAAGGACAAGTTTTCGCCCCCTCATACGGGTTGTTGGCGATTTATCCCCAAGGTACAACGACCCGGCTTGATCCGATCCTCCTACCGCGAGCACGATCGGATGGAGGTGCAAACCCAATGATTCTTCAGATGCCCAAATAAAAATATAAAATTAAATTGTTAGATAAATATTTTACCACCAATAGCTTTCACAAGACAGACTTTCTTTTGAGATAGATTCCCAACTCTAAGCACTTGCAGCAAATAGACTCCCAACTCCAAATACTTGCAGCAACAGGATCATTTGTAGGATCTTTTTCAATTGAATAGAGCTTTTTAGAAATTAGATTTTCTATCTTCGCTTTTTTTTTCTTTTGTCTATATATATATATATATATATATATATATATATATATATATATATATATATATATAACGCGCGGCGAGCATTCACGGAACGCTCGCTAGCGAGCGACTCCACGCAAGCTTTAAATGCTCGCGTGGGGCCTTTATAACTTTCCTATTATTATTTTTTTTTAAAAACTTTTCCAACAATCTCCCATAAAAGTTAAAAAAATAAAATAAAATTAATATTAAAATTAATATACAAAAATTTTAGGGTATCTTATAATGCGCAATAGGTGAGGTATCCTATGGACTTGAACCTCACTTAGTGTTGATTGTATACATCTGAAGGAATCATAGTGGATTAGACCTTGAACTAGGCCCTTGACTCAGACTTCTACTAATCACACACACAGCATGAATCAATTGGGTTTAAGCGGTCAGCGCATATTAAAGGCCTTGCGCTTAGTACCTTAATTTTTCATGAGAATTCTTTAAGATTAACCCAAACCTTTAGTCACGACCTAATATGACGATTCTCATATAGGTGAATTCTCCAAGGGTATTTGTGACAATACCCTACAGATAACCTACCTCGGATCTATTAAGAGTACGACTCAACCTTACATGAATTTACTTTGTCACTTTATAAGAGCACTCATCATAGGGATGGGATGAAATTTTTTTTAAAGATTTGTGCTCTAACACGATCACTCAATCAGCTTCATTTCTACCACATTGAACCTCATTCATGGGATCTCCAATCACAGAGGTTGGGCATCCACTGCTGATGACCAAATAATGGGCTTAAGCCACATCCCCTCGATGAATCTAGGACTCCATTCCTAGATAACTTCTTAGTTAATTAGTCTGCCAAAATCTTCTCGGCAAATTCCAAAGAGATAATATTATTTTTGGACTAGTCCTCAAATAAGTGAATCAAGCAAAGATATATTAGAATTGAATATCCAAATATAAGGTAAACAATAAGTTGACATTCCAATAGTCATGAGATTATTTAGTAAATTATAAAAAGCTTTTATTAAATCTTATGGCAATAGATTTCAAGAGACTCAAAATAGAGCATTTATATAACATACCTTGTCACAGACGTTCATCCATTCTTTACCATTTGGTAACATAAAGATTCACAATAGTATGTAAGCAATAAGTATTTATCCAATGCTGTCACTTTGTCAAGCAATGAACAACACAACAAGGAGATATTAAATATTGATCATTATACCTTATCTGGAATAGAAAAACTTTTGCATTTATGTAAGATGCAGATATATATATTAGTGGCTGTATTTGAAAGTTAATAATAAGATGATATAAAAATATATCTATATACAAGCACGCATATATCATGTGCACAAGTGCAAGCATGTGTTTTTTCAATAAGGCTTTGTTTGCATGCTGAATGATTAACCACCTATTGATGACTTCACAAGAAACTAACAGATTACATGCACCAATAAAGGTTGTCATATACTGAATAAGTTATTCTTGATCTTTCATCATTATTATGGCCATTGATAATAGCTTCGCTTTGAAAAGGCTCAGAAGTAACTTGTAAAGGTCACGTCCTTCTAGAAGATGCACCACTAGCTTGTATATAGTAGAAGACAAGCTAGGCTATGGCCATGCCTGCCCAATCATGGGTCTAGCCTGAGCTCAAATTAAAAATATGGGTTATTCCAGCTTGGCCCAATCCCATTTAAGGCACAGCCATGTTAAAGACAAACCTGAATTTGCATGACAGCAGTTCAAAACATCATGTTGACATGCATCACAAAGTCAACAATTGTCGAGCACTTCAGATATATAGAGACCATCACACAACAGATTTAAGTATCAGGCTCAACATGAAGTTAAAAAGACTTGGCCCATTATCCATCCATCCAGTGAACAAAGTAATTCACTATCTGATAGCACTTGCTTAACCCACCATTAATGCAACCATTACTAAACCAACGATTATCTGGTTAAGGGCATTTTTTTTTACTTTCATAGACAAGAATGCCCTCATGCTATGTATAAAGAAGATGGCTCAGCACCTCTTCCTGTATAAATATATATTAACACTCAAGAAAGTCCTCATGGCATTGGTTTTGGTCATGTAACATTGAAATTTCCTCCCATATGCACATTTATTGGTACAGAACAGTAAGTGAAAAAAAATAGTGACTTGAATAGGCATGGAAATTAGGTTCATCATTGGGATACAATGCAGTTGTCCATTAATTGACTCTATGGCCATGCCAAGCATGCACCCCTATTGACCACCAGATTGTCATTGTCATGTAAATAATAAGATAACATCAAACCTGATAGATATAAAATAGGGAAAATTATAACTTCAACTTAGGTCCCGTTTGGTAGAGCTGTTGGCAGTAATTTTTTTTTTAAAAAAATACTACATACTGTTAACAGTAAAATTATAGCTTCAATTGTACATATTTGGATGCCCTATTCACATATCCATAAATCCACTGAACCATCTAAGTGTTTGCAGTTAAGAAGGCAAGAAGAAATTGGAGAGATTGGAAATTCTGTCAAGCAACCAATCCTGATATTTTGGTGACAGGCTGTCCCATCTAAAAGGTGATTTTTCTTATTCCCAGAAAATTAAAACATGGCGATTAAAAGGCTTCACCATCCCTGTGACTCTCTCTTTCTCACTTCTTCTCGAAAAGAAAGACCTGTACATGCGCAGGCAATTAGCATAAAAGAGCCCTGGGCATCCAAACATCCCCTCATGAATCTCAGATGTGTAGCTACCCTAACATTAGGCATGTCTTGTACATGAGAAGAAAAGACAACAATAATATGTATGGCTGAGAATGTGAGATTCATGAATGGTGGAGGGATGAGATGGACCACAGTTCCCATAATGTCACAATTTTCATTGCAGTGCATCTCATTTAGCAATAAGATCTCTATAGGGTTTTGAGGAGTAGTTGTGCAATGAAGAGAAATATCAATCATGATGGGAAACTTTGGTTCATAACAGTCTACATATTCATATTGGAGAAAATATGATATAAATAAGAAACTAATAATATTCCAAGTAAATTTACTATCATCGGTCTTGGTAATATTTTGCGAAGTGACCCTTCTAGACAAGCAGCATGTATAACATCAGAAAAGAAATGGAATAAATATTAAGTCAAATAAACAATTAGACAAAATTATTTGAAGTCAAGACATAGACAAAATTTATTGTCAACATTATATTAGCAAGCAGTATTTCAAGAGATAATTATGGATGATCATAATTTAGCATAGCAACTTTTGTACCATTAATGCATAGGCATTTCAGGGTGGCATGAAAACTTTATATGTTGAGCAAACTCGTGCAAAAGCAGAATAAGTAGATGGAATGAAAATCTAGCAATTTCTAAAAAAGAAGAGAACTTGTCCTTAGCTGTTAGAAAAATCGTTTTGATTTTTGAAAAAACCTTTTTAGAAATTGCTAGAATAATTAACTAAAATTTAAATTTAAAATTTAAATTAAAGTTAAAGGAATCAAACTGGTCGAGGCATGTTAGACACTGTCCTAAGGATAAGTTTTCGCCCCCTCATGCGGGTTGTTGGCGATTTGTCCTCAAGGTACAACGATCCGGCTCGATCCGATCCTCCTACCGCGAGCACGATCGGGTGGAGGTGCAAACCCAATGATTCTTCAGATGCCCAAATAAAATAATAAAATTAAATTGTTAGATAAACCTTTTACCACCAATAGCTTTCACCAGTAGGTTGAGACAGACTTCTTTTGAGATAGATTCCCAACTCTAAGCACTTGCAGCAAATAGACTCCCAACTCTAAATACTTGCAGCAACAGGATCTTTTTCAATTGAATAGAGCTTTTTAGAAATTAGATTTTCTATCTTCACTTTTTTTTTTCTTGTCTATATATATATATATATATATTTTGGCCGTTAGGTCCAGAACGAAGGAAAAGCGGAGAGCATTTCCGGAATAATCACGGAACGCTCGCCCGAGCGTTACGCAAACGCGAGCATTCTGCGAACGCTCGCTAGCGAGCCACGCGAGCTTTAAATGCTCGCGTGGGGCCTTTATAACTTTCCTATTTTTTTTTTATTTAAAACTTTTCCAACCGTTTTGAACAATAACATATAATAAGAAGGAAGAGTAGACGGAATAGCATTTACCAAGATTAGCCTATCTCTTGTGGATAAAAACAATTTCTTTCCAAGAAGCTAATCAAAACTACATGCGTTCCAAGAAGGGCATCCATGAGAGATTTGTAAGTCTCTTATCATACAACGGTGATCCTAAATAAATGAAGGAAAAATTATCTCTTTTGCAATTGAGAAGTCTAGCAAAGGCATTTGATTTGTTCTCCTTCACATTCATGCAAATTAAGCAACTTTTATGAAAATTGATTTTCAAGCCTGAAGCATTTTCAAAGGTAAGAAGGATAGCTTTAATGACTACTAAAATTCTTTTTTCATCACACGAGAGTACCGTATCATTAGCAAATTGAAGACTTCTTAGATTAGATATGTACTTCTTTTCATCAATTCCCTTTATTAACACAATACTGCTAGCCTGCTTAAAGAGCATATTTATAACAAGGATAAATAAGGCTCGATAGAGGGGGCATCCTTGCTTGAGCCCTTGCTTTCATGAAATTCATTTTCAGGAGAACTATTAACAATAATAGCTATGGTGGCTGAGGAAAGCATTTGACGGTTCCAGCCAATCTACTTGATGGAAAAACCTTGAAGCTTAGATATCCTACAATAAAGATCAGTTAACTTTATCAAAAGCTTTTCAAAATCTAACTTATAAAGGACACCTTGAAGCTTAGTATCCTACAATAAGCTACCACTTAATGCGCGGAAAATTTTCAATCAATTTCCTTTTAATAAAAATTGACTGAAAATCACCAATTAAAAGAAAAAAAAATCCTTAGCCTTACCACTAAGGTAGTGTTTGATAGGAAAAATATTATCCATGGATAAGTGTACGTGATAAAGTTTATCCCCTGGCTATCCCTAGGGATATCCCCTGGCTATCCCATTGATCATATCAAATGCAAAAAGGTAAATCCATAGGATAACCTTTTTTTACTCTTATTTGGAGGAATAACCAGCTATTCCTAGGGAATAAATTGAGGGGATATCCTATGGTTAACCATGGATTATCCCTTTGGTTAACTTTATTCTTTGCTATTCCTTATAGTTATGGCTTTTGGGAATAAGAGGGGATATCCCTTGTCCCAAGGGATATCCCCTCTTATCCCCTATTTCAAACACTACCTAAGAGCTTTGTAATTATCTTATACAAGCTGTTCAATAAACTACTGATAGGCCGAAAGATTCCAAGCATTTAAGTCAGAATAAGAGATATGTAGAAGTAATTTAATTTATTAAGATCCAAAAAAACCTTTATAGAATTACTTCACCATGCACATCTGATGCGGAAGAAAATCATCACTGCATCAATAAGCGTGCATGGCAACAAGGGCCAAGTTATCTTCGATGTGGCTGATCAAGTCACGTTCAAATTGATTGACAAAACTATAGTCCAACAAATAGCCAAAGTCTATCTTAGCACCGACACCAGAGCCGGTCTCGACCTCTAGAGTCGGTACCAACTCCAGAGTCAGACTCAGCATCGACACCAGAATCGACCTCGCCTCGAGCATCGGTACATGTTTGACGAGACCTGGCCTCACTGCTTATTCTCTGCCAAGTGATGGCATCTTGGGACCGATAATTATCCACAAAAGGAGAAGAAGACCACCATTCCCTCATGGACATTCAAGAGAGATGATCTGGCATTAACAATCTCCGAACCTTGGCAGGGCCGAATATCCCATACCTCTACAGGGCCGAGCTATCTCAATACCATGGTAGGATCGACCCTCATCCCCTCAATGTAAGCGCCATTGTTGCTTCAAACCATGGTGGATATTTCGGAGGATGAACCACCCTGATCGCAAGGATTGCGGAGTGATTTTTTTAAAACAGAAATAGAAGCTAAATTCAACACTCTGTCCATGATCAATGAGATTTCAAATTTTTGATAAAGCGTCCGTCAGCTTCATCAACTACCGATCCCCGTAACCGATAAGATTCCGGCCTTATCGGATGCCAATTTCCTAAAACACAACCGAGAAGTCAGGTAACTACTCTCCATCCTAGCGGCACATAAATACCACGTTCCTAGACCCTTCAGGTAAGGGCTCTCATATTCTCACAACTTTAGCAAAGGTCATTGCTCATGAAAAACCCTCTCAGAGGGAGAGATTCTTCTGTCGGAGCCTTCTCCTCTCATCTGTTTGCCAAGAGTTTTCACTGACCTAGGCATTGGAGGGTCTTTCGTAGGGACCATCCCCTGTGCTTCCTGCATAAAGACTACCTTATAGGTCCAGCCGAATGGGAGAGCGTTACTCGGATTTCGACGTGCACCATCCCCAAGCCAGAGAACAGAATTCAGCAACAATAGATTGGCGCTAAAGAAAGGCTTGAAGTCCCATTAAAACTTGTAATCGGGAGACAAGGTTCCAAACAAAAAGGACATCTTCCTCAATGGCCAACCGCAAGAAAGCAACCACAGATGTTCCTGATCAGGCCACCTCTCAAAGACCTGATCTCACAAATAACACGGTGCCCTTGCCGTCACCGACCAAGGTTCCTCCACCGCCAGCAGCCCTGATCACCCAAAACCAGTTTACCATGCTAGTCCAATAAGTGCAAGCCCTGTCATATATGGTACAAAGGCTTCATGGAGTTCCTCTTCCAGCTGCACCTACTCAGTGTCTTTCCGGTAGAACAGCCACCTTGGTTCCGTCGGTGGCTCCTCTACCCAATCCACTCAAGGACACAAGCCTCTTCCGATAACTCGGCCATGAAGGAGTTGAGCCGGCACCACGAAAGGGCGGAGATAGGAGCCTGCCTAGATTCCATCGGGCTTGCTCCCTATCTCTAGTATTATCTCGATACGACTCAACCCCACGGCCGCGATCCCCCCATCCCGTCTCTTCTACTATTTGGGATGACTGGGTGCAATGATAACTCCAGAAGATGCGCCAAGAGTTGGACGTCATCAAACAGACGTCCCATCTTCAACCCAAGGTGGAGCAGGGTATATCCTTTACCAAGAAAATCATGCAGAAGGTAGTCCCGCCCCATATCAAGCTCTCCTCCATCGAGCCATACCATGGGACCACCGACTCTGATGACTACCTAAGCAGTTTTTGGTCCATCATGATGTTTCACGGAGCATCGAATGCGATCCTATGCCGGGACTTTCCCTCCACTCTTGGGGGTCCGCAAGAACGTGGTTCAACACTATGAAGCCGAATTTCATCGATTCCTTCGACGAACTGGGTTACCTATTCACCAGCCAGTTTGTCAGCAACCACTGCTACAGAAAAAGATCCGACTCCCTTTCCGAAGTCAAGCAACGAGAGGGGAGTCCTTAAGAAGTTTTCTTGACCGTTTTAACACGGCCATGCTAGAAGTTGACCACTTCAACCATGTGATGATCATGTCCACCATAGCAGGCAAAGTATCAAAAGAGGGAGACTTCTACTTAGCCTTGGAAGTCAACTACCCAAAGAACCTCTCCGATATGATGGCTCTGACAGACAAGTATGCCAAGGTCGAAGAATCAAAATGGTTACCCAAGCAGAATAATCCAAGAAGAAGAAGAAAAAAGACTCAAAAAAAATCGACCGGCTAGCCTGCAAGCCTGCCTCATCGCCATAGGGTTCCACCATCAAGAAAGCACACTATATGCCCAACACGAAGGTTCAATCAATACACTCCCGAAGCAGCCCATAGAGTAGAATGTCCATCAGAGCTTTGATAACTACCCCCGCCGAACCCATCGGTGACTGGTAATGTTAATATAATTACTATGGTCGGCTCCTCTCGGGGACGGCCAAACGAAGAGGAGAACCAGCCTAAAAGGGCCCGGTGCGAGGGCTCGTCTTTTCAAATGAAGACCTTTAAGGGATACAGTACCCCCAGGACATGGAACTCAGATCACCTTCAAGCAATGAAGACCTTCAAGGGATACAATACCCCCAGGACATGGAACTCAGATCACCTCCGAGCAATGAAGACTTTCAAGGGATACAGTACCCCCAAAACATGAAACTCGGATCACCTTCGAGCAATAAATACTTTCAAGGGACATAGTACTCCTATGATATGGAACTCGGATAAACCCCGAGCATATTACCAGTGAATTATGCTTAAACGAGCCATTTTGCTCATTGTAATAAAACTTCACTCTTTGATTCAAATATTTTTATTGAATAATAATCTTCCTTGAGTTGTAGATAAAAAGGCAGATCTGCTCGATCATTGACCCACGGGTCCATCTTCCGGGCCTCGGCCCAACCGATTAGAGCTTTCTCCGAACCTTGGCATGGCCAAGTAAAATTTTTTTTTCATACCTTGGCAGGGCCAAGTAAAAGATCCTTCAGGCCTCGGCAAGGCCGACCGAAGTCCTCCGAACCTTGGCACGATCGAGCCATCTCTGTACCTTGGCAGGGCCAAGTAAAAAATTTCTTTGAACCTTGGAAGGTTCAAGTAAAATTTTTTCTCCGTACCTTAGCAGGGCCAACTAAAAGATCCTCCGGGCCTCGGCAAGACCGACTAGAGTCCTTCAAACCTCTGCACGGCCGACCCTTCTATGTAACTTGGCTGGGCCAAGTAAAAAATATCTCCGAACCTCGGCATGACCGAGCTTTCTTCGAACCTTGGCTGGGCCAAATACAATCTTTTCTCTGTACCTTGGCAAGGATAAGTAAAAGATCCTTCGGGCCTCGGCAAGGCCGACCGGAGTCCTTCGAATATTGGCATGGCCGACCTTCTCCGTACCTTAGCTGGACCAAGTAAAAATTTCTTCAAACCTCGGCATGACCGAGCTTTCTCCAAACCTTGGCAAGATCAAGTAAAATCTTTTCTCTGTACCTTGGCAGGGCCAAGTAAAAGATCCATCGGGCCTCAACAAGGCCGATCGGAGTCCTTCAAAGCTTGGCACGGCCGAGCTTTCTCTGAACCTTGGCATGGCCAAGCGTTTTGCGAACCTTAGCAGGGCCAAGTAAAATATTTTCTCCGTACCTTA
Organism: Calamus simplicifolius; assembly: GCA_900491605.1. NCBI lineage: Eukaryota > Viridiplantae > Streptophyta > Magnoliopsida > Arecales > Arecaceae > Calamus > Calamus simplicifolius. The sequence continues at coordinate 11,231 of UESW01002098.1, read as the reverse complement.
GCAGGGCCAAGTAAAATCTTTTCTCCATACCTTGGCAGGGCCAAGTAAAAGATCCTTTGAGCCTTGATAAGGCTAACCTGAGTCCTTCGAACCTTGGCACGACCGAGCCTTCTCCGTATCTTGGCAGGGCCAAGTAAAAAATCTTTTTTTGAACCTCAGAATAGCTGAGTTTTCTTAGTACCTTGGTTGGGCCAAGTAAAAATTTTTTCTTTGAACCTCAGCACAGTCAAGTCTTCCCCATACCTTGGTAGGGTTAAATAAAAGATCCTTCGAGCCTCGGCATAGCCGATCGGAGTCCTTCAAACCTTGGCATGGCTGAGTCTTCTCTGTTCCTTGGTTGGGCCAAGTAAAAAATCTTTTTCCAAACTTCGGTACAATCGAGTCTTCTCCGTACCTTGGCAGGACCAAGTAAAAGATCCTTCGAGCCTCGGCACAGTTAACCCAAGTTCTCTCCAAACCTTAGCACGATCGTGTCTTCTCCATACCTTAGCTGGACCAAGTAAAAAATCTTTCTCAGAACCTTGGCATGACTGATTCTTCTCCGTACCTTACTAGGGCCAAGTAAAAGATCCTTCGGGCCTCAGCATAGCCGATCGGAGTCCTTCGAACCTCAGCACGGCCGAGTCTTCTCTATACCTTAGCAGGACCAAGTAAAAGACCCTCCAGGCCTCGGCACAGTCGACGGAGCTTTCCGAACCTCGGCACGGCCGAGTCTTCTCCATATCTTGGCAGGGCCAAGTAAAAGATCCTTAAATATCAGAAGATCTACAAAGTATACTTGCACGCTATTAGCAACAACAACGTTCCGTCTCCAGAAGATCATAAGAGATCACCCTCGAACTCCATTGGATGGTAAACTTTGAAACTTGAGGAAAAGATACGTAAAGAAGCTAAAAATAAAAACTTTTACGTTAAGCTTCCTATCCTTTACCAGGAAGACACCTGATGGATCTTCAAGCATCCCTTCTAGCGAAGCAGTAATCATAGCCACCGGGCTATGGAAAGCCTATGGAAGTCATACAAGAGGAGGTTACACGAGAATGCTTTTTTGCATTTCCCGTATGACCTCTATAGCTGTCCCCTTCCTCTTCTTTATACTTGTGTGCTAAAAAAAGGATTTCGGGGCCATCTCTATCGATGCCTCATTTTTGGCTTTATGGGATCCAATAGAGTCGCTACTTGCACCCCTTAGATAGCTTGCATTTCAGAAGCTTTATCCGAACCCTCAAGCCCAAGCTGAATCTTGAAGAGAAAGACCAACTCTTCTGCTTCTGATGACAATATGAGTAAACTCTCTTAGACTCTCTCAATCGATGAGAGCTTTTTGTCTGACCATAGGCGGTGCTCTTCTTTCCCTTTTTTTTATAGTCGTCAGCGGGAACAGAAGCCATTAATCGGGAGAAAACTCGGAAACCAAAGCTCGTCGACCATCGTGCTTCGACCTCCGATTTGGCTACGTGTCACCCTCTGAACTGCCCTTGCTGGGTATATGAGGAGTTTCTCCTCATACTGTGAGCTGAGTAAAGGCACCCTTCCTCAGTCTCAGCCTTCGCGATTTAAATGCAAGCGGCCGCCTTTAGTTTCCAAAGCATGAATAGGAGCAGAAGGCTGACTATAGAGGGGCACTTAGCACTTGACTGGGGTACTTGACACAGGAATTAAACTCTCCGATAGATCAATTGACATAATCGGGCGGCAAACCCACATCGGAACCAGGGTTTGTTGATTAATCAGTCGGAGCCTCGGCGAGCTATTGAAGAACCTTGGCAAAGCCAAGCTTTTGCGAGCCTTGACGTAACCGAGCAATCTCAATTGCTATTGTAAGTAGAGAACAAAGCCATCTGGGGACTCTACTCCCTATGCCCGAACCTATGCTTCGGACTAGGGAGTGGGGGGCATGTGATGCAAAGAAAAATTATCATCGTATCAATAAGCGTGCATGGTAACAAGGGCCGAGTTATCTCTGATATGACTGATCAAGCCACATTCAAATTGATTGATGAAGCTATAGTCTAACAGACAGTAAAAGTCGATCTTGGCACCGATGCCAGAGTCGGTCTAAGCCTCTAGAGTTGGCACCAACTCCAAAGTCAGACTTAGCACCAACACCAGAGTCAGCCTCGGCCTTCAGTGTTGGTATATGTCTGACGAGACCTGATCTCACCACTTATTCTTTACTAAGTGATGGCACCTTGGGATCGATAATTATCTACAAAAGGAGAAGAAGACCACCATTCCCTCACGGCATTCAAGAGAGATGATATGGCATCAGTAACTCCAAACCTCGGTAGGGCCGAGCTATTTCGTACCTCAGTAGGATGAGCTATCTCATACCTTGGTATGATCAACCCTTATTTTCAATGTAAGCGCCATTATTGCTTCAAACCATGCCGGATATCTCAGAGGATGAACCACCTCGATCGCAAAAATTGCGGAGTGAGCTTCCTAAAATAGAAATAGGAGCCTAATATAGCACTATGTCCATGATCAACGGGATTTTAAATTTCTGATAAAGCGTATGTCAGCTTCATCAACTGCCAATCCCTGTAACCGATGAGATTCTGGCCTTATCGAATGCCAACTCCCTAAAACGCAATCAAAAGTCATGTAACTACTCACCATCCTGGGGCCCATAAATACCACATCCCTAGACCCTTCAGGTAAGGGCTTCTCATATTCTCACAACTCTAGCAAAGGCATTACTCCTGAGAAACCTTCTCAGAAAGAGATTCTTCTATCGAAGCCTTTTCTCTCATCTGTTTGCTAAGGGTTTTCACTGACTTAAGCGTCGGAGGATCTTTCGCAGAGATCATCCCTTATGGTTTCTGCATAAAGACTGTCTTGCAGATCCATCCAAATGAAAGAGCGCTATCTGGATCTCGACGTGCACCGTCCCCAAGCCAGAGAATGAAATTCCGTAGCAACAACATATCATTTTTAATCAAACCACATAACTTTTGGAAGAAAAGGAAAGAAAGACCATCCATGTCATGGGCCTTAGATCTACCAAAAGAGAAAACAACATGCTTGACTCTTCCTCTAAGGAAAATTCACAATAGAGCTCCAACAAATCGATCTGGACTTGACCATGTAATATCTCCCAATTGATAGAGATGGATGGGAACAAAGATGATCTAAAGATACCATTGAACTAAGAATGAACTATTTTAGAGATGCCTTTTAGGTTGGAGAGAATGGACCTCTCGCTAACAAAAAAGCAAACAAGATTCTCTCTTCTTACCGTTGGCAAACTTTATGAAAAAAGAAAAAAATATTATCACCTTTTAGCCAAGAGATTCTAGCTCTTTGCTACCAATAGAGCTCCTCCTTATCATAGATATCTTTGCGGGATATCTAAAGAACTATCCTCAAGTTGTGCTCTAAAGAGGACATATCAGCTTCTTCTTCCTTTTTATCAAGAATTTCAATATCATGCAAGAGCTTTACCTAATTTCAATATCATGCAAGAGCTTTACCTTATTGATTGATTTTTTTCTATTTACCCAAGACTTGAGTGCCTACCTCAAGGACCTTAAATTAGCTACCCATGAAGTTAATATAAATGAAGGTCAATCAAACTGAGATCCTCTATAAGGGTCCCAAAACCTTAAGCAATCTGTTGGATAAGTTTGAGGAAAAGATAGTACCCAGGGATGATCTTATCTATTTGAATTTGAATGTATTTGAGAAGATGCTGTGACGTGCAAGGCACTGTCCTTAAGAGTAGATTCGCATCTTTTAGAGATAATATCTCGATGCAGAAGATCAGAGTACGACTACCCTCCAGGATACAACAGCAAAGTCTTCTAACAGGCGTGCACACACAATGTCAGAGAGGATGAACAACCGAGATGATTTCCTTCTCTCTGGATAAGAACGGAAGCAAAAGAATGAATTTCTGGACTGCATAAGGATGAGGAATGAATCTCTGGATAAAGATAGAATAGAAAGCATAAAGTTTGAATGAATTAAACATCGGCATTGCTTTGAATATTTATAAGAAAGCAAGCACCGGTCGAGAGCGACAAATCAATCCAATGGGAATGACGATTCAGTCCAAAGGTCGATCAGCATCCAACGGTAGGTCAAACAAAAATAAAAGACTTATCACGTAGGTAGAGATGTATAAGTCAAAAGAGTGGTAAAAAAAAAAATAAAAAGACTTATCCTACCGGTTGAAATAAAAAGACTTATCCTACCGGTTGAGAACGACGTATCATATAAAAGGACTTATCAAGTCAAAAGGCTTTTGAATTTTGAAATATACAAGATTTTCAACAATCCTCCACTATTTCAATATTCAAAAGATGACAAACTTTAGAAGGAACTTTAAGAATGTAATGCATAAGCCATGGTGTTATGTGACTATGAACCAGGCATAGAGAAAATAAGTGTAATCCATAAAAGGTTGGTGAAACTAAGTTTCTATGAACCAATCCTTCTTTTATTGGATCATTGACTTATAACTCACATTCCATCTCTCAGATTTCGATTGTTCAAGCGGGTTGACACATTTCGACCATGCGTCTACCTGGATATTCATGAGTGCTATAGAGATCTTACCCAAGTCTCATAGGAAGCGGCTACCACTTCCACACTTATATAGGTAGATTGTTATCAAATATACACTGCAGTTTTGTATACCACCCAAATTAGGCTATGACATCCATTAAGAACTTCACATATTAGTTCAACCTAAACACTGCTGAATACTATCTCACACCATAAATTCAACTTTTGATCTGAGTAATCCCATTCCCTCGATGTATTGCTCACAAGCTTTTTGCTTAGAGGCTTAGTCAGAGGATCGGCCAAATTCAACTCTGACCTTACATAATCCAAGGATATTACTCCATCATAAGCTGTCTCACAATATTATGTCTTAGACGTATATGTCTACTCTTCCCATTATAAATTTTATTTTAGCTTTAGCTATGGCAGCCTGACAATCACAATGTATAGACACAGATGGAGCTGGTCTCATCCAAATGGGAAGATCTACCAAAAGATTCCTGAGCCATTTGGCCTCAGTCCCAGCCTTCTCCAAGGCAATAAACTCAGATTCCATTGTAGACCGAGCTATACATGTTTGCTTGATGATTTTCATGACATTGCACCTCCTTCAAGGGTAAACACATATCCACTCGTGGATTTCATCTCATCAGAGTCTGAAATTCAGTTAGCATTACAATACCCTTCTAATACTGTAGGAGTCCCACAATACATTAAACCATAGTTCATGGTTCCTTTCAAATATCTAAGCACTCTTTGTAATGCAATCCAATGATCCTTGTTAGGACATTGGGTATATTGCTTAGTCTTTCTACAGCATAAGCAATGTCAGGTTGAGTGCAGTTATTAAATACATAAGACTACCAATAATTTGAGCATATTTAGATTGTAAGACACCATTGCTTTTATTTTTCTTAAGCTGTGAATTAGCATTATAAGGAGTGCTCACAGGCTTACTATCAAAATGTGAAAACTTTTTTAAGATTTTCTCAACATAATGTTCTTGTGAAAGTATGATACTGTTTGACTTCTTTACAAGTCTAATTCCTAAAATTATATCTGCTTCTCCCATATCTTTCATATCAAAATTCAAAGTCAAGAACATTTTGGTGCTAGTCACAATATCAAAATTAGTACCAAATATGAGCATATCGTCTACATACAAACAAATTATAACACATTCATGGTTAACAACTTTAGAATAAATACATTTATCAGCACTATTAATTTGATATCCATTTGAAACTAGCACTTTATCAAACTTATCATGCCATTGTTTTGGTGCTTGTTTCAAGCCATACAAAAGTTTAATTAATTTACAAACTTTATGCTCATTACTAGGAAGAACACAACCCTCAGTTGATCCATATATATTTCTTCTTCTAAGTCTCCATTAAGAAATGCAGTTTTAACATCCATTTACACCCAATAGTTTTAGCTCCAGAGGGTAAACTTACTAATTCCCATGTATGATTGCTCATGATGGATTCTATCTCATTATTTATAGCCTCTTTCCAAAATATAGCATCAGAGATGAAATTGCTTCAGAATAGGTTGAGGATCATTATCAACAAGAAAAGTATAAAAATCATCTCCTAGATTGGTTTCCTTTCTGATTCTCTTGGATCTCCTTAGCTCTTGAATGTCATCAGGCTTTAAATTAGGTTCAACCACTTGTGGTCTATAATGTCTTTCTAAGAAGGTTTTCATAGAAAAGATATATTCAAAAAATTCTGCATCTTTCGTCTCGACTATAGTATTAGGTTCCATGATATTATTTTTACTTTTAATCACTAAGAACCTATAGCTGCACTATTTATTTGCAGGACTATTTTGAACATAACCTATGAACATACAATCAAAGGTTTTAGATCCTAACTTTCTCTTTTTAGGTTCAGGAAGCAAGACCTTTGCTAAACAACCCCATACTTTTAAATATTTAAAACTTGGCAAATGACCATTCCATAACTCATAGGGTGTTTTATTGGTTTCTTATAATGAATTCTATTTTGAATAAAATAAGCAGAAAAAGGGCTTTTCCCACAAGTTCATGGTGCACCAGAACTAAGGAGCAATGCATTCATCATTTCTTTAAGTGTTCTATTCTTTCTCTCAGCCACTCCATTAGATTCTGGTGAATAAGAGGAGTAAATTCATGAATTATATCGTGTTGTGCACAATAATCATTAAAAGGAGTAGAATCATATTCTCCTCCGCTATCAGATCTAACTTCTGTCTTATATTTTAGAAATATTTCGAAGGCTTCATCTTTTGATTTTAAAAGATAAATAATTGCATAACGAGAAAAATCATCGATAAAAGTAATATAGTATTTCTTTCCACTTCTAGTCATATTACCTTTTAAATATCCTAAGTCAGAATGAATTAATTCTAACAATTCAGTTTTTCTTGTATGAATAGATTTGTAACTCCTTTTGGTTAATTTAGATTCTACACATGTTTGGCATTTTTCATGATCATAAGAAGTAGATTGTATTTAGCAAACCTAATTGTTTCATTCTTTTAATATAAGAGTAATTAACATGTCCTAATCTACCATGCCAAAGATTAACAGAGTCAAGCAAGTAAGCAGAAGAAGATGATGCATTTTCATTCATAACTTTGAGTACATTTAATACAAATAGACTCTGGTTACAATATCCTTTCCCAATGAAATTTTTAGATTTGGTCATACAACTTTGTCAGACTCAAATGACACTTTCACACCATTTTTTCCAAGCAAGGCCACAAAAATCAGGTTCATACGGATGTTCGGCACATGTAGCATATCTCCAAGTGAAAGGACTTTTCAGAAGTTAGTTTTAGATTAACTTTTACTTTGCAATCACTAACAAGACTTTGAGTTGCCCATGAAGACTTGGTCCTCTCCTTCTGGTTGTGAGATATATGAGGCAAATGCATTTCTATTGTCATATATATGACGAGTGGCTCCAGAATCCATCACCCAGTCTTTGTATGTGCAACAATATAGCCTCGCTAACAACCGCAGCAATCACATCTTCTCCAACCATCAGTTATCCTTTGGTTTGGATGGAGCATCATTAATTTTTCTGAACCTGCATTGGGCAGCATGGTGTCCTGGTTTCCTACAAACATAGCAAGATCCCTTTTTCTTCTTAAAATTTTAACTTTTTAAAATGAGGCTTCTTATCATATTTCTTGTAATGGTTTATATGTTTGGGCTTATAGGACTTATGTTTATCCTTACTAGATCCATCCTCTATTAGATTAGCCTTACTAGTCATTTTCTTAGCCTTTTCTATCTTTTCTCGGGCTCTGTTTTGCTCTTCAATCCTATATGCACAATAACGTCTTCAAGGGACATGGACTTTCTTTTATGCTTTAAATTATTTTTATAATCTTTCCAAGATTCAGGTAATTTTTCAATTAGGGATCCAGCAATAAAAGCATTAGGAAGAATAATTTTTTATTTTTAAGGTCATCTATTAGAACATGGAAAGCATGGATCTGAGATGACACATCCTTATCTTCTGACATGATAAAGTTAAAAAGGTTTCCTATAGCAATTTTTGAGAACCGGCATCTTTAAGAATATATTTTCTTTTAAGGCTTTCCCAAATTTCAGAGGTTGATTTAATAGATAATAAATATCAAATAGTTCATTGGATAGAGTACTAAGAATAGTATGCCTACATATTTGTTAGCCTTTTCCCAGGTTAGAAGGTCCTCCTCTTTCTTAGGTTTAGGATCAGTCAAAACATATCCAATATTATGTACATCTAATATTGAAAATATTTTCTCTTGCCAACGTTTATAATGGGAACCGATAAATTGCTCAATCTTGATGTATCGGGAAAGGACTTAGTAGCAGCAACCATAATAGAGTCCATATCTACTATTAAGATTGTTGGATAAGTTTAAGGAAAAGATAGTACTTGGGATGATCTTATCTATTTGAATTTGAATGTATTTGAAAAGATGCTGTGGCGTGCAAGGCACTGTCCTTAAGAGTAGATTCGCGCCTCTCGGAGATAATATCTCGGTGCAGAAGATCAGAGCACGACTACCCTCCAGGATACAACAGCAAAGTCTTCTAACAGGCATGCACACACCAATGTCAGGAGAGGATGAACAACCGATCGAGATGATTTCTTCTCTCTAGATAAGAACAGAAGCAAAAGAATGAATCTCTGGACTGGATAAGGATGAGGAATGAATCTCTGGATAAGGATGGAATAGAAAGCATAAAGTTTGAATGAATTAAACACCGGCATTGCTACGAATATTTATAAGAAAGCAAGCACCGGTCGAGAGCGATGAATCAATCCAATGAGAATGACGATTCAGTCCAAAGGTCGATTAGCGTCCAACGGTAGGTTAAACAAAAATAAAAGACTTATCACGTATGTAGAGACGTATAAGTTAAAAGACTGATCAAAAAGAAAAATAAAAAGATTAACCTACCGGTTGAAATAAAAAGACTTATCATACCGGTTGAGAATGACGTATCAGATAAAAGGACTTATCAAGTCAAAAGGCTTTTGAATTTTGAAATATACTAGATTTTCAACACAATCAAGGATAGGTTTGGGGTTACCTCTACAGCTAATCAATTACTTTGTGACATTAAGTCCTCTCGGATCACCCAAGGGCAGCTTTATATCTTTCTCCAGGAAGGTGTAAAATAGCATGTCACTCAATTTAAGTATCAGCCAAGTTAAGGCAAAAGCTGCCATAAAATTGCCTCAGCGTATCCCTGCATCCAGTTCCGAGGTTGTTTCTTTTTATGCCCTTAACCAGATACATTGGTTCAGTTACCCAGAACCGTAGTTCTTTCCGAGAATGACTCCCGCTTGCATCTTCATGACAAAGGGGAATATGGCAAACGAAAGCAGATGTGTAGGTCAAATAGATGGGAAAGGCTGTTCCTCGGAAGCTGAGATGATAATTTTGGAACAAGAAGTGGCGACATCGACGATAATTTATAACCCAAGCGGAAAGGAATCGAACAAGATGGGATATATTGCTTGCAGAGAGGCTTCCTCGCTGGAATAACTTGGGAAAAAATCTTTGCATTACATGAGGAAAACATTTATGATGTAAATGGATGAAAGGATACCAGAAATGAAATATTTGTCTGGCGAGTCACAAAGGCTAAAAATTTTGGTGAAGACCATGAAGCCCAAAAATTATTCATATTTAATCATTAAGAATCCATAATCGATAAACAATCTTTCGGTTGGCCTTCAGATCAACAACGTACTTCCATAAGCCCTTTAGAATTTTCTAGGTATTCTTGATGATAATGGGATTCAGAGAGGAAGGTCGTACGTCGGACCATAATCGCTATATATAGATAATTTCATCATTATCTTTTGGTATTTCTATTCCATCATAAAAATAGAAATAATCCCTTAGGTCTCTACATATAAAGGACCATACCTAATCAGATATATCAAAGCCCAAATTACTGAAACATTAGCTGTCACTTTTAATTGGGCTTAACCAGTCATAATACATAATTATTATATATAAGTCCAATATTAAATTAAAAATCCAACATCTAGCTCGTCACAAACCCAGCCGCCAGTGAGCATCAGCGCATGTTTTAATGGTTTGAAGCCCAGCAAAATTTGTGGGACATCATAGCTAGGTTGAAGTACTTTGCTAGACAAATTTTGGCATGAACTGTGCGTGCATAAATATAGTAGAATTGCTCACCATTAATAATTAACAGTGCAGTTTAGATGTCCCAGTACCACTAGCATATATATATATATATATATATATATATATATACCAAGCATCTTCTAGCATAAGTTTTAAATATTCATATCTTACACAGCAGAGCTGAGTGAGTTTATACATAAGAGTACGAGGTTAAAAGTGGCTTCAACAGTGACAATGATCAAAACAAAAGCACCGAATCCATATCTTTTCTTTTTTCTTTTTTTTTTTTTCTGCTACCAAGTCTTAAGTTTCCACAAACACGCGCAATATTCCGGCATCATATGCTCACACCTCGCGTTGCCAAGCGAAGCGGAGGTCTAGTGGATCATATAAGATATCAGCGGGCGAAAGCGGCGATCTCCAAGCCATTGTTGCGGACGAAGGGGAGGGGGGCTTCGTAGGTGCTGAAGAGACGATAGGAGGAGAGCAGAGAGAGCATAACGTAGCAGGCTACTGCCCCAAAGGTGATGCCGATGGAAGCCGTCGCCCTCTGGCAGAAGCTGTCAAAGACGCCGCACTCCTTGCTCCATGTCACCGTCTCGTCGCCATTGTAAGCCAGGTACATCAGCTCCGCCGACGCCGTCCCGGCGGCGAGGATCAGATACGTCAACATCTGCCCAAACCTAAGCTATTATTAACCATCTGACCCTCAGTTGTTTGACTACCGTTTGAGTATCCGTTGACCAGAAATTACAATCCAGTACTGATCCAAAGGCTACTTTACTTTTACAAGTGATCAAGTGACAAAAAAACCGAAGCATTGAAAGTTATTCTAATGATGTTAAACGACTAACAAACTGGACAGAACTGGCACCCGCTGTCAGCGAAACATGTAACAAGTAAGTTGCATGGATCTGTTAAAGCTTTTCTTTTCTTAACTTTTGGTTAGATCTGTGTAGACTTTTTACCATCGGATGCAGTGTTTTTTATTTTTAGTCCGGATCCAAATAAAACCATGCACAAACTAAGGCATGGATGCTATAAAACAGGACATAAATCTGCAAACT